>CM045988.1:97318330-97665334 GCA_025175895.1 Wurfbainia villosa | reverse complement strand
ACCGACCGCGACGAGTCGCATATATATAATTTTTTTCTCCTTTGCGTCTCATCCATATATTTCAACCGTGGGATTGAACACGATTGAGAAATATATAGTACATAGTTCTTCCTTACTCGAAGTTCAAAATCACAGGCGAACGATCGGAATCCGACCACGACCCGCCCGCGGTCAGGCCGCCGCTAGATTCCGATCGAACGATGATCGGATTCCAATCAAATCGCGGGCGAAAATGGTGCGCATATTTCGTTTGCGCTTGTGCATGACACGATCTCCGTCGTCCAACCACACGCGATTGAGAAATGCATAGTACCCACCCGACGTGCGCATCTCTTCTCGGCCAACCACCGTCAGGTCGAAAATCGACGGCAAAAGGTTGGATTTCGGAACCGCCACCGCCAACGCGAAGAATCCGCTGACGACGACGGATTTCGATTCCCGATCGGAATCCGGCATCATCACGCCGCTGGTTGACATCGCGGCCGCGATGTCGCTGATTCCGATGCGTACGCCATGCGGCACGATCGTGGCTATGATGTAGTCGATTCCAACCACACCGGCTTGAACTGACGCCGCCTAGCTCTGACCGCAGCTCGTCGACGACGATCAAACCGCCTATTCGTATCGGAACGGCGCGAATGTCGCGCAGTGGTCGCGATGGCTCGGATTCCGGCCGCGGTCCAACCGGAACCCCAGTCCGGTCGGATCGCGGTCGGATCGACGATTCGATCGGATTACGAATGATCCGAGGCATCGCGCCGCCAAGTCGCGCGACCATTGGTGGCTAGATTTTAGCCATTTTCACGAGAATCCTTCGATCGTCGCTATCCGATGCGCCTAATCTTCGACCATCCGATGCCTTCATCCGTGCTCCGGTGCTCGATCGAGAAGAGGTATATATATATATATATATATATATATATATATATATATATATATATATATATATATATATATATATATATATATGCGCCTCACAGGTCAATCGTGACTACTTTTACATGAACAAAGGAAATCATCGCTCATCGATGATGACAGGTCGCGATGGACTCACAGAGAACGAGATCTATATATATATATATATATATATATATATATATATATATATATATATATATATATATATATATATATATATATATATACACACACGCATTCGACGGCGTTCAAATTTGTCGACGGGAAGTTGGATTTCGATTATTATCGATTCGGAATTCGACGACGATCCAATTGGAATCCGATCAACACCGAAGTTCGATCGAATTAGAATCGTTTCCAACCGTGATTCGGCCAGACTTCAATGTCGAGCATTGACAGTCACAATCACAGTCATTTCTAGTCGCAATTTGATCGCGATCCGATCGAATTTTGGTGTTGATTGGATTACGACCGAATTCCGATCAAATTATGATCAGAATTCGATTGTGATCCGACCGATATCAGAGTCCGATGGAATCTGACTTTTGAAGTACTTGATTTTGCTGGTGCAGAAGACCCTATGTTAAATCAAGTTTCTAGTTGAAAGAACATCACATTTTCCTCCTCTATACTTGCATCGCCCAGGAAAAATTATCCCACTATAATAAAATAAGACTTCATGAACCGATGAACGAATTTTTAAAAGTGCGCTAATCACACTTTTAACGTCGTTCTCCTCTCTTTTCAGGGAATCCTAATTCTCTGTTGTTTTTTGTTTATCGTCGTCGCCTGTACCCATTTCGATTCCCTGGCAGTGTCCATCAACATCATTGCATTAATTCGCTATTAGAATATATGAGTATTGTGATATATTTTTTTAGACATTTTAAAAAATAATAATAATTATAATAGTTTTATAATGACTAATTTGAAAATTAAAAGATATAATGATAATTTTAATGGATGCCATTATTATTTGTATAGATAGATAAATTAATTATTTTAAAGATATTAACCATGTTATAATTTTTCTCTTGACATGAATTTTTTCCATTCCCTCTTCCCACTTAATTCCCGGTGCCTAACGATTTTCCGCCTCGGCCACTCGCGCCCTCTTGCCATTTCCCAATCCCTAGCGATTTTCCGCCTCGACCGCTCGCGAGGCCACAGTGGGCAGCACTTGCAAGCGGCCGCCGCGAGTAACCTTCCTCCTCGCGAGCAACCCACATCGCAGCGCGGTTCGCAGCGATCGAGGCTGCGATGCTGCTCGCCGGCAGTGTGAGAAATCCTCAAGCAATCAGTCAGCCTTGCGAGCAGGAGCCGCCACGAGAAGACCTCCACTGCTCTGTCTTCCATAGTATGGCTTTGTGGTCCAGTTGCACGCTTCGTGGTAATTATCTTTTGTCATAAATTTCGTTTTTTATCTAAATTTTTAAAATGAATTTCAAAGTTGTAGATCCTTCGTATAAACTAGAGTAATTGTTAAGTAATTTTGTGCAGTTGCAACCTATTATTGGCCTATGGAGTGAAAGGTGTTGATCACAATTCAGAACGAGAAGGCCCTTCATTTTTGTCAGATGCCTATAGATGTCAATCGCTGTGAGCAATGTATTCAACAAATACTAGTCGATAACGATGATTAATAAACTTTCATATGCATGTCGATATTTTAGGTAATTGTGGTAAGACTTTCTTAAGACATTGGGTATGCATTTGGTTATACAAAAGAACATTGCAGGTGAACTGAGAATTTATTATTTACAACTTAATTTTAGTTTATTGGATTGACCAATAACTTGAGATGTTAACACAGTGTTTATCATGGTCCTTGTTTAGCCAATGACATGAGATGCCAATAGCTTGGGATTTTGGCTGTTAGATTTTTCTAATAATGCAGTCTAAGTAGACTTCTTTGCTAACCTTAAACTCCAACATGAAATTGTTCCAGTTGATATAATAGTAAAATTAATATGTTTTGATTTGCAAGGTCCAGCTCAAGCACTTATGGTAGACTTCCCAAGTAAATCTTTACTTATTTATTTATTTTCATAATCCTTTATGCCAAAATATATGTATAAAAATTGAATGAATTGGATATGCCATCTAGTTGTGCCACATCATAATTCTTTTCACAATGTTGTGTAGCATTTCCATAGTCGAGTAAATTGGTCAGTTTCAATCTTAATCAACCAACCCAAGTTGATATCATGGTGGCCAATTTGAGACATGACAAGAAAACAGACACCCTCTAAGCTATGATAGAACATTTGCAGAAATGGGCAGATGCATCTAGTTGGAAATTGATAGGAATCCAACATGAATTGGATAGAGCATTCCATTCTTACCAAATTGGCATATGGAATCTTTGGAAATTATCAGCACAGAGTTAGGGTTTTCTCTTCCAAACCTATTGACCCTGATGACCAATATTAAATTTTTTACTTAGTTGATTCTGATCATGTTTTTGCAAACTATGTTGATCGTTTCATGCACTTTAATTGGTTGTTAGTTTCTTTGATTGTATCACTATTTACTGAATTATCTTTTATTTATAGATAGTGATGTCATAGATTCATTCCTTATAAAGACACAATATATAATAATTTTGTTCTTCCTGTACAGCCCTTTGAGTATATTTGTTTTCAAAGATATATATGCATAAAGGTGGATCCTAAACGAATTAAATTTATATCACTGTCTTAGCATGACACTCTTTTTGTACCAGTTTTGTAAACTCGTCTCACTATATGTCAAGGAGAAAACAACATTGATTTCTTAAATGACAACGTATTGATCTTTCCAGATATAATAAAATGCAGGTTAGTAAATGGTCTTTGAGTCTACTGAAAAGCAAAATGTATAATCACACTTATTAGATTTGGATTTGAATTGTTAATTGCAGGCAATTGACACATTTTGATGTAGAACCTTTGTTGATGAAGTGCTTTAAAAAAACTCCGAGGGGACTATTAAACCACTTGAGCCAATTTCAAGTGGCCCGAGTTACCATAAGTCAAAATAATTAATTTTTCATAAATTTTTCATTATATTGTTTCGGCATCTCATTTGTTTATTTTTTATTTTTTAGATCAACATAAGTTTATTGTAACATGGATAGAAACAATTTGGAAAGAGATAAAATGTTGACGATCACTCTACTCATTTTTCATTCAATCTCAAATCATAGTGTGATGTGGCAGGTGACTCATGTAAGGGGAGGGTGTATAGATTTGAATGTAATCAATATTGTTAGAATATTGTAAATATGACTAGAGATAATTTGTTATCCCTAAATATAGTTAGGGATAATTATTTCGTAGGATAGAGTTTGATTTATCCTTAGGATAGGGTTTGATTTATTCCGTTGAATAGGCCCTAACTTTGTATATAAATAGGGCGTCTTTTATGTAATAAGTGACTCTTTTTTTTATGAAATAATTTGGTATCAGAGCAACATTAGGATTTTCCCATTGCATCCCCTTCGCGACTCCTTTCTCCGGAGCCCACCTCGTCTCCAACGCCCTTCCTCGCGGATGCAGTCTCTTCTGCGATGTCGCCTCTCAACACTGCTCGACCAACGCTCCCTTCGATCTCCATTGCCGCCGAGCTCGGATCAAAGCGAAACTAAGCCGTCGGCCGCCTCCTGCCGTTGTTCGATCGCGTCGCCGCAGCGTCTGCGTGTCAGCGGTCTCGTCGCGATGATGGCGTCGCCGCGACTCCGGAGCGTCTCATCCTTCTTTTCTCTCTTCGATGCTAGATCATCACAATGCCTCGTCGCCTTCCCTCCCCGTCTCTTGCAAAGCTACGGTGTTGAACGAGCGTCCGAGATCGAAGCCTCGTCCGGAGAAAGAGACCTCTCCGCTCGGCCTCTCCCGATTGCCGGAATCTCCAGGTCAGGCTTCCTCACCTTCACTCTGCTCCCTCGCAACGGGACGTTGCATCCCCTTTCGCTCTTTAACAACCAGGCATTTAGTCGCGCTCTCCTTGCCCCTAACCCCTTTCCTTTTACGGGGTGTTATCTTGGGTTCCGTTGGGCGCCTGAGCGATTGGCGGTTCCAGCCCCTCACGCGCGATCTGGCAGCTTCCCTCCGGCAGCTTCCTTCTGCCGACTAAAGAAGAGAAGGGGACCCCTTCTCCTCAGCTTGTCATTGCAGCTGACAATAGTTTTTCTCCGGTACTTTGAAGTCGGACCGTCTAACCCTGATCTTCTCATCTGATCAACACCTGCTTCATTCGTCATGACTACCTCCAGCACTTCGAAGCCGGATTTTTCAATTTTTACCAACCACATCACGACATCGCTCTCGTCTGAGCTCTTGGTTGGTAAGAATTACTCTTGGGCCTCTCGCAGCGAGCTTTGGCTTGTTGGACAGAGTTATGAAACACATCTCACCCAAACTGAAGAGGATATTCAAGTCACTGATCGTCCTTTATGGAAAAAGGTTGTTGCTCAGTTGTGTTGCATTATCCGAGTCACCATCCATCCATCTCTCAGAGACATCTTCCGCACTCATAAGACCTGCAAGGATGTTTGGACATAGGCTCAACAACTTTTTACCAACATTTCTCGACGACTCTATCAACTGTGTGAAGACCTCATGACCATCCTTAATATCCATCATATCAAGGATTCTATGTCAACTTATCTGGGATCAGTCTCTAGCCTTCTATGCGAGTTCAATGACCTGCTCCTACCTGCGGCCACTCCTGTTGCAGAGTTTGAAAATCGGAAGAAATTTTTTTGTCTCTAGCCTTATATGGTTTGGCCAGAGATTACTCTCATATTCGTGATCAGATCCAGGGCAGCCCCATAGAAGCCACCATGGACTCTATCTGGGCGACTCTCCTCCGTGTCCCTGCCAAAGTCTTGACGTTGTCATCTTTCGTTCCCCTTGACTCTCAGCTTTGGTCTCTCGAAATAACAACAGATCTCCGTCTCGGAAGAGTGGCAAAGGTCGCCCTTGGTGTAATCATTGTCACCAACCAAGACACACGATTGATAAATGTTGGAGTCTCTATGGTCGACCTCCTCGTGCTGCTCATATCGCTTAGAGTTCTGTCACTTCTTCAGCTTCCACTTCACAGTTGACGCTGGATCCAACTCCACTGTCTTCCTATGATGACTTTCTGAAATGGTATGAGGATCAACGGGATTAATTCCCTGTCGCCGTTACGTCGGTAATTCCTTCTTTGGCATATCTCGCACCGGGTCCTTGGGTACTTGACTCTGGGGCTATCGACCATATCACTGGTAATAGATCTCTTTTTTCTTCACTATCTACTTCCGATTATTTACCCTTTGTCACCATGGCAAATGGTTCTGAAACTCAGTCCCAATGTGTTGAGGTTGTTCATCCTTCTCCACTCTTCTCATTCATAATATTCTTTATGTTCTCGAAACTCCCTTTAATTTGTTATCATAAGTCACACTTGGTCCTCTTGATTGTGTCATCTCGTTTACTAAATCTTTTATTTCGTTACAGGACCAGAGTACGGGGAGGATGATTGGCTTCGAATGTGAGTCTCATGACCTATATCGACTTCACCAAAACTCTCTCATTGGTGCGGCGACGACATCTCCACTTGTTATTCATACTCAATTGGGACATCCTGGTCTTGATAAGTTAAAATAATTACTTCCTAGTCTTTCTCACTTAGAGTCTTTGTCTTGTGAGTCGTGTCAGTTAGGCAAGCATGTTCGTAGTTCATTTTATTCTCACATTGTAAGTCAAGTACGCCCTCCTTTGCTTTGGTTCATTCCGATATTTGGAGTCCGAGTCATGTTTCTTCTACATTGGGGTCACGATATTTTATTACTTTTATAGACGATTTTGTTGGATCGAGAAGCGTCGCTAGAGGGGGGGGGGGTGAATAGCGATCGTAAATCTTTTCTTTTTCGTTTGTTCGATACGCAAAGTAAGCACAGCGGAAAATAAATGAACACGTTTATTTTACTTGGTTCACAACCCAGCGGTTGCTACTCCAAGGCCCTATCGGTCCTAGACCGCGTACGGAGGGCAAAACACTATAACGTCTCCTCCTCGTTGGAGGTAGGAGACAACGATCACAAAATCGAATATACGAGGATGAGGCAACAAGCCTACCTCACCTCGTTATGAAGAAAAACAAAGAATACAATATCAAAAATATTACTTGATTCTCACGCGAAGAAGATCGAAACTCGACGCGTCGGCGTTATGGCGATGTTGGGCGTTAGCGCGTTGCCAGGAGCAGATGAATAAACTTGATGTGATTTGGAGATGGAATCCTTCCCTCCTTTTATAGACTTTGGCCTCTGAATTTGTCTCCTCTTATTTGAGCGGATCGTGAAGTTGTCGAAATTTTATCGCTGGCGAAGTGGCGCGTCAAGCGTTATCCGTTTTGACCTGAGAAAGTAATCGTCGCCGTCGATCACGATCGATGCCCATCACCGATCGATGGGCATCGATCGATCGCTTCCATTTTCCAGAATTGCCGACAACCACTTCCTGCGATAAGAGGTTAGCTCGGAAAATGATAAATCGACGGTTTAACCGTCCGATCTCGACCTAGACCTTCCAGAAGTCTTAGGATCGCCGTCTGATCCATCCCCGTAAAGAGGACACGACCTTCTGATCTCTCACTCACACGAGCTTACCTCGATAGTAGCTCGCTTCCGCCTTCCACTCGATTCCTCCCTCCGAAGTCACTCGAGTGTCGCCGACCGGCTTCCTCCGGATGTCGCTAGCCTTGACTCACTTTAACACTTTTCTGCGCGACAGTTTGGCTTCGTGAGATAACAATCGTAGACTTAACTTTGTGTCTTTGCCATAATCAAAACACGGTTCGATTATCTAGTGCCTGCACACAACAATCTCCCCTTTTGATCTGGCAAACCAACACAAAGTTAAGGAAAATTAAAGCATAAAGCAAGTATAGTAAATGATGAATGTCATTTTCAAAACTCCCTTAACCAAAACTCCCCTTAACCCTAGGTGAGTTTTGAATAATTCAAAATTAAATAAATTAAATTTTGTGTTACTCCCCTTAACTTTCGCTCTTCTCCCCTTTCATTATAAATCAAACAAATGTTGGGGTTTTTATGTAAAATCAAGTTTGGTATATAAAATAGGGGCTTAAAAACAATATGGTATACGCATCAAGATAAATCAACTTTGAGTCCAAACACGTCTAGCATAAGTAAGATAGATTGGTTCGAGGTATGTCCCTCTGCACTAATAATCTAAAGGTTTATAATATAACACTTAGGGGTTAGTTGCTTTCCCCTTAGTCGAAATATATGAAGTATAAGAGATGCAGGTATTTAAACTGGCCTAAAGAGTCATTAAATCTGAATAGTTGAGAAAATAAGTAGTATTTTGAAGATTGTTTTAAGTATATTTCAATTATCCTTAACATCTCACCCATTCTCAGAATCGCCGCCTATCGCGTAAATTCGGCGACTATCGGTCGACGCCGTCGCCTGTTGGCCGTCTTACCCACCGACTTCCTGTGCTAAGTACTAACGCATGAATCCTGGTAACCCACTTCAGGGTGGGAAGACCAGTGAGTAACGACAAAGCCAACAGGCGACGACGGCCGTCGACCATAAAGGGTCGCCAATTCGCCGATAGGGACCGTGTCGTTACATTAAAAACTAAAGTTTATGAATCCCGCAACGTGATCTGGGATCAGATTGGGCGACGACCCTATTGGTCGACGCATCGTTACTCGCGAGTGCGATTCGATGACTTATCGTCGACGATCGTCGCCTGTTGGCCGTCGATATCGTCGACGAGCCCGTCGTTACTACGTGGACTTACTGAGTGGGTTTCGAGATTGACTCAGACCTCGCCAACTAAAGTTTTAGATCTCGCAACCGTGATCCAGATCAGTTACCGCGGATTCATAAACTTTTTTTCGAGGTCTGAGTTCAATGGGAAGGCAAAACCCACTCTGGTGGGCGGGAAGTCCATGTGAGTGAGATGATTTTAAATTGATTAAAGATAGTCGACCTTGGGTTAGATTTGGATTTAACCTTTAGATCGTTAAGTAACTTTTAGAGCTTCAGGTCGTGGCGAGGCAGAGGGCCTTCTTTGATCAGAACAACGACCACTTCCTTAGACAAAGCCAAATTCGAAAATATCACTTAAGTCACTTAGGGTTACTTCTGGTTTAACTAGTTTAGGATCTGGCGAGGTAGCTTGACTAGTTCCACTCGGTCAGTGCACCAAGCTAGATCGCCTTATCTAGCTTTGAATACACGAGACTTTGTTTCCCTAGCGTACTATCATCTCTGGCGTCACGATACTTATGTTGTCAGAGTTGACTAACTATTTTCCCTATCTAGCCATTCTAAAAATTAAAGTAAAATATTGATGATTTTGCTAAGTAAAGTATACTATTTTAGTGTTAGCTCCCCACGGACCATTGAACCAATATGGTCTATTCAAATAATGAACTTGATCTGAGAATCCAATACTTATTAGTCCTTATATGTGAGTTCAATAAAACCTTTGGGACCCATGCTTGGACTCTTTGATGACTACGATTTACGATAGACATATAAGACCTATTCGTAGTCTTTGACTTAAATCAGTCGGCTTTGTTGTACTGCGGCTCTTTGGGTTCCAAGTAGTCTATTAAGGTTCTTAGATCCCAGCGTGAACCTTTCCAGCCTAGCCTCGACCTCTTGAACTCGGTCTTTCAAGAGAATTCTCCTCCTCAAGTTTTCAATTTGGGTTGAGTTTCCCTCTTGAACTTGACTAGTTGAAGAGGTTAGAGTAACCTCTTGCTTGAGGTTTCAACCTCCTCAAGTAATGACTCAACCCTAGACTCGGACTTAGTTAATTTCCTAGTAAGCATTTTAATTGTATCTTTGTAAAGTGTACTAATTAAAGAGCGATTAACCTTAACTTTCCCTTTTGGTCCGGCTTTGAGTTTCCTCTCGAAGTAATCTTGGTCGGGTCGGAGTTGTAGTTGGACTCGGCCCGGATTGACTCGGACTCCTCGGTCTTGCCATATAAGCTATGTCTTCTCTGTTGTCCCAAGTTGCATGGAAGGCTTTCCTTGCTCCCTTTTTCTTTTGGTTCTCATTCTTGATTCCTTCTTTCTTGTGAACTATTCTCCGCACTGATGTTATTATGGCCTCCTCTTGGATTGGATTCGTCTTGAGTTCGAGTTCATCTACTTGCCTAGTAGGTGGCTTCCTTCTTTGTCTGCAAGTAGCAATACCTCTCTCGGCCGGACCACGTTAGTTTGCTCGTGAAGTTCAAACTCGGAAAATAATTTGTCTAACCTAAGCGAAGGTCCTTAGAGACTTGTAGACATCGACCATGGATGCCCACAAGGTAGTCTAGGAAAGCATTTAAAGCGTACCTTATAAGGTCCCACGGTTCTCATGGTTTGCCGATCGGTGAAACCGTTGATATCTTGGATCGCGTATAGTAGTTGGGTGGCGGTCTCGATCTGCGTCTTTAGATTATACAACTTTATTTAAAAGTAAATCTCTTTTACATACCTTAGCATCGGTCCTTCGTGTAAATCAATCAATTTGTTCCGAGGTCTTTGGCGCTAATGAATGGTCGTCACGGTTGAGTTCCTCCTTGGACAAGCCGCATTAATATTTGGGTTGCTCTTGCATCGGCTTGATTTGCCTCTTGGTTGCATTTGTCCACTTGTTGAAATCAAGGCTCTCCTTGATCATTGGTGGGTAAAAGCAAAGCCGGTTTGGATTATTATCAAGTCTCGACTTGTGTTTTTGAAAACACTCCATCCGACCTTTCGATACTTGAAATCATTTCCGTTAAAGAAGCGGAGGTCGGGTGGTGCTATACCCTCAATGTGAGCCATTAAATATCTTGCAAAATACGAATAAAAACAAGAGAATTCCAAGACTTGGTCTTGGATTAGTAATCTTGAAATAATAGAAATAAAACAGAAATAAATAAGGAGAATAAGAAACTAACAAAACTCAAACTTACGACCTTCGATGTCCCCGAAAGGGTACTAAACGTTGGATTTTGGGGTCGAAACATTTGTTACGAGGGTAAACCTCGTAAGAAATGTAGATCTTTCGAGAGCTTCGATTCGCACGTAGATCCTTATGTGAGTCCACTTGTGCGATAAAAGTTATAGCCGCTTTACCGCCGGGCTACTCCAAGAGAGAAAACTTGCAAGCACACAACCAAAGAACGTGCAAGACTTCGCTTGGATTAGTAGTCGGGAGGAAAAGACCAAAAAAATACGAATCGAAAAATACGAATAGAAAACCAAAACGTGCTAGATTGGTGGTTTCACTAAATCTTAGTGCCCCGCCTCGATACCAATTATTGGATCGAGAAGCGCCGCCAGAGGGGGTGAATAGCGATCGAATCTTTTCTTTTCGCTCGCTCGATACGCAAAGTAAGCATACGGAAAATAAATGAACACGCTTATTTTACTTGGTTCACAACCCAGTTACTCCAAGGCCCTATCGGCCCTAGATCACAGACGGAGGGCAAGACTATAACGCCTCCTCCTCGCTGAGGTAGGAGACAACGATCACAAAATCGAATATACGAGGATGAGGCAACAAGCCTACCTCACCTCGTTATGAAGAAAAACAAAGAATATAATATCAAAATATTACTTCGATTCACGCCGACGAAGAAGATCGAAACTTGACGTCGCGTATTCGGCGATGACGGGCGTGAGCGCCAAGGCCAGAGAGCACTGATGAATAAACTGATGTGATTTGGAGATGGAATCCTCCTCCTTTTATAGACTTCGCCTCAATTTGTCTCTCCTCTTATTTCGAACGGATCACGGTTGTCCAAATTTTATCGCGGCGGCTACGCCAAACGTTATCCGTTTTGACTGTAAGAAAGCTCGACCGTCCATCACCGACCGATGCCGATCGCTTCCATTTTCCAAAGATGACCGCTACCGCCACTTCCTGCAATAAGAGGTTAGCTCGAAAATGATAAATACGACGGTTTAACCGTCCGATCTCGACCTAGACCTTCCACAGAAGTCTTAGTCGGATCGCCACTCATCATCCCCGTAAAGAGGAACACGACCTAATCTCTCACTCACACGAGCTTACTCGATAGTAGCTCTCGCTTCGCCTTCCACTCGATTCCTTCGGCTCCCTCCGAAGTCACTCGAGTGTCGCCCGACCACCGCGGCTTCCTCCGGGTGTCGCTAGCCTTCAGCTCCAGCTTTAACACTTTTCTGCACACTTGATTTAGCTCGTGAAATAATAATGTAGACTTAACTTTGTGTCTTTGCCATAATCAAAACACAGGTTCGATTATCTAGTGCCCCTGCACCAACAGATTTTTCCCGTTGTACTTGGTTATATCTAATGAAGGATCGTTCATAATTGTTTTCTATTTTCCAATCTTTTTTTAATGAAGTCAAAACACAATTTGGTATCCCTCTTCGACTCTTGCAAAATGATAATGCACGCGAGTATCTATCTACTCCGTTTCAGACCTTCTTGGCGTCTCACGGCGTGTTACATCGAATATCTTGTCCTCATATCCCATAACAGAATGGAGTTGCAGAACGCAAGAATCACCATCTTTTCGAGACCACCCGGACTCTTCTCCTCCACTCTCACGTTCCACTTCATTTTTGAGGTGACGTCGTACTTATTGCATGTTATCTCATCAATCACATGCCTTCATCTACTTTGCAGGGTCAAATACCTCATCATGTACTTTATCTGGATTAGTCCCTTCATCCTTTACCACTTAGGGTCTTTGGTTCCACATGTTTTGCTCATGCTCTTGATCCTGACATTGATAAACTCTCTCCTCGGTCGCATAAATGTGTTTTTCTTGAGTACCCACGGTCTCAGAAAGGGTACAAGTCTTATTCTCCTACTCTCCATCGGTATTTCATCTCTGTTGATGTCACGTTCTTTGATTCGGTTCCTTTCTTCGAGTCTTCCGAGTCGTCGTCCGAATTTCATCCTTCTATGATTGTACCAGTCTTTTATCCTCCGGAGGATTCTCTATCACCTCAGCCCCAATTCCTCCTCCGTTTGCGAGTTTATCGGCGTCGTCCTCATCTTGCTTCTTTGTCGCCCCAGCTCTGCCATGGAATCATCTCGAGCAGTCCTGCTCCTTCCTCCGGTCGATCTTGACTACGATATTCCCATTCGCCCGGAAGGTATACGTTCCACTCGTAATCCTTCTCCTCATTATGTTTCTTTGAGTTATCATCATCTTTCTCCTTTCTATTATTCTTGTCTTTCCTCCTTGTCGTTTATTTCTCTTCCGAAGACTATAGGAGATGCATTTGCCCATCCAGGATGGAAACAGACTATGCTGGACGAAATGAGTGTCTTACGGAGTTGTGAGACTTGAGACCTCGTTCCTCTACCACTAGGAAAATCAGTTGTTGGTTGTCGATGGCTATATACGGTGAATGTTGGTCCAGACGGAACAGTTGATCGGCTTGAGGCACGTCTCGTTGCTAAAGGCTATACTCAGATCTTCGGATTAGATTATGAGGATACTGTTTCTCGTGTTGCCAAGATGTCCTATATACGCTTATTCATGTCCATTGCTGCGATTTAACACTGACCTCTTTATCAGTTGGACATCAAGAATGCATTCTTACATGGTGACCTGCTTGAAGAAGTCTACATGGAGCAACCTCCGTGTTTTGTTGCTCAGGGGGAGTATTTTGGTCTTGTGTGTCGCTTGCGAAAATTTTTATATGGTCTCAGCGATCACCCGGGCATGGTTCGGTAGATTGATTGTAATTGATAGTTGACATGACTCGTGGCGACCGACCATTACATCTTTTATCGCCACTCATCTACTGGTTGCATTTACCTAGTGGTTTATGTTGATGATATTGTCATCACAGGTAGTGATCATCTCGGGATCTCACAGGTGAAACAATATCTTTTCAAACATTTTCAGACAAAGGATCTCGATAGACTTAAATATTTCTTGGGGATAGAAGTAGCATAGCCCAGAAATGAGATTATTATATCCCAAAGGAAGTATGCAATGGATATTCTAGAAGAAACAGAAATGTTAAACTCAAAGATAGTTGACAATCCTATGGATCCTAATGTCAAGCTCCTGCCAAATCAGGGAGAGCCTCTACCAGATCCTAAACGATACAGGCGATTAGTAGGGAGACTAAGTTACCTTACTGTTACTCGTCCAGATATCTTATTTGCAGTAAGTGTAGTAAGTTAGTTTCTCAACTCTCCACGCAAAGAACATTGGAATGTTGTGATTTGCATTGTTCGATATATTAGAGGTGCTCCAGGAAAAGGTCTTTTATACAAAGACAAATGACATACTCGAGTCATAGGGTATTCTGATGCAGACTGGGTAAGATCTCCCATTGATAGGAGATCTACTTTTGATTTTTGTATATTTATCGGAGATAATCTTATTTCTTGGAAAAGCAAAAAGGAGAATATTGTGGCGAGATCGGTCACGAGGCGAGTATCGAGCTATGACCAGCCTTGATCAGAGCTTATATGGCTCAAACAATTACGTCAAGAGCTAAGGTTTGGAGATGTTACACAAATGACACTTATATGTGATAACCAGGTCGCCATACATATCACCTCAAATCTAGTTTTTTATGAGAAGACAAAGCATATTGAAGTCGACTATCACCTTGTCAGAGAGAAGTCATATCTGGAGAAAAATATCTACTAGTTTTGTTAACTCACATGATCAACTAGCAGATATATTTACTAAGTCACTGAAAGGTCCCCGAATTGACTACATATGTAACAAGCTGAGTGCATATAACTTATATTTTTCAGCTTGAGAGGGAGTGTTAGAATATTGTAAATATAGCTAGGGATAATTTGTTATCCCTAAATATGGTTAGGGATAATTATTTTCTAGGATAGAGTTATTTATTCTTAGGATAAGGTTTGATTTATTCCGTTGAATATGTCCTAACTTTGTATATAAATAAGACGTCTAATAAGTGACTTTCTTTTTTATGAAATAATAAATATTTTGGAAGATCATACAATGAAAGTTCCAATAACATGTGCTTCAATGAGAAGAATAAAAAACTATCACAAGAAATTAAAGAAATGTGTGCTACTAACAAGAGAATGGAGGAAGAAATTATTAAAAGTAAAAAAAGTGGTACTTATTATCATAGAATGTGGATAAAAGAAATAAAAGTTCATCGAGGAAGGTAGATAAAAAGAAGAAAATATTAGGGAGATAATTCGTAAAATGATTGAAGAGGTGGAATATACGAATTATTTATATCTGAGGTGATTTGATCTCTGTGAGCATGATGATAGACGATGTAAAAGTTAAATTATTCGTCATGGGATTTAAAAATTTATACAATTACTTTGATTGATGGTTAAATTTGATTGGATGTTATGAATATTTATATCATTTCAAATTTTCTTTAGAGACGAAAAAATCAGATATGGATTTTTTAGTCTCAGAAGTCATGTTTCTTGCAGTGTCCCTCCATTATTCTTATAGCTAAAATGCTAGGGATTGTGGCGTTTAATAATTCCAGTTGGGGTTTCTTTGTATTACCTATCCTTAACCAATTACTTCGCTATGATGTCTAACTCATTGTAATTTGATCAAAATTCAGAAGCTTCGCCCGAAACCATGTCAAAGGAATGGATCCTGCATTAAAGGTCACTACGATATTGAGCCAGCTTTTTCGCACGCAGAAGCATCTAATGATACTGGAGATTTAGATGTTGCCTGTGCCAAAAAGGTATATCATGGAGCTTTTACTGAAACTGAGAAGGGTAAGAATAATGGCAAGGAATAATGGAAATGACTAAAGAACCAGTGTGTCTGTTAGGTTAACCTTGAAGCAGTATTCCTTAATGGGATGATGGCGACGATGACGATGACGATCACGATCACGGGTTCTGTGCATGCTTGCTCGGCATGTTTCTTCTCCAAATAAACTGCTGGCTTGCAGTTAAGAATCCACTAAGAAGGCTAAATTGCAAAGCTCAAGGGTGATATGTAGATATCAAACTTTGGTGAATAAGTGTCCTTTTTTTTTTTTTTTTGATATGAAGCATGTCGATGGGAAACATATGAAAACTAAGTCAAATTTACATTAGTGTAAAATATTGGGAAAGGTCTTTTTCACTCCGGCAACACATGTTTAGATGTGATTCCTTCTTCGTACTTCAGGTATCCCTGCATTGTTATGAAGGGGATGTTTCAATTGAAAATTGAATCAGCTACATTTAGTATGAAGCATGAAATCGGTAGCATGCTTTTGTATAATTTCAGCAAATGCAAAACTGTTGCTCTTGGGTAAGAAACAACTTCACGAGTGACCTGGTAACTTATTACAAACTTGACGAAAGCGTGGGGGGAATATATACTTTCTTAATCACTTGGAAGGGGAAAAAAAGAGAGAAAATCGAGGCGATTGCAACTAAAAATGAACGAAACAACTGACAAAAGAGGGGGAATGCATCGTAATTTTTTTTTAAAAAAAAAAATCCCAATGGCATGTTAAATCCAAACACAAAAGCTCGGACGACAGAGTAAATTTACACGAATTAACACAATTTTCAGCTGGCGGTAAACCAGCGATCGCACTACGCCCTTTTTAAGACCAAGCAACATCCTCCGCTAAACTCACCCGCTTCATATGACGAAGCGTCACTGTGTTAGAGCTTTTTTTTTTTTTTTTTTCTACAACTCCCAGTTGTTATACTGAGGTAAGCTCTAAAATTAATTATAGTTAATAGCTAATTCTATTGATTGTCACCTTCTCTCGTGAGCAATTAACCGTAAAGATGACGCACCAGCAACTGAATTAAGTTGCAGATGCTAGTTTCTTATTTTGGAGAATGGAGAGAGATCACGGTTTCAAATGCCCTCACCAATGCCTGCACTTTGCTGTTTCTGTTCTGAGCAAGTTTGCTGGCAGTTTCTTCAATCACATTATTGAATAGACCACGCAGGTCCTTTTCCAGAACAACTTGATGCCTCAGCCCAAATGCTGCCGCCTCAGGATCAAGATCAGATGGAACCTCCACCGTAGGCATTTGTAGAAAGTCTTTCCTTCCAACTTGACGACAATTATCACTCTCAACCTTACATGGAATTCTGCTTCTGAACTTCAGCATGCAAGGCACAGAAAGATTTTCTTCAGGATGAACACTAGCAGACTGTTTCAACCTCCACCTGAACATTGAAGTTTCACTATCACTGCCGCTTTTGATTCTCTCAGTTTCATTCCCCAATTCACTGAATTCGCTGATTGCAGAATCTGATTCTTCGATTTTGGTATCGCTGCCAGTTTCTGTTTCCTCGATTTCATCCTCTGGTCCAGTTAATTCAGTAATTGCAGAATGGGATTCATCAGTTTCTTCATCATATGCCAAAGAATGGGATGACCAGTCATTGCTTGATTCCCGCTCTATGCAATTTGGATAATTCTCCTCTTCCATTGGGAAAGCTAGCTTGACTGAAGAAAAGTCAACACATTCTGATTGTAGGGATTCAGGCTTTGAAGAATCTAGAATGTCCTCTAACTTCCATGACATCTGAGTTACAGAGACTAAACCATAATTCTCCTTGTTTGATCTTTGTTTAAGGCCATCAGAGTTACTATCTACTTTGGGCTGAATAGCAAAAGTTTTTTTATCCTTGTTGTTTTCTTCATCAGGTTTCACCATTTGAAATTCTTGGTTTTTGTTCATTGCCTCCAAGCATGGTTCATCATTGTCAGCATGATTGTATGAATGAGAAGGTATTTGCGATTTCACTGTTTCCTCTTCTACCATCCTTGGCATACGTCTGATATTTCTGCTCCTATATGCTTCATTTCTAGAACTATTTGAGCTGTGAATAGCAGGCCGAGATTTATCCCTTGCTGGAATTGTGTTTGCCTTTGCAAGATAAGTGGTAGTATCATCAATCCTCTTGGTTGGCAATGAAGCTGTTTGTTTAAATGTGTGGTTGTCATAAGTTTTACTGCTGCTTTTTATAGATGTTATCTTGAGTATACTGCATTTTCCGGGAGAACATGCTTTGTTTAAGCGGAAAGCAGATTCTTTTGCTTGATATTTAGTCTTAGGCTCACTCTTATCTTCACTTTTGGAAGCTATACTAGCAATTGTCTGCTCCACAGCTGCAGTTTTTTTAAAGTTGATAGATTCTTTCATCCATCTAGACTCCTTAATGGCATTTGGTTTTTCTAGATTCGGCGATGTCTTCATATGATCATTTCTAGTCTCTTCTAAATCCAAGTTGTTCACTTGGCATATACCTTTATGTTGCACTTCTTCACCCAAACTTTCAGTAGCACAACCTTTACTGCCATCTTCAGTGACATGCTTGATTCCATACTTGCAATAATCATGGCGAGAGGCCTTGGGAGTTCTTAGGTGAGTAGGAAGAGACTTTCTGTGACTGTCAGAAGAAAATAATGGACCTCCAGCGATTGTTGGACCAGTCGATCGTCTTCTTGTTCCTTCTCTTGGTCGTACAGACATTCTATCTGCTGAGTTCCAATTCTTCTCCCTCCCTGTAATTATAGGAATAAGAGTCTGCAATCTTCAGCAGTTACAACTCAATGTCTCTTATGAAGCACACAAGCAAGATGAACATCTCAGAAAAGAGAATTGAGGAGTTTTGATTATGAAGAAGAAACTACTGATAAAATTCAATGACAATTTCTTATAAAGAAACTATGTTACATTTTCTTATTATTTATTGAATCTACAAAGTAGACAAACAGCAAATGAACTTATTATTTCAGTCCAGAGATAGAAAGAAAATATCAGAAACTTTTGAGAAAAAGTACGTGGTGAGTTATTCAAATATGAGTTGGAGTTGAGCATTTGATCCCAAATCACTTCATTCAACCTGAGAAGATAGTTAAAGAAGTAACAAGAAAAATCATGGAACATCAGAATCTGCTAGGGGATCCATCCAAGTCTACTCTAAACTGCAAATCACTACTATACACCATCAATCTCAGCACTTGGTTTCTATCCTGAGTCTAAGAAAACAAGATCGTGGCTTTGATTTGTGAACCTTAGTATTATGTATTGACTATTATACAGAATGACCTCAGAAAATTAAGTACTCTTTTAACATGATATAAGTTAAAATGTATCCATCCACGTTGATGGAAGCATGTCTAGCTTGCTGCATCTGTCAAACTGGCGACAATAAGTAATCAAACATGAAGAAATTGTAAGGGCAAACACATGAAAACGTGGTAGTTATGTTGAATTAAACTCTTGAATCAAAATTGCATTGGCAACCAAATATTATTCATACTGGTATAGGCCATTAAAGGATTACAAAGAGCTGGTAGTAAAAGTATATACAGTAATCCAATCCACCTGATGAAGTTATGATAGGGATTTGCATGTCGTAAAGCTGATACTGACTGATTCAGAGCAAGGAGGGTAAAAAATAAGAAAATAAGAGAGATAAGTTGAGCTTCCCGGTATGAGGGTAAAGAGATGTGATCAAATTAAAAGAGAGAAATGAAAGGGCGGAGAACTAGAAAAGATCTAAGCCCCCATTCTACGTCATTGGATAGGGCATAAATCTCCTAATACACAGAAACCCCGAAAATGAATAGGATATCCCTTTATAATGAACCAGGGAAGTGGAAACTGAAGAAACATTGCCGAGATCATTCATATTATTACATGATACGAAATCCAAGCATGAAATAAGAGTAAGACCACAACTTCCACAACATGGAATAATCCACGGAAAGTTGCCTCACGGATAAAATTGGTACCTTCATAATCCCCGTTCATCTAACTGAAGAAATCGCCATCATATTCGACATGAAAATACGGACATAAGCATTCCAAAATCTAAGAAAAAATAACAAGTCCCTCCCTCTTAAAATGGATCAAGGATCGATCTTTGAACCAGAAAGAACACAAGAACAACAATTAAGGACGAAATCCGATGCAGAAGATGTCACCTTTAGGCGAATCTGAGCATCCGGGGAAGAAGGGGATGTGGTTGTCGGGAGGCTCCCACCACGAGACAAGGAAGACCCTGGGAGACAAGTTGAGGGCAAGATCCTTTTAAAGCCGCGGGTCTGTTCATGAATGGAGGAGGAGGAGGAGGAGGAGCCGAGCGGAAACTGATAATGACGTGAACGGAGGGCTGCGCCATGAACGAAACCGTCCGATTCGGCCGTCGAAAAATAATTGGCGCGGAGCGGTGACAGTTCGAAGCCCCGACTCTAACGAGCGGGAGCATATAATTAAGGAAAGAAACAAAACCGAATCGGGTATCGGCGCCGTAGGCGACCCAAAAAGTGGAGCCCAATAACAAGTGGGTCCCACAGGAAAAAAAAAGGCTGTGTGTATTTTTATTAATTTTTATGATGTATAAAAATAAAAAGTCGAATTGAATGCATTTGCAAAAATATATCTAGTATATGCATCATCGCTTGGTGTTTATTTTAATTATCTTTTCTCTTAACTCGAGGTGGACGGATCCTTCTACTTGTTACTTTGAAGCTGTATTATTATATTAAATTGAGGAAAGGATTAGTTTAAAGAAGTTGATAGTTTTAAATATTTAAAAGATTTTTGTAAAAAGGAAAAGAAAAAAAATTGTTTAACTTGGGGCGTTTGCTGATTGAAATCAGAAACTAGGATGAATTCCATGCAAAGAGGAACCTTCCCATCACAAATTAATAAATTAGTCGATGAGCAGTAACAAAGCTTAGATTATAGGCTTGAGCATGAAGGATTCACTCCGGCCTGATCGGCTTCTCGGTTCTACCTGCGATCTTCTATCTAGGGTTTTGTAAATTAGAGCATTTTCAAGTAAAATACCGAGAAATGCATGAATCTGCGCTTCGGAATATCGTTGAATTTAAATATTTCTCAATAATCAATCAAATTCACAAAACGACCAAATTCAATCCTTCTTCAAGAAACCTTGGGCCATCTTCAGGTAGTCCTCGAGGCCGCCTCCAGCGTGATGTCCCTCGCCGCTGCCGCCGAGGTTGGGCGAAGAAGAATCCGCGGCCGCGGCCGTCGAAGAGTGGGCGGCGGCAGTGCCGGAATGGGACGAGTGGTAGTGGTGGAGATAATCCTCCGCCTTCCCCACGTACTTCCCGAACCGCTTCTCCTCGAGATTGGCGTAGTTAGCGGCGGCGCCGATCAGATCTGCGGCGGCGGAAGCGACCTCGCCCCGGTCGATCTTATTGGTCTCGTGGCGGAGCGCGGATTTGGCGGCGCCGGCCACCACTTTGGCGCTGGAGACGAGTTGGGTGGGTTTAGGATGAGGCTTGTGGCTCTGAGGATGATCCGAGTCCATGGGTAGATATTTTGTAGCAGAGAAATTGAACAGACGAGTATGGGTATGGCTCTCCAAAGGCAAACCGGATGGCGTTTAAATATCGTCGTCTTCATCTTTCACTTTGTGGGGAAGTCATCGGCCGACGCCCAAAGGAATCTCATCACGTTGCCCCTTTTCTCAGCGTGAGCAGCGCGTCTAATAATTAATCCATTTACACGGTTCAGGGGGGAAAAAAAAATATCTGGACACGGTTGGAGTGGACGATGGGTCGAGATGCATCGGCGTCTTTTTCGCAGTGTGAATTAGTTGGTGTATTTATGACATTCTAATCTTAATATCTCTGTTAAATCTCTGGTCCCTCTATTCCCATGTGGCAATAGTCTAGGACTCGCAAGTGTCGTAAATGTGTCGACATGATGACGACCGAATGAGATGTAGAGCTGCTCCGTTATATAAATAAATGCGGTTCTAAGGATTGGGAACCCAAATATCTACCAGTTCATGCGTGATTTACCCAAAGAAGAGGTGATCGATCCCAGAGGAGTGCTGCCTGAGAACACAGAACCATGTGGGCTACATGCCTTGTTGATTCGTCTGTGTTCTCAGGTCACCCCTTTGGGCCACATCGTTCTCAGTTCATCAATTCGGAATCTTCAATTTACGTAGTGCATAAAAAAACTACGAAAGGATGCTTCTGTTTAAACTATTCTTATTTTGTTTTTTTCCCGTCATCCATTGGCACATGACGCATGATCGTCTAGAAGGAGCTAAATTACTCTGCATATGCCTTCTGATTCATGCAGGAGCGTGGCTTCGTCACTCGCTGCCTCGGTTCTTTTGAAGGGGCAATGAAGCTGTGAGCTTGGCTTTGACAAACGATCAAACACCACGTAATTTCCAGCGTGGTTTCAACGAAGGATCAAATACTCTTAAGATTTAACTCAGCGTCGATGATAAGTAAACTTTGTCAAGGAGATGTTTATGCAAAACTCGGGTGTGCAAAATTTTTATTACGTGTGAATTATTAGACTAAATCTTGCTCATTAGTGTTTATGATAAGAGAAATATCTTCGACCACGTGATAAGAATCATGCTTGAGTTGAACTCCTATTAAGAGCGACACCAATTAATTTGGATTTGCCATAGGAGCATAGTAGCCCACCTCGACGACCTCTTACCTCGCCATTATTTTGCCTCGGTAGTCTCTTTTCTTTGCAGTGTCTTACGACAATATCCCATCGCGACTCCACAACATAAATAAGGATTCGAGTTCAGGAAGGCTTCTTGATCCAAGCAAACGAGAGGATAAATATATCCCTTTACGGGTGTCACATCTTATTAATGAAATCATGTCTCCCAAGATTCAAAGTTTGTCATGTCTCCCAAGACATGGTCTCCTAAAATCTCTTCCGTATTGTTGCCCCTCCGTCACCATGCTCCCATGATCCATCCTAAGAATCCACGTCATCAAATTTGCTTATATAAAGGCAAAAGGGACGGTCCCAAAGCTCCCTAAACTCTCCCCACTTTTCTACTGCACATTTACTTTTCTCCACATTTTTCACATCCTGACTTGAACATTAGAGGGTTTCGTTGAGAATCATCCCAACGCCCCTTCTTCACTCATTTGTCAATCCACTCAGGCGGAAACCTCCATGGCTCCGATGATGCATCGAGTCCTGCTGTCAAGGAAATCAAAGCCGTATTAGCCCGGCCGACCCCCTCCCACCTCAACTATGAGCGCATTGCTGACTCAACCCATTTCCCTATCTCGGCTCCACAACATAATTCCAGTGACACTTCAAAGACGAATCTGTTTCACTTCTTGAAGACATATACGCCCAATGGCCCGACGCAACTCGAAAGACGACTGATTCAACTGCCTTGACACATAGAAGACCGACTCTTATCTATATTCAGCCGGTCCAAGCAGCTCGGCAGTAAGTACCCTGCCAATTCATCCCATCTTCCGGTCTCAGCCGCAACAATAACTATTTTTCTTTGATAACAGACTTAAAGTTGAAAGACTGCTCTTAAAATGATGTCCATCCTAAAATGAATTGTTAAGAATTGATGATGAGATTCTTTATTGTATCTCAATGAGAAGAATTCTTTTCCAGTTAAAGTAATTTAACAAATCACCTGCGGAAACTGAAAGCGAGCCAATTCAACTTATATAATGCCTTCCAAGATATAAAACGACAAATGACTAATTCTAGCAGTTTGCAATTTCCAGAATATATATATTGCCCCATATTGATGAGACCTTCAACACTAGGAGTTGCTACAAATCAGCAGATGCTAAAGCACCCCTTGCTGTTACACAGGAAAGAAACATTAAATCCCAGATCCTTAATGTTAGCCTCTAGGGGTCTGGTGAACTGCAGCAGATGCCATGAATGTGCAATCAGCAGAGGGCACTTGCCCTGTGGAGCTTGACATGTGACATGCCAACGCATGTTGGTGCAAATAGAGGATGCAGATCACACACTCCCAAGAATAAATATTGTAAAAAGCCGGATCTGTGACAAATTTTAGGCATTCAGACAAAGTAAGCTCCGACTGATAATCAAGTTTGCACAGTTGAGTCAAAAACTCGCCAACCACACATGTGCTCCAAATAGCATCTCTGCTAAACTTTTTCTTTGCTAGATTTAAGTTATAAGCTTCAGAACAGTATTCTCAGGTTAAGTGGAGCACATGACGACCTTTTCTTACTGTAAAGGAACTTCTCCAATTTTGATACACTTGGTGACGAGCAAAGAAGAATTGTAGTGTAGCATTAATATCTCTAGGTAACATTATCCATTTTTTCTGCTGATGATTTGAAATATGACATTAAATAATACAAAAAACGAGGGATTTACATTAACCTCCCTTAGAAGACAAACCTTGATCCTATAGCATTATTCTTTTTCTGCTAATAATTTCAAATATGACAAATAATAAAAAGAGAGGGATGTGCCTTAACCTTACTTAAAAGACAAAAAAAGGAGCAGGCTTATCCGAATACATATCATATTTCTAGTATCAAGAATGATACCACTGCAGAAGTACATTACCTGGATATTTATCCAGCTCAAGCTACTCTGCCACCTAAGAGACAACTTTTATAGTCTCCCAAGGATACCTTCCATCTTCCTTTTTGCATGCTCATTAACAATCCCAATCATGCTTTCTCTATGCCGCAAGTAAAATTCTGCTTGTAGAATCTGACTTTCTTCAGATGTTAGATCCCCATGGTGACCCTGCAGACGTAAGGTTCAGGATCATCTGATCTTGCCAACAATTGTGTTAATAGAACTATGCTTAAGTTCTCATCCATATATAGACGAAGCAATTCAATAGATAGTTAACGTTGACAATTATGCTGTATTTATATATTTCAGGCAACTTTTTTGGGTCTAGATTTATCTCATAGAGATGCATATTAATACATATTATAGGTTCACTCCTTAATGAATATCCATATTGATAATGTTATTAAATGTTAAGCAAAGTTATTAAGACAACTAGAAGATAAGCATACAACAACAACAATACAACAATAACAAAGCATTATCCCACTAGATGGGGTCGGCTATATGGATCCTTCTACGCCATTGAACTCTATCCCCTACTATATCATCATCAATATTTAAATAAATTTTATCTTGTTTTATTGTTGCTAACCAAGTCTTTTTTGATCTTCCTCTTCCTCGTTTGATGTGTCTATTTGACATCATTTCACATCGCCTAACTGGAGCATTTATTGGCCGTCTAAGTACATGTCAGTACCACCTTAAACGTGTCTCTCGAAACTTTCTTTCAATAGATGCAACACCAACTTTTTCTCTAATGCTCTCATTTCTTATCTTGTCCATCCTCGTATGTCCGCACATCCACCTTAACATCCTCATCTCTGCAACTCTCATCTTTTGCTCATGTGCTCGAGTCGTAGCCCAACATTCAGCTCCATATAACATAGCAGGTCTAATCGTCGTTTTGTAACACTTTCCTTTAAGTTTTAGAGGCACTTTACGATCACATAAAACACCCTACGCTTTCCTCCATTTCAACCATTCTGCTTGTATTCTATGCAAGACATCTCTCTCAATCCCTCCATCATCTTGTAAAAATGATCCCAAATATTTAAAGCTCTCAGTTCCAGATAACTCATCATCTCCTATCTTAACACTTGCCTCATTACGTCTAATATTGCTAAATTTAAATTCCATATATTATGTCTTTACTCTACTAAGCTTAAAACCTTTAACTTCTAGTGTTTTCCGCCAAGATTCTAGTTTAACATTTACTCCTTCACGTGTCTCATCTACCAAAACAATATCATCTGCAAACAACATACACCACGGTACTGTGTCTTGAACTAGAAGATAAGCATACAATAAATAAATAAGCAGATGCATGTTTCTATATTGAAGATCCAAAAATTTGCACTATTGTGGCAGGCATATGATAAATTCCCAGATAAATAAATAAAAACTTAAAACATGCGATTATCAACAACTTGCCAGACGAGAGATTCTATCACAGACAGCATTGTGCATCAGGATGCCTGCAGCAACTGAAACATTGAAGGAATCTACCATCCCTTTCATTGGAATGCAACAGTGCAAGTCAGATAATCTCAAAGCCTCCTCTGTTATACCCCTGTAACCAGGGATGTAAATCCATGAGACAATAATCATAAAAAGTGAAAAAGCATAGCAAATACCTGTGCCACAAAAATTTCTAAAATCGTTCACCCAGCACAAGAACTAGAAGATAATTTGCCCCACAAAACAGGGTGCTTGTCTTGGGGGAAAAACAACAGGGTCAACATGAAGCAATAATTGCATAATTTACATATGCACTAATATGAGGGAAATCAAGTTTAATGCACGCTCAAGTTTAACTCCTCTAGCAAATAACTCTCTGCTACCTGCTAGAGAGATTTTTGCCTAGTTATTGAATAAACTATACAATATTCCTTAATAGTTCCAATCTATCTTCTAAGGCAACGAACAAATTTATAACATGACATTCATCATCTTGCTGCTCTTCCATCTTGCATCTTCATCTCAATGAAATCCACCCATCTTCTTCCTCTTCTCTCCATGAACCCATCTTCATCTATCTTCTTATTCCTCTCTTTTTCACACTCTCTTGCAAACCAAATTCCAAAACTGCATGAACTCTTTTGCCCTTTTTCTCCCTCTTCCAACATGAATTTCTTCTAAATTAAGGAGAGATTTTTCACTACTGTTGAGGTTCAGCATGGCGATCTAGGTATCTGTTAGAATGTACCTCTTCAAATCATGACGAGGACAATTATAGAGTTACACACTTCTCCTTCCCTCCTTGTCATCCCCATTGGCAGCTGAATGGAGAGAAACAGAGTGCTAAACTTGAATGGGGAAGAGAGAAAGAATGGAGCAAGAGAAGAATGTTGGGGAGATTGTTGGTATAATCACTCTCGGGTCAAAATTGACTAGCTCGAGTAAAACTCGAGTAAAGTTTTAATGTTCGATAATAGATTTGACAATGTGTTTAACAATACATATGACTAGATGATATGAGACATCCGTAGTTATATGGAGTTGTTGACCGAGAAGTCAAGTAGGTCAAAATTGACTAGAGATTTAATTAGGAAAGTCCAAGTATGAATACTTGACAAGTGAAAGTCCAAGTATGAATACTTGATAAAGGAAAAGTTCAATAGTGGAGACTTGGCAAGGGATAGTCCAAGTATGGAGACTTGGCAAGGAAAAGTCCAAGTATGGATGTTTGGCAAGGGATAGTCCAAGTATGGAGACTTGGCAAGGAAAAGTTCAAGTATAGATGCTTGGCAAGGGAAAGTCCAAGTGTGTAGTCTTGGTCATGCAAGTCCAAGTGTGTAGTCTTGACGGTTAAAGTCCAAATATGTAGTCTTGGTCATGTAAGTCCAAGTGTGTAGTCTTGGCGGCGTAAGTCCAAGTGTAACTTGGCAATGAAAGTCCCGGAGACAAAAGACTCGTTAGCATGACGAAGCTGAAGGAAACACTTAGGCAAGCGCAAAGAGTGAGGAGTCGTGGACTCAATCTGAGAGCGTGAGGCTGATGGAAGTAGCTTGAAGGCTTAGGTCTAGGCTAAGGTACCTGGTAGCATGACAAAACTGAAGGAAGTACTTAAAGGCTAGCGCAAAGGATAAGGAGTCGTGGACACGGTGCATCCTAAAGGCGTGAGACTGATGGAAAATGCTTGAAGGCTTAGGTTTAGATTAAGGGTAAGTGTCAAATATGAGAGGAGCATACTTAATGTTAAACCTTAATTTTAAGGTTTACGAGTGGACTGCCTATTGAGGGCAGTCGACTGGCAATGAGAAGTCCCGAGCAGTCGCTCGGGAAGTTCATCTCGAGAGCGGCTCGAGAAGTCACTCGGGCAATGAGAAATGTTTGAGTCAGGAAGTTACTCGGGCAATAGACTGATGGTCTAGACCAGTCGACTGGTCGAGTGCTCAAGCGAGTGAGAAACGCTTGAGTTAGGCGCTTAGGAAACCGAGCGGGGCTCGGGATTTGGCAGTCAAGCGATAGGCGCTCGGGGCGCAGTGGTGCTCGGGTGCGCAAGTGGTGCTCGGGAAGAAAAGATCCCAACTCGGGAAGTCGAGTGCTCGGTCGTGGGTGCTCAGGCACTATGGTGCTCGAACGATAGCCAAGTGGGAAATCTATGCTTGGGATGGGCAGTCGACTGACTGAAACAAAGAGTGCATATTAGCGTTCTTAGTCGATTGATCAGTTGATTGGTGCTCGAGCAGCCATGGTGGTTGGGCGATTGAGAAACAGTGCTCCGATGGCAACAGTCGACTAATGTGGTAAGACCAATCAACTGGCTTCAACGGTAAGGCGCACAGAGAGTTGTGGAATAAACTGGCTAGTCGATTGGTGGCTCAAGCAGTCGACTGATGACTATGAGCAATTGACTGCTCGACTATTTCCGACGTGGATCGAGTCGTTGTGAGACAACGGTCAAGTGACCAATCGACTAAGGTTAAGACTAGTCGATTGGTAGACAGAAAATGTCCATTGCAGAGATTACGAAAGGAGGATGTGGAGTTCTTCGACGTTGATTTCTAAGGGTTTTGAAAGGGAAACGCTACTATGATTTTAGACCTTCAAGGTATTCCAAAGCAACCAAAAGCAATCAAGTGTTCAAGCATTCTTGCGTAACGTATTTGTTACTGTATTTCGTTTTTATTTTTTACACTTTATTTTGCATTTGGTTGTATTAAGCTCCAGGTTGTAAGAAGGTTTCATCCACGAAGTTCCCAATTTTTCCCTTCTCTTTGATATACACATGAGCACTGATAACTTTTTGAAAGGGCTGTGAATTGGTTTAATATTTCAAGTGGTTAATAACAAGTACACAGCTGCCGAGATAATCCTCAGGTGGGCAAGTGGCACAAAAGATCTCTAAGGGGCAAAGTGAGAATCTGCTATCTCTCATGTGGGTGATTCGTCATTTTCCCTTTATATTACAACATTTAGCATAGTACTCTTCCTGAAAATTTAGTTACAAAACTATGAAATTTGTCCTTAGGACCGCCTACAGAAAGACCAAAAGAAGGCAAAGGTACCCTGCGAGTCTTCAAAGACCCATACAAAATCCTGAAGGAGGAATAGGAAAAACTAAAGAACTGATGGCAACCAGAATAGTAACTGAACAACCTTCAACATTCTCAACTCCCTTATTTGAAGATCAAATTAGGGAATAGATGTCATTCATGCATGCAGTTGTACTGTTCAGTGGTTACTTTGATCTGAGGGCAGTATCCACCGTCTATCTGTCCAAGCATGAAAATATTTTCATGAAAGGTTAAGGTTTGAATGGACCTGTGGAGGTCTTTTGAGTTTTGATATGGTGAAGTAATGTCTTTCTTTAAGAATCACAAAATAGAAACCTACCAGATCATGATGCACATTGACAATTATCTTGAGAATGGAGGAACGGCAACAATAAAAATGCAAGAAACTTTACTTCCAAGAATCAGTTGTCCAAAGCAACGAACTAAGATGATTTGTCCTTAACCAAAATAAAACAAAATCAGGAACTGTCACTTATGTAAATGTACTCACATGTGTTCATTTCCCACAACTATTGCAATTGGATGTGACCAATCCATCTCATATATAGAAACCTATCACAATGGATCAAGTTAGTAGACATTTGGTAAGCAAAATTAAAACAAGGTTAAAATGTATAATGTACAGTTTAGTCATGATGTATGAGAATGATCATATGCTTATGAACATTCTTTTAGTTAGAATGGTCATTAGCACCAGTAATATTTTTTGACTATTTTTACCGTTAAAAATCAAACTATAACTGATTTTAATGATGACTGAGTAGTATTTTTTGCGAACTAGATTTGACAAAAATCCTATTCAGAATATATTGGATATGGAGAGCAAAACATCCCTTATGACCAAGACTATAATCACTTAATGGGAGAGAGAAACGAGGGAAAGGAGTCATAAAAGGTCCTAGATACTAGAATGCAGAGTTGGATTTGGATTATTGATAGGTGTCTAAGTGTCACAAACAAAACAAGGCACATTTGCTGTAAACAAATAAACATTCAAAAACATCACTTGTTTAAGCAAATCAGAACTCCTTATCAACTATCAGATTGATCCCACTTATTTATTGGTCTTCCTTGGGACAAAAAGGTGATGCGCTCACCCTAGACGTCTCCATCGCCGGTCCCACAGCTAGATGAAAGGAGGTAAATCATGAAGGACATTTTTTGTCCAACCAAGAACTAGCATGGCGGGAGGGTAGGCACCCTGAAAAGCTTCTACCGTCCGTGCTAGCCACTTGGTCCTTTCGTGGGAACATATTTATTGTTCTTCCTCATCCATATGGTACATGGTAATGATCAAAATCATAAGATGATGGAATATTTCACATGAAGTTGATGAAAATACAAGAAATTACTTAAAGGTGTGCAAACTCAAAAGACAAGAAGCTTTTACCGAATCAATCCCTAAATGAGTTGCCACAATTTGATAACCACGATTTCTTAGAGCTCCAAAGCAATCTAGAGGTGAATTCCAGAGCTCAATGTCCAGCCACTTCTCCGCGCCCATGCTAACATGACGATTATCACGATACCTGTCAACCATAAAAAAAAAAGGACCTAAGAATCAACTCCGGCAGCGCAATCAAATATACTACAATAGGCAAATTTTATCAGGAGAAGGTCCATCATTAGAAAGGTACTTTCAATCTTTAATTTCACTTTCAATAACTACAGTGTGGGCAAGATTTTGGTCAAATTATTGTTTTTTAACGGACGCCAAGTCCATGCCAACAGTATAGACCCAATGCTACAACTCGGGACTATATGGACGTAGAACATTGCCGACATAATCACAGTTCATTAGGTTAGTAGAACTAAAACAGTCTTTTCACCTCAGAGATGGTTGCACCTTTTGCTACTGCCCTGCGAAATCACATGAACCGACTGGATCCCAAGTGCGTCGGCCGACCGGAATGCCGCAGATACGTTCCCGAAATCCGTAAGCCCTTCGACCACTAGGCATAATGAATAACTTCGGTTCTCGATCGTCCTCAGGATTCGATTCTTTCTGGCATCCAGCATGTACGGGTCCAGTGCCTCTATCACCTCCCGGCTCCCAAGAGTCATGCTGCCTGACCTGAAGACGTCTCGGTAGGGGAACCAACGGCGCCATGAGCCGTCGCCATCGGATTCGGACCTGCGTTCCATCTTCATCATCCGCTCGATGCGGTCCTTTCTACGCGTCAACAAGTCCTCCACGGTGTCGTCTGAGGTGTCAAAGGGGTCTTCGACGTGAGCAGCGGCGGAAGACTGGGACGAGAAAGGTTTGAGGGAGTAGGAGTTCGACAAACGAAACGATAACCCTAGAGAGCGAAAGGGAGGGAAAGAGGAGGAAGTGGTGGCGGCGAAAGTAGAAGCCGATCGGCTGGAGGGGAAGAATCGCTTGGACAGGGAGAAGCTGAAGTGGAAAGCAGAGGAGAGGGCGGAGCTGGAGTTCATTTGAAACAGGGATCGGCGAGAGGCACGATGTCTGCAGCGGGGAAGAAGGAAGGAGAAGTGCGGAAGCAGCAGCCGGGGTTTCGGATTACGTTGGACCGCAATGCGATTGAACCGGTGAACTACGCCGCAACTTAAACTCTGTTTACTCGGAAAGAACAGATGCGACGGAGGGAAAGAGGTTAAGAGGACGCGTTAAGCGAATTTGATGTTCGATTCGGTCATTTAATATCAAAGTCGATTAATAAATAAATTTGAGCGGATAAATTAAATAAGCGAATAACGTATGTGTTCGGCACATTAGTTAAATGAGCGATATTAAGTGAAACGATGTTCGTGAATGGTGTTCGTGAACAATGTTCATGAACATTAACAAGCCGATTTATGATTATACTTTTTTAAAAATTATTTTTAATTTTATTTATACTCATTTTTAAATCAGAATTAAATTAGTAAAATTTTAAATAAACAAACAAGATTTAGCTTAATAACGTTTAAATAAATCAAATTTAAACAAGCTTGAATCAAACTTGATTAGAAGCTTGATACCCATTAAACAAGTCAAGCTCAATTCAAACTTAAACCAAGCTCAAACTAAAAAAGAAAATACTAAGCCAAGCTTGAACAAGTTTTTCAGTAGCTTGGTTAATTTTAGGTTTGACACGGCTCGACTTGATTATCTTATCAAACAAGTTTGAACATTACAAAGCTTCTTGACTCGTTTACGGCCCTAAGGATGACCCATTCCTTGGTTTTATTCACTTACCCCTGGTTACTGCTATGTTTATTCGGGAGGAAGGAAATAAAAATTATAAAAAAAATGATTTATTTCGAAAAAAATAAATTATATTTTTCTTTATATTTACTTAATGAATAGATAAATTTAATTATTTAGTTTTGATAAAAATTTGCTCCCGTAGTTTATCGTCATTGTCGTCATCATCAATTGTTAATCATGATTGTCGATTGTCATCATTGTCGTCGTCATCATATCGTTGTCGTCATCGTTGTTGGTCATCGACCATCATCGTCGTCATCGATTGTTGGATGTCAGCCGATAAATCGACAATTGGCCGTCGATAATCGTCGATTCTTGCCTTGATAATGGTCGACAGCCACTATCGATTTTTTATTATTGTTGGTCTTCTATCACCATCGATTGTCGATCAACATTATTGTCGTCGTCGTTGTTGTCTCTGGTCGTCGGTCTTCGATTGTCGCCGTCGCAAGTTATCAACCGTCGTCGTTGTCTATCGGTCATTAGTTGTCACTCATCGTCAGTCGTCGATCATCGTCGTTGATTGTTGACCATTATTGTCTCACCGAGTGACGAGGGATGATAGATGGTGATGGTCGTCGTTTCAATCCGTGCGATCAAAAAATGAATAAATTTTTTTCCGGCAATTTACCAAACAGTACTCCTGAAGTTTGGAATTGTCTAAAAAGCGCTCCATACTTTTATATTTATCAAATATCGCACTTAATTTCCTTTTTACCCTTCAGAAATAGCGCACTTAATTTTTGAACGTGATGTTAGGAATTCAAATCTCACAGGCCGCGGTGGTTGAGATTGAAATTAAATCACAAAATGATGCAGTCTTTGAATATCTTGAAATTCCAAAGATTACAAAACCACGATTGTGGTGATCTTGAGATTGCATCACCGCGGTAGTCTTGAACTCAAATCCCAAAGACCACGATCTTGAGATTTGAATTTTCAAAGACTGTATCTAAATTAAGTGTGCTATTTTTGAAGGATAAAAAGGGAATTAAGTGCGTTATTTGGTAAATATGAAAGTATGTGATATTTTTTGAGCAATTCCAAACTTTAGAAGCGCTGTTTGAAAAATTATTATTTTTTTCTCATTTATTTTATTTTCTCTGTTTCTTCATTTTCTTTTTTTTTTCAGAAAATTTCTTTTTTTTTCTCTCTCTTCTCTATTTTTAGGTATATTTTTTTTTCATAGAGAATTTTTATTCGTCCATAATCCAACCTTTCGAAGTAAACGCAGGCTTAAATGTTTAAAAAATTTTGGAATAAAAATCGGATAGAATCATGTTTTATCCCAACTGGTAAAGCGATGGGTTAATTAAAAAAAATGGCAATTAAAATTTAATAATATCTGATGTATTTTAGGGAGAAAAATAAGAAAAAAAAATTTATTTAATTAGTGGCTGGCTCCAACTCAGGCACTCCAATTAGTGGCTCACCTTATTTTTAGTTAAAATCGATCATCCTCTAAAACCGATGGAGCGAGTGTAGTGGATGCCGTGATATAACGTGGAGGCGCCGAGAAATTTAATCGCGCGGTTTGCGAATGAATTAAAATGGATTGCGAACCCCGCTCCTCCATCTCGCCGCCGACTCCGAAAGCGAAGCACCGCCACCGCCATTCCCTCGCTTCATGCTTTCGATTCGCCTCCGGCGACGTTGGAGAGCGGGCAGAATCCCCCCGTCATTCACGGCCATTCCATCCCAAGGCGCATTTCTGCTTCGGCGGGGGAAAGCACTGGCGGCGCCTCTCGTCGGAGTTCAGGTACGATGCCCTGAGCTATGCTCTCAATTTCGACGAGGGTTCCGACGCAGATTCTCCGACCGGCGCTGAACTCCTCCGGATCCGCAGCCACTCGTCCAGACCCCAGGCATTGTCGCCGCGCGACCGCCTTGACGGGTTTGATGACCAATCCAGGATTCATGGAAATGTGGAGATGGATGAGCCCCTCCGTTTCTCCTGATTCCTGTATTTTTCCGGTCTGATTTTTTATCGTAATAACTTTGAATTAATGTTCATAGTACGGAGCGTTTGGATCTGCCTTCTACTCTTCCCCATTTCTCCGTGTTTCCATCAGAAACTACATTAGGTTGTAAACGAAGATTTATATATATAAAAGAAATTTGGACGCATTTTTCTCTTTTGTGGTTGATTTTTTTCTCAAAGTGGGAAAATTATGTGCCGTATTCCCAAGTAAGTTCGTCCTAAGAACAAGATTCATTTCCATGAAAAGGGAAAAAACCATTTGCTAGGTATAAATTAACTTCTACCACTCACATATGATAGGTCAAACACATATTCGTGTGATTTTTTTTACTTCTCAAAAATTTTCGCACTAGCAAGTAGCCTATGCAATCGACTAGCATGCATTAAAATTGTTTATTTCATATTTGTTATGATTATGTTATAGTTCTGGCGGCCATAAATTATTGGAAATTTTATTTCACAATCAAGTCGGAAATACAGAGAGTAGCTCGAATTTAAAATTACAAGAATACAACTCGGACTTATCTATTAAGATGGTATCCGTCACCCATGTAGGAATGAAGACGCGAGTCCTACAAAGACGCAGTCTCCTTAAGACAGATTCGTCCCCTCCGGTGGTATTACGAGGTAATATAGGACGTCTGTCTCTCAGGATAAAACGATGGAACTACTAGCACAGGTTGTAGTGGCGACTTGAACAGTATATCTGAACATTATCATAGGGTCTACCGAGTAAAAGATGACTCGAGCGAATGAAGGAATGACTAGTGGAGATTCGCTCTCTTTCTTCTTTGAAGAAAGTCCTTAAGAAAAAAAATCTTTTTCTTTCCTCTTCCCCTCTCTCTCTTCTTTCTCACTCTCTTTCTTCTTTCTCTTCTTCCACGGTGAAGAAATTTTTCTTATGCTTTTCTTTCCTCAAGTTCATCTCCTTTTAAAGAGGATGTAAGCCCTCAAGCCTTTGCCATATTCACCTCCACATGGCTTGTGGTGACAAGTCCTTAATGCATGCAAGCCATGTGGAGCTTAGGTGACTTTGTCATGCCACATGCCTAAATCATGTATAAGCATGTGGAGCATGAAAGTATGAAGTGGCATAAGCATGTGGAGCATGGAAGCATGAAGTGTCATCAACCATGATGGGCTTTCCATCATGGGTTTCATGGCCTTGGGCTTTACAAGGACTTTAAGCTTTTATGTTTAATCAAGGCTTAGGCCTTAATCAATATATGCTTATGTTTTAATTAATAAGCATCATGAGCTTGTAAGTATTCATGTATATGAGTGAGCAAGCAAAGGAATATTGTGGCATATACTAGTTGATATATATAGTCCAATCATGTTTTGACCGGTCCGATATGTATAGTAGCATTCATATAAGAACCATTTGAATGCGTACAATCTGGGCCCTAGATTCACACCCTTTTCTGCACTATTTATCAACTATCGTGTCATTTAATGTGGGTCTTATTCTACCCACTATGTGTTTTTCCATTCACATTATCTAACACAAATATCACTATAGACCCGTTCCTTTCTTACATCCATATATACATTTCATAACCCATGTACAAATGTCATATGAGCATCGGTTGCTGAATTATTCTTGGATTTCCTGTGCTCTTGATCACACATTGTCTGTGTTATAACCACAACATAATTATTGATTATATTGAATAACTGATAGTAAAATTACACTTGGCCTATTAGGATCAGAAGATTTAACTACTAGTAAAACTTATCCTTGAAGATAAACAATCCAACATAATAATAAAATAGAGCTATGTCGCAAAAATTTGTTGGCCATTTGTTCAGGTTGGTTCGAATGTTCTACCCAAGGATACAATTAATTTTATTTCTGCTATTGGCACATCGGCGTAGAGTTATGTCATAGACCCTTTCAATGTTGATAACCTTAGTATCGGGTGTGTTTAGTTCAAGGTTGCATAATCTTAGTAATATGATTACCAGGTAATCACATAACCAAAGTTATGGAAAATGAAACATAACTTATATTGTGTGGTCCAATTTTAAATAATAAAATAAAAACTTATTTATTTGGAGGTTTTAAAGTATAATCTAGTTTAACATTTTACTATATTACCCTTGATCAATTATAAGACTATTTTTGCTCTGAAATATATTTGCTTATGGTCGTATCGATTGGGACTGATTCTGCATTGTTGCCGATGAGATAGTAGCGAGACCACCGAACTCGACTACGCGGTCGACAATCAATGGCGACGGTGGTAATCGAACATCGGCGATAGTGAGCGATCGATGACCAATGACGACCGACAACGATGACGACCAACAACTGGAGGCAGCAACAGGTCAGTCGGCCGATTGGTCGAGCGATGATCGACAGCGACGGTTGGAGATCGATGACGACCAGCAGCCGACAGTGTGGATAGTAGTGGCAACGACCGATCGGCGGGAGGCGGTGGTCGGCGGGCGACGGCCAATGGCGATAGGCTGATGGGCAGCAACGACGGTGGCGACGATGGCTAGGGTTTTATTATATTATAGTGAAATTGAAATTTGATAAAACTTAAGAGGTATTTTTGTTCAAAATGATAAAAATTGAAGGATAATTTTGGAAACAAAATGTTGTTAACCCCGGGATCGAACAAAACCTTCATTTTCTTAGGTAATGAGATTCCGAGGTATATAACCTTATTTGCTGACGGTTGCCTTCTATTACTTGGGAAACAATTTAAACCTCGAACCAAACAGGGTAATAAGGTATAACCTAGATGGATAACCTAATAAGGTATAACCTAGATGGATAACCAAGGTTATCCATGACTACCCCGAACCAAACACACTCTAGATGTTATCCTACACAACTCATCAGTGAACACTCCACTATATCTATCGTCCGATCTCCAGTTTGGGCTATAGTGCATAAGCTATCGGACGATAGATAATGGAGGTGTTCACGGATGAGTTGCGTAAGATATATATATATATATATATATATATATATATAATTTAAAATATTTAGAAGCAAATCATAGGGAGGGACACTAGAGTTGTCTCAACCCTGCTTGATTAAGACCTTGAATGACTGCTTTTATACCTCTTCTCTGTCACAGGATCCATCTATCTTCTTTTTTATCTCTTCGCCATATGATGGTAGTTTTAACTTTTTGATTCTCATAATTTTAAAATTTCAACTTTTTAGAGCGAGTATCCACCAAGTCTTCATTGCATAATCTTAATTTCAATGGAAATTTTATTGCGAGTTTGCTTACTCAGCAAACACTATCAGATGCAAATTTAGTCATTAGAGATCTATCAATTCGAATCCTGTAATAATAACATGAAGGAAAACATCACCATAATCCTACATTTGCTAGAAATAGCAGCCAAGCAACTGTGTATCTGCATCCGACAATGCAGCGTCTAATCATGTTTCTCATGTCTGCAAACTGAAGAAACTACAACCAAAGGCTAGGAATATTAATCATCCAATTTACGAGAATACTCTCTTCATGAGTTTTGGCAAGAACCTCAAGCAGGAAGTGATATGGTTAAGTGATTCTAATGGAATTTCATTCAATGTAGCAGTTAGTTATTTGTTGCATGAACCTTTCTTTTGGAGAAAAAAAAATGAGGGAGTGAGCCGTGATTCACCATGATCGTCATGAGTCATGACTCTCGAAGTCATGTGCGGTAGGCTATTAATCTCTGTGCAAACTATTTAACTTCTTGTCTATGTCCAAACTTGATGGTTGTTCATTTATGCATTCCTCTCCACCCTGCTTAGGGATATACATTCACTATTCTCACATTAGTAGAATGCAAACTGATTGATGGCATGCTTTGTCAAGAGCTATCACTATATAGCATCTCTGTAACTAGTTGTTAAAGTCAATTTAGTATAACATTTATAACTGTTGGATTATAGTCTTGAATTAATTATATAATTCAATTTTGGGGAACACTCTAGCTTCAGAAAGAAAGGTCCTATCTGCTGATACATTTGACATGATTTTGATTCATTCGGATGTATTAGTTTTGTGTTCATACAGGTTACTTTTGTCGTGTTTCTAGTTCTACATGTCTCTTCGGATGTCAACATTGTAGAATGCAGTATCCAGACCTCAGATGAAGATGCATCGACAAATTACTCTGGTAAAATTCTTGGCATGTACGGTCTTTTCATATTTGACAGACAGAAATGTAATATTTTTGTGTGATTTGAATCATTTAATAAGGTTTCTGGGCTCATTGTTTTTTTTATTTTTTTTTATTATTTCTTTTATATGATCTACCTATATAGGTAAAACAAAACCACAATTTCTTCAATTAGGTGACAAGGTTAAAGTCCTCATGAATCATATTGAGGCCAATTATACACTATGCTGTATGCATGCTGACAAGCTGCCTACCACAATAAAAATGATTCATTAGGTATTTGCACATTCCTTAGTTTAAAGTTTTTGGAGAACTATGATGCTATCTATCCTCAGAATTTAGCATGAACAACTATAATTCTGTCTACCAAATGGGCTAGCAAAGTGCCACCCTACCAGCATTTTGTGACTTAGCAAAAGGCTAGAAGACAAATAAAGTTAAAATGGAAATGATAGCATTACATGTGATGAAAGGGGCCAAACCCTGTCAATTGGTATTTCTCCTTGCTTCTTAATCATGCAGGTGAATGTGAGACTGCGTTGAAACTTATGCCGACAAAAGCTGAAGAGTGAGATGCGTTTCACGTGAACAAATGTGGTTGCCTTCCTCGAGTGAAGTGCTCACATTAATGGAAAAAATGGAAGTAAAGACTGGTTGCTTCAATGATGGCTGCTCGTGAGCAGGCAAAGTTGAGCTTCAGATAGGATTATAGTTACTGTTTTCTGGTCTCTGCTTTGCTGCTCTCGTGTTCTTGTTGGCGACATAGAAACCAAGTGCAAGCAATACGTGCCTTGTATCTGTTGTATGCTCGGATGGAATTGCATTCACTCGATGGCTAACTTTTTGCAAAGAACTAAAGTTGCTACATGTCAGAAGTCTAATCCAGTTAGCTTTATATTTTTCACATTTGCAAACAGTTTTCCAGTTTCTTCAATTTACTGTCCAAATAAGTGTGTTGGATGGAATTTTAACAAAATTGAACGGATGTCGAAGAAACTCGCGGTCGGAGTGTCTTCTTTTCTTTCTTCTCCCAAATTGGTGCGAAGAACCTCCATAACCATTATGCAGTGGCTGAACTAGTAGATGCAAGCTAGTTTCCAGATTTCAATCGTGATCTCTTTTACTCTTCTATGTCATGCCAACTTTAACAGGCTTGTTTACAGTGTCAACTACTGGAACGTCGGTGTAATTAGTTACCATCAACTGTTGAAAAAGATGTATTGTGAATTTCATTTATGAGATAACAATTCCACCACATCGACACTAGTATTGGTAAGATCAATGCCAAAGGAACAACCAGGTAGATTTGAAATCATTTCATAAATAAACTTTAAAAAAAAGAAAGCTATCAAAAGTACCGAAAACGACATCATCATCACCACCACCTAAAGTCTTTTTGATAGTTATATCAGATCATTTAAATCGGTCACGTAAGCGTGACTCTAAAGTCAATCTAACCAAATCAAATTAGTCGAGAGATTTGCATAGTGGTTGGGGCACTCCACCCAACCAAAAGCAAACGGCTTGTTTCTTGGCTTGTCCCGAACCCATCCGATTTATCACCGGCACCCGCAGCCGCACCCAAAAGGCACTGCGATGGTGCTATCTTCTTCTTCGTCTTCTTCTTCGTCTTCCTATCGACCATTCAATAATTCCAAGATCCATGCGGCGTTTCCCCCCAACTTTGACTCATGCCCTGCCCACATTCCTTCCTGTTCACACTATTTCGTCAACGCATGTTTGAAAACAGGGGAAAGAATTCGCATGTCGCCAATCGGATACATACAATAACAAAGGGAACATTTTTAGGCCACAAGAGGCCAAGAGATTTGACTGAGGGGAGACGGGGCCGCGTTGATGCTCAATGCACGCTTTGTGTTGCGTTTCCATTCTCTTCGCCCGTTCCTGGGTCGATTTCGGGAGGTGTCTCTCGGTCTTCCACTGCGAGGTCCTACAGATCGCCCCATCCCCCGCTAATCTCGCCAGAAAGGAGAAACCCTAAAGATTACAGTCCAAAGGTCCTTTTTTTTTCCTCCTATTTCAGGGGTGCTTTCATCGCTGCCGGATCTACGGGCCACCCGATTTTGCCTCATTTACTAGCTTGGGTTGCCTCCTCCTACCCTTAATTTTCACGTCCGTGGGCTCCTTCACCTTCCCAAGTTTTCCTTGATTCCAGGCATTTTTTTATTATCTCCGGCGACCTTGCTGATGCTGTAGGATCGAGCGGCCATGGGCTGTGCTGCGTCGAAGAATGCGGTCTCGGCTACGCCGGTAGTTGATTCCTCCGGCATTTTACGGAACCACCAAAAGCGGTTGGGGCTGGTCACAGCGCCCTCTGGGCGGCACCGAACTGGAGAAGGAACACAAAAGGGCCAGCTGGAGAGGGAGGAGGAGAATAGTCGCCTTGAATCGGGAGGAAAAGGGAAGGTGAACGAGAATAATACTAGCTTGCAAAGCCTACGATTGCGGAATCTTCACAAATACATCGAAGGGGAGCAGGTCGCTGCAGGATGGCCCTCTTGGCTCAGCGCCGTAGCAGGGGAAGCTATTCAAGGTTGGGTGCCTCTTAAAGCTGATTCCTTTGAGAAATTGGAGAAGGTAATGCAGACATTATGACGAGTTATCCTTCTACATATCATTTTTCACAACTCAATCTGCAATTCAAGATATCCCATCTTTGGCTCGAGTAGTCAGCTTGTATGACGTACACAATTCCATTAAGAACAAAATGCACTAGACTTGACCATGCCATACTTTTCTGTTATTCTAAACAGATGCGTGTTTGCAGCTCTTCTCAATCTGTTTCTATTTTTGTTGCTTCGTTCAGTAAGACTAAGCTGTTTTCTTAATTTTGCTAAATAAGTATTTCACCTAAGTTGGATCAACTTAATGATTAAATTTTAATATTATCGGTTAGGATTCAAGTTTACCTGGCTCCTTTTTTTGCTTCTGAACTAATTATAATTTGATCTCATTCGTACTTGAGTAGATTGGACAAGGAACTTACAGCAGTGTGTTCAGAGCCCGTGATCTTGACACTGGAAAGATGGTTGCGCTGAAGAAGGTGCGCTTTGACAATTTTGAGCCTGAGAGTGTTAGGTTTATGGCCAGGGAGATAAAGATACTGCGCACACTTGACCACCCAAATATTGTGAAGTTGGAAGGTTTGATTGCTTCTCGATTATCATGCAGCCTTTATCTTGTATTTGAATACATGGAGCACGATCTAGCTGGACTTTCTACCTCTCCTGATATTGTACTCTCTGAATCACAGGTATGATTATATTCTCTGAATACTCAATAGGAAGCGTCTCCATAAATTTTCTAGTGGTAGCATGCTTAAATATGTAACTTTGTGATGATGAATATTTTTTTGGCTGCCTCTCTGTCCATAATATGCAGGTCAAGTGTTACATGTATCAGTTGCTGTCTGCACTTGAGCATTGTCACTCGCGGGGTGTTATACACCGGGACATAAAAGGGGCAAATCTTCTGGTTAATAATGATGGAATTCTGAAAATGGCTGATTTTGGTCTTGCAAATTTCTGTCGTCCTGGACACAAGTATCCACTAACCAGCCGTGTTGTGACTCTCTGGTACAGACCTCCTGAACTACTGTTGGGTTCAACTGACTATGAAGCTACTGTAGATTTGTGGAGTGTTGGCTGTGTGTTTGCAGAAATGTTTGTGGGAAGACCAATTTTGCAAGGCAGAACTGAGGTAATAACCTCTAAAACTCAAGCTTTCCAGTCAAATCTTGTGTGTTATTAGTGTCTCTATGACTGTAGTTATTTCCTGTTGGATATCCAAAACGAGCAAAAAAGAAATGGATCACCTAAACTGAGAGAACAAATACCAAAGTTCATAATAGCCTAACTATTTGGGTTGGATTTATGGTATTTTCTTAGCATTGACCTTTAGAGAAACAATAATAGTCAAACAAATTTCCACTGTTTGAGTTTAGGCCTCCTCTATTTCTTCTCTTAATACTTGCATACTTGGTAACTATTGATGGTGTAATTTTTATCATCCCAATTGAATTTCTTTGTTAGAAGTACTTTTTCATTAATGGTGCGGGGCTATAAGCTTGTTCCCTTTTTCTAATTCTTTATATTTCTTTTTTCTATTTGTTGTGTCAGAATTTTTTTTTCTATTTGACAATGGAAGATTAACTTTGTTTATCAGGTTGAACAATTACATAAAATATTCCGGCTTTGTGGTTCGCCTCCAGAAGAATTTTGGAAGAAGTCAAAGTTGCCTCATGCTACAATTTTCAAACCACATCGTCCTTATGTAAATAGCCTCTATGGAACATTCCAAGATTTATCAAGAACTGCCATTAGCTTGTTAGAGACTTTTCTCTCTGTTGAACCTTATAAGCGTGGTAGTGCCACGAGTGCCCTTGGATCTGAGGTGTGTACACTTCTGGTACTTTTATTTGTCCTATGATACTGAGACATTATTCCTCGCATCATTTTTAGCTCCTCAGAATGATTGTTTTGTTTGCCTTCTTGAAAGGGCACTTTTCTAAACATGCTATTATTTTACCATTCTTGCCTTTTCATTATAAACCTTAGCAGTGGTGCCAATAAAGAAAAAGAATCAATTCATTGTTGATCTTCATAAATAACTTTGTTCCTTATTTGCGCCATTATTTAGGTTTAACAAAAAACCAAAACAGTGTTGTAATTGCATGTGTAAAAACATAACAGAAACAAAACAGAATCCAAAATAGCACGTAGATGTTTGGAACTTAAATTCTTTATTAGAATTGTCTATTGGCCTGCAGTGGGAATTTAGGGAAACCACCTGCTGACCTGCATAAGCCATCAGCTACTAAGAGAATTTAGGGAAACCACCTGCAGAAGGTTTCTTCCTTCTCATTCCCTTCCTTTCACTCACACAAATTTAAGATATTCCTCCTACATTTTCGGTTTTTCTTGATTAGAATCTGAAAATGCATTCTGTTATTGACTTTTCCTTACCTTTTACATTTTTCTTCAATATGTTTTTTTTTTCAGTATTTTAGAACAATGCCTTATGTTTGTGAACCCTCAAGTTTGCCAAAGTACTCACCTACTAAAGAGATGGACATAAAGAATCGAGAAGCATCACAGAGGTAAATTATATTCATAATGGAGGTCAATAAATCAGTTTCATTAAAAAGGATACCAGAAAAGATATTTTGTTATTATATGTTAGTCTCTGCAAGCTTATGTTTCTGAACTGCTTAGATAAAGGTCATTTACTGCTTAATCTTTCCAAACATATGCATTGCAAAGATAGTCTATGCAATATTTGTATAAATACATATAACTGAATTTTCTTATTAACAGTTGATTGTAGGAGCATTTAGGCCTCTATGTTCTGGATGTCTCATGGTGGCATCTGCTCAGTTGGCCATAGATTTTTAATTTTTTTTTACTTAATTTTAGATTTTAGATGAGGCTATTTCTATGACATATAGTCAATGTAGGACCTCCTGACATTGTAAATGCAACTCACTTGTTGAAAGTATTTAACAGCTAGTATACTTGTTTGTCTCTTAGGAAAAGAATTGCTTTAAGACAAGAAGCCATGAGAAGACCATTCAAAGCAGATAGAACTTCAGGACAATCAGGTGGGCTCAGCAAATTAGCAGATAGCAAAAAGGTAATTCGCCTTTTTCTGGTGTAAAGGCTTTTAGGAAGTGGAGGACAAGTTATACTGTTTTGTATTGATGAATAATAATAATACCGTCTAATTTCAGGATACACAGCTAAATGTCGAAGCCAGTGAACATAATGAACAAAAAGGTCTCAAAAGAGTAGATGGTGAAACCAGATTGTTTGTAGATCTCCAGCCAATGCCATCAATTAAAAATCCAGATGAAGGTCATCACATGAAGCACAACTCTGAACAGGATATTGTCTTTTCAGGACCATTACGTGTTTCTACTTCCAGTGGCTTTTCATGGGCAAGGAGGCAGAGAGAAGACCATGTATATAACAGATCTCACAGTAGGCGGAACTCGAGAAGAAATCTATCTGCTGCAAGAGATCCGCCCAGTATTGGAAATGCCAAAAGTAAGTTGGAACCCAAGGGTCCACAAAATGGTGATCTTCATGCTGGTTCCAAACACCATGAGTCACAAGAGTTGGCAAAAATTGCAATGCTGAAAAGATGGGCACAACTAGAACATCCAGGATCATTTGACACTTCAGAAGCATTCCCTTCTCAAGACTTCTCTGAAGCCTTGTATGACGGAGATCCATCTTCAATGCGACATAACTATATGGTATGCAAGATAGTCTGGCTTTATCTGATGTCCCTTGATGTTTAACACTGTCTTGACAACTATCTAACTTTGCTGATAAATCTCAGGGCATCCACAACCAAGACAGAGTTGAGTTTTCAGGACCTTTACTGTCTCAGACTCGCAAGGTTGATGAACTCCTGCAGAAGCATGAACGTCAGATTCGGCAAGCAGTTAGGAGATCATGGTTCCGAAGAGGTATGCCAAGACCTTTTACAAAACATGTTATCCAAGTCTTTATATAATCTTTATGATAGAAAATAATTTAGCAGTAGGCCTAAAGCAAATTAGCCAAAGTTTACTTGCTTCTAAATGGAAAGTTTTGTTATGTGCCTTGTCGAAGCATTTACTTTACAGAACTGTGTACGTTGTAGCGGCTTGATGATCTGTTTACTGGTGAACTTAATACACTTAAATAGAAGTCCTATTTCAGCATGAGAACCGAAAACTTTAATATAATTTTCGTTTAGTTGGTTCAAATTAAATTTGATAGGGTGGTCCGGTGTGAAGCATGAAAGATTTCGTTTAAAAAAAAATTTAATTACTTTTACTGAGGGTCTCTTGATATTCAGTGGCAGGGAGAAGATTGAGGAAGTAAAAGCTTGCTTCTGTCAGAATGAAAAGAAGCATACAGAAGCACATACGGGTGGAAAAATAGTATTTAACCAACAGAATTTCCCGAGGTGAAAGGAACTAATTCAACAATGGCATCTGAATTAATTGATTAGCTGCTATAGATGTTTATAATTGTTTCTACAAGCCTACTGCCTCCTGTATATAAATAACATTGTTAAGAGAAGATGCGTTTATGGTTGTATCTGATTCATTCATCCATTTCTGGTGCTGACCAAAGCTCGTCAATCAAGAAGTTCAAAAGGTGACATATCAAATAAAAATTCCTTGCGAGTCAGTTTTTATACACTGCAAAAGCTTTGAATTTCATTGTAAAGATAAGTGAATAGAGTCATGAATCCCTTGTAAAAGTTAATTTGCATGCATTTTCTAACGTGAAAGATGCATCTATGCTGAAACCCGATGGTTAAATGAAACATTCTTTTTAACTGCAAGAACTATATTGTGCTGAGGTTTCATTTGTAGTCTAATCCTTCCATGATTATCAATGGGAAGAGAAATGAAAAGAAAACATCATGATCAACACCAGAGCTTTGTTTGTGCAATAAATATTTTTTGTCTCGACTCAAATGGTCCTTAATCTTAATGAATAAGATGAGATCCACTGAATGTCAGGACACTTTTAGTCGCATTGTTTGTGCTGGTCGTTGGCCCTGTCGATAAAGAGTTATAAAATGTGCGCACATACTTGCTTACTAGCATAGAACATATAAGAGTGAATAATAAAAAATAAATTTTATTTATATACATACAGATTGAAACATTTATAGACATTGACTAGCAGAGATTAAAGAAGCATTAAAATTTATAAGGAAAAATAAAGAAGACCAATCTCTCCCAGTGGATCAGATTATACTAGATATAATATTTGTTTTCTTTTTGAGAGGAAAAAGAGTATAAAAACCCACTCGGCAATTTAAAAATAAATAAATAAATTCTTAATTATTTTTTTAATCAATGAACGATTAATTTTAAGAACAAAAAATACTTACAACTCAATATTAATCAATAATAAGAAATATTATTTAAAAAAATGAATATCAACTATTTTTAATAAATATTAATTGTTTGAAGGTTTTTTGGGCTTAACCTGTTATTAGAAAAAATAGATACAATGGAATTTTAAAATAACAATAAATGCAATGAACACAAAACGAATTTTGGAATGAGTTCCTAGGATGTTTTACGAGTTACGACTTTTTTCCCCGGTTTTTTTTATTCTTTTCGCCTCTACTACTAGTACATGAGTGTCAAATTGACAATTCCTCAGCAGGCTGTAACCTTTTTTTTGTATGTGAAAGTTGCAGGTAGCCTTCACAATGAAGACACTGAATTTGCCCTGCTCTGGTACGATCAGTTATTTGCCCTGGAGCATTGTGTCTCTTCAGGGGATCGAACAAATCAATCACCTTCGCGCGTGACAATAGTTGGAATCTGACCGTGATTAACGAAGTCGATCTTGTTCAGTCTCAAGCAGCAAAGGACATGCTCCGGCAGCTCATCGTGTTTTTGTGCCTGCATTTGAAAGATAGCACTTTAAACTACGAAAAACTTGAGTAAGATTGTTGTCTTGATATGGTAATTGTTCGACCCAAACAGTTGACAAGATAACACGAACGGGTTTAGCTGAGATAATAGCTCTGTTCAACATGGAACAGATAAAACCTGCATGGCATAGACAACAGACAGGGTTTTCCTTTTTTTTTTTTCTTTCTTTTTTGGACAAGGAGAAAATCTCATTCTGGATTGTTATCGTCAAGAGGTCTGCCTAGCAAAACACTTAAAACAACCAGAAAGCAAGCCAAATCCGAAAAAGGCTCATTAGTTCCAACCTCGATGGTCAGCCCTAGATCAAGGATTCCATGTTTTAAACGTTCACGAAACACTTCAAGACCCTTTCTTGATATGTAGCTAAAGCGATGTATATCAAGATCAATCTCCAAGTAATTTGTACCCTGCAAAAAATGGCAAACTATTAAGTACATACAAAGATGCATGCTAGTTTTCAGTACACTTAGCATATCGAACTAGTGCTTTAGAGAAATGTCCAATAGTAAATATGAGAAATTGAAATGAGGCAATCATGGCCAACATGAAGATTGATGAGTTTGGAGTTAATGGTGACAGGTTAAAGAAGTTCTCCAAGATGGTACTGCAACAAAGTGTTGAAGTAAAATTTTGTATCAAGTTGAAGCCCTGACCCACAAAAGCAAATGTTTCGACATTTATTGAAAAGTATAAAAATGAGGAACCTTTTATACCAAGTAAAAACTGTGTTGAGGGCGTGAGAGCACTGGTTTTTCATTATACGTTTGTACCAGCTTCCTTTCTGCTGCACTCAGAAGAAGATCCTCTGGATTAACCACCCCAGCCACTATTTTCAATCTCTCCCGGAAAGGAATGCTTGAATCCATCGCAATTCCTTTAACCTTTTCAGTTTCATCAGCAATAAACCTCTGCAGAAGGTGAGAATTACAAGGCTGAATCACTACATATGCCTCCAGGTAGATTTATTTTAAGATATGGACAACAATAGTTCAGCATTGTGGAAGTATAACCTTTAGCAAATCCTGGAAACTAGAAGAAATTTCTTCGTCAAAACATTCAGAAATCTTAAAATACAATACAAGGCTCATTCCTTCCCCATCACTATCGCCAAGAAACATTGCAGCTGGATAAGTAGGCATCTGCAGGTAAGTGCAAATTTTCATAACATATACATTCAACAAACAAGCATGCAGCTTCATGATGAATTAACGAAAAAGTCTTAACCTGAATATTGACAATTAGAAGTGAGGGAATTTTTTCATGAGGTTCAACTGATGGAAGTTCAATATGTTGAGCAATGTGATGCATCTTTCGTGGACATAAAAACAAGTCGACACCAATTGGATAATATGGTGCATAGTTTGGTGCAGGAAGCTTCCTCTTATCTCTGCACATTTCAAGGTGCAGCTCAAATTAGTGGATTAGAAAATTGTTGTTAGCAACAAATAGCTACAGAAGTTCTGCGAATGAAATAAAAGAGAGCAACTCATGCCTGAAGTAATTTTGGCCACGAAGTTTAAAGGTAGATGGTTCGAGGAAGGACCAGCATCCAGGCATAGATTTATCCCCTGGGGAACGTGGAACGACTATCCCTCCTTTTGGGCTACAAAGGAATTTGTTTGATGCACCTAATACATTAAGTAGCCAGATACCAGTTTGTAATATCACTAAGGAGACCCAAAAAACCCTTTAAAATAGAAATGTGTTACTTACAGAACTCGGTTATCTCTTCTCCATCATAAGACTTTCTCTTATAAGAAAGCCTGATAACTGTCAATCTTTTCTTTTGACATGGTGGACTAGCATTTGGCATCTGTTGAACTTTTTTATTAAAACAAACAGAATGGACCAAGTTGCAGATGTGCAAAGAAGCCTTGTTGACATGAGATTTGTCATCCGTCTCATGTACCTCTTTGGAGCCTTTCAAACCACCATACGATCCATTTGAAACCTTTTTCATTTTGGTGTAAATGTCTGCTCCTTGAATTCTATCTCTAGCTTCCTCAACCTTACTAGGAAGCTCGTGAAAGCTTCCACAAGAACTCACCAATCTATCAGCTGAAACACAGTTGATTGTAGGAGCCACTGTCAACGGAGTGCCAAGACAAACATCGTCCAACTTAGACGAGGCCTCCATACAGCATGAAGCATTTTCATACTGCAATGGCTGAGCCGCTGTTGAATTTGCTGATGGAATACAGTCTGCAAGCATAAAAACAAACCATCACTATCTCGAAGATCTACTGGGTGATATGATGCATCTCTTAGTGTAAACTAATATTACCTCCATGGACACTTGAGAAATCATCATCAGAATCAGATTCCAAGATACTGACAGAATCAAACCATGCATCTTCCTGGCAGATCACTGTAAACACCGGCAAGGAAGTGAAATCAAGAAAGAAAAATGCTGTGTCTTTACCTCTCTGAATGTTGCTAGAAAAATGGGGGAAAGAAAAGATACCATTAGCTTCCATCCGAGTGTGATGCCACTGCAACTGAGTGAGATGGACTATCATATTAGAGGCCACAGATTTTCTATTTTTCGAAGAGGTTTCAACTTGAACAGAGTGATTTTCATCACCCCAAATCTGAGCTTTACTGGCATCAGGAATCGAAGCCAAAATCATTCTGCGGGATCTTCTGCACCAGTGGGGGCCCGACCTCCCTCTGGACCTACAATTTGATTTTGATACACACGCCCCCATGAGGAAGTGATACGAAGTAGGATCCTACAAAGATTGTTTCAACCGATCAATTTATTGTGAATTAAGGAGTCCATATGCAGAAGTGTTGAAACAAATCATAAATGTAATTTTGCTATTCTAGTCTCACATCCAAAATAAGGCATGCTTTAGCGGAAACATTCTACTTCTGCTGTCATTATTTATTGTCAAATTCCATGATTTGGCTGTTTCATTCATCAAAATCAATTGAGCACTAGAAATGGAGCGTTAGAGACATTGATACATCTTTTTGACACTGAGTTTCGTATCTTTTATTGTTCCTCAAACAAATGAACAGAGGAAAGGCTGGTAACTCCATAAAAGTGTTTAAAACTGTCACACTTAAAAGATGGCTACAAACACTATAAGATTGTAAATGGCAAACAAAAGTAGCAAGTCATGATAAGACATAAAACTAGATCTACTCAGTCATTAATGCCAATAGTATTAATATCTTTAACAGGAGACAGCCGACGTTGGAACATCAGTGCAAGAGATATTTCAATAGTTCGACCAACCTACAAAAGAAGTCCAAGCGATAAAAGGAAAGAAGGAGATTACAATATCTTCTTCCATCAGAGAGAGAGAGAGAGAGAGACTTACTCAGATACTCTAGCTAGTTTAATCAACTCAATACACAGCTGTCTTTCTGCATCCTGCATCAAAGTTAAATAGGTGGTTAGCTTGGTTTGATGCGTAGTGCACTGCACCATGAGTGATACCTCCAAATCGAATAACAATCAAACTAGTCCAACATCAATGACTAAAGTAGTGGAAAAGCGAAAAAAGGAAGTTTTAACAAAAGAACAGATTATGCAAATAGCGGTATGGTTGCAGCACCATGTTTCAAAGCGAGCAAGTCAGGCTTCTTACATCACTTGGAGGGTTTAGTAAGTGAAGCTATTAGCCTTTCAACAAGAGAGTTTTAGTCTAAATTACAAAACCTAAAAGAGAGGGGGAAAAAACAGCTGTTCCACCTCTCTTTGCCACTAACCTACGGAAGCAAGATGATCATGCAGGAGCTAGTAGGCTAAGTACATAAGAAACTAGCAAATGGCAATGAGTTTGACCTCAAGAAGAACAGCTAGAGTAAGACAATGATAAAGAGAAAAAAAAGACTTGGCTATAAACCAATAGCTTCGTTAACCAACAAGACAAGATATTTGTAGGAAAGAAGAGTGTAAAAAATTATGAGAAAACGCCAGGAAAGGGCAATCTCCAGCATCAAATGGGATAGTACCCAAAATCTAGAGGCATTTAATTAGATAGACTGCAGAATGAGACTCAGCAGATAGAGAGCAAGGCGTCATTAATAAGAAGACCAACCGACGAAGACCATGCCATTGGCTAGGTAGCTTTTGCGCCGAAAAAAATGGATTTTGACGATCTTTATCTTCGAAAGTTCACGGTTTTATCTTCACAATGATCGAGCAACAAGAAATAAATGGCTATTTAAACGGGGACAATGCATCTTCCTGGTAGCTCTAGGTGTACTGTAGAGAGGGGAAGAGAAGCAGACCTGTGAGAAACTACTAGTTTAGGTTGTAGAGCCTTCTATCGCCACCATTACATGAGAGGAAGACGAGCAAGACGACCCAGGAACACGCAAAGAAACAAATACTAGAGTAAATATTTCACCAGAAAATCTCTCTCCTTTCTCAGGAAAGGGAAAAAAGAAAAAGAAAAGGTAATTGAGGGGAGGAAGGCAGGCGAGTGAGAGAAAGAGAGACGATGGTAGTAGTGTTCTTTACCTACTTATAGTTGGTAACCAAGATGAGACTGGCAGTGCAGCCTCCTTGATGATTGATTGAGACTGAGAATCGTCAAAGTGGGAAAGCAGTCGCTCTCTTCACGTGAAAGAGTAGATATGGAAAGGCCATTGCTAAGAAAGAACAAGACTGACGTCGACCACGAATCCTTCTCCTCCTTTTTGGTGGGTGAAGCTCTCAGAAAATGGGATTGTTCCCGGTAAAGGCCAAGCGAGATGACACAATATTTCAACCGGAAAATTGAAGCTCTAAATAAGAAGGGCAAGATTTTTTTTTTTTTTTAAAAGACGTCTTAAATTTAAGAATTCTTATTTTTATAAAGATTTTCAAATGTATACACCCATCAAATATTTTATTTTGAACAAAAAAATCCTTATTCTAATATTATTATAACAGTTAATCAGCATAAAATAAATAATATTTTAGATATAGTGTCTTTTGACTTTTTTTTTTTTTAAACCTTTTTTATGATATATATATATATAAGAAATCTTTCTGTCGCGCGACTGAAACATCCGTGACCGTCTGCGACGCGCCGAGTCACCCGTCGTTACGCCATATCGCCGCCCGTCGACCACCTCCGCCGGACTTGGCGATTGACGCCAGTCGCCGTGTCCGGAGGGCTCGGGCGGCCGGTTCTGGCCGGGAAGGATCGTTGACGCGCCCGCCGCCCGATCGGGCGGATTTGGCGAATCGCGGCCGGAATCCGACGCCTCGAGCCCCTCGGACCTGGCGACACTGGCGTCGATCGCGTCAGTCCGGCGGACGGTCGGCGAACGCGACGGTAAATTTCAAATAAGAAAAGATTTCTGTATGTATATATATACAAGAACATGAATTTAAATACAAATAAAAATATTTAGAATTTTCCAAACACTTTTTCTCAAAATAACAGAAGCATCTAAATTTGCATGAAACAAATCGTCAAGTGGGCCAAATATTCCCGAACAGTAATTATGACTAAATTTATGGTACTTAACTGTGACACGTATCTATTTTTGAAATCGACACCGTGTAAAAAGAATGATACCTAAAACATATGATATCTACAAAAAGCTGCTCATTTAGTACGTAATTTAAGACAGTTCTGCTAAGTTTTTGAACTTATTCAAATTTAATTTCAACACCTTATACCATAAAAAAAACTAAATTATAGTACTCGGAGAAAACAAAAATTTGTGTGAAGAAAAATGTATTAACACGTAGTCTGATGGATTCAAGATTTGAATCCTTATAAATCTTAGATAAAAGGGATCCCCATATCAAGTTTTACCTTCGATCAACTGTAACTAATGATGACGTTCAGAATCTCTTTAATTTCTTCGGGGATTAATTAATAAAATAATTCTTTTTCTATCGACTGGGAATTTTTCATTAATAAGCTATGCTTTGGAATCTGAAGTGTCAATTTTGGATCACTACGTGTTATTTTAAACTTTGTTTTGGGAATGTATGCAAAACCGGAAAAACCACGTGCAATTTCACAAAAATTCAATTTTAAATAAGAGTATATCCGATCCAAAAGCTTCACGAAATATTGAATTTTAATGATCTCTTTTGATCTCGGTATCTTCATGGCTCCAGTGCATATTTCGTAATGGAAATAGCAGAATTTACTGTCCCGAATTCAATCAGTTTGCAAGAAAAATACACGAGCAGAGCAGACGAGAGCAGAGCAAAAACATAGCAGATAGGATTGCTTTCTTCTTTATCCTCCTCCTTCCATGGTCTATGATTGTTTGCGTGCATCCAGTGGTCTTCCGTCGGCTCTCCTTGTCTTATAGCTCAGCTACTGGTACTTGATTTTCTCAGCAGGTGGGCATGCCACTGTCACGCCTGCTTGATCCCTCAATTTGTTGTCCTTTTTGGCCGATCCACCACCTGTAGTAGCTCTGCAACGGTTTCTTCTCCTCATCTGTGAACTCGTCCCCGTCGTTGGTCCACGAAATGAATAATGGTTCCTGTTGAAAATTTGCTGGATCCCATGATGAACAACAAGGACATGCATGAAGTGACTCAACTCCGCGCTGCAGGTGTGGAACATTGATGTGATAATATTTGTAGCTTCTTTCTTCGTCAGAAAAGGGAACGTGGTCGCCTGTTTGGCTTTGTTCACTGCTAGTTCCTCGCTGCTGGGTGGAGCAGCATCCTTTTCATCTAAAATCAAAGAGAGAATTAAATAAGAACATAAATAAGGTATTTGTTTAATTACAGTCCTTAATCATCGTCGTCATTTCAATTCGTTTCCGTCCCGATCGACCACTTGACTCGAGGTCAGCTAAAGTCGCCCATGTTTTAATTTACTTAATCATTCTCTTCGCTCGTAATTATATTAGCTTTGCAATATACCAGCTGACTGAGACTTGAATAATTGTCTTTGATCATAATAATCTCACTGTCGCATCCAAACCAAATCGTATGTTTAAGCAAAGGAACACTTTTAATGAATAGAGGTCCACCTTGATTCCAGAAACACAATTTATATAGCATGATTCGAGTTGAAGGACTAATAACAGAGGTTGGCTTTAAGTGTTCGTATTCAAGCGAAAAGGAAGCCTTCCAACAACGCTCATGGAGTGACGCCTTGAGAATTTAATATACCTAACAGCGTGTTCCCCGCGATGTGCACTTGTCTAATCCATGACTTAACTGATGGACGAGTAACCATCATGGTGTTAGGTTCTAAACAACGTCAATTACAATTTGCATTTAGTGTTGCATTAGGACATCTGCTACAGAGGTGAGAGGTTTTTTCATGTGGTTGGGTTCGATGTTTTCTTAATTTATTTATTTTATTGACGTCAGAGTTTAATCGTTTAATTTTTCATGGTTTACTCATGACAATCTAATTTATCACAAACTAATATAACTTGAGAAAAAGATATCCCATTGAATGTGAGATTAAGAATGACCATATAATTACGTGAGCCAAGATGTTACTATTGCTACGTGGTGCAACAAAATTGATTAATATTATTTACATTGGATGCCAAGCCATCTGACTAAAACATGAGCCAAGTTGTAAACACTAAGGCTCTGCATTCGGTAGAACATAATGTAATTCAAGTTATAATATAATCTAAGTTTTAATGTAATGTAATATTGATTAATTGTATGTAATTTTGGATTACAAAAGTCATTACATTCTTTTTTTGGTGTCCATTACAAAGATGATAATAATGGATTGACGACGATGATGGAGACAACGACGACGACGGTCGATCGGTCGACGACGGCCGGCGGCCGACGATCGATCGATCGAGCGGATCGGCGGCCGCCGACGACGATCGGCGATGGCCGACAGCCGATCCAAGTCGATCGCCGGCGGTCGATCGTCGACGGTCCCCGATCGGTCGTCGGCGATCGATCGCCAACAGCCGGTCCCCGGTTGGTCGTCGGCGGCCGGTCATCGACGGTCGGTCGTCGTCGGCTGGCCGGCGCCGGTCGTTGATCGATCACCGCCGATCGTCGTCAGTCGTCAGTCAGTCGCCAGTCGGTCACCGTCGATCGCCGATCGTCGGTCGTCGGTCGTCGATCGTCGGTTGTCGAGGCGGTGCCCGATGGACGGCGGCGGGCGGCGACTGGTGCCCAACCGATCGGTGGTGACAATGGATGGTAACGATCGACTTCGATTGTTGAGCATCCAACACTTTTCAGACACGATTCTTTTCGTGATGATCAGGAATGTAACTTGACATAAATTTTGTCGAATCCAGGTAAATTTTGAGGCGCCTCAGAATCCGCATTACATTACAATTTTAAGACAGTAACAAATAAAGAAATCTACCTTGTAATATAATCTGGATTATATTACAAGACAAATTACGCCGTACCAAATACAACCTAAATAACCTTCACACAATCAAAATATTGAGCAAATAAAAAAAATATTTTTAAAGGGTCACTTAATTAAATTTCTAATGCGGTTTAAATGATCAAAAAATTGATAACTTGATTAATTTAACTGTTTAAACAACCCCTAGAGCCCGTTGCTCACCGCCCCCTGTGAGCAAATAATCCGAACATGATAAATAGTGGTCACATTTTTTTGTCACGTTTTTTTCCTGCATTAATTGTGATAAGTTTTCCTTTTTCGTAGGATTAATTGGGATAAGTTTTTCCTTTTCCGTAGGATTAATTGGGATAAATTTTCCTTTTTTCGTGGAATTAATTAGTGGAATTAGTCATACTTTGTGATTTATTTAAAGAGTCCTAGAGGTGTGTATTTGAGTATCAATCGTTGTAATAAAGTTTTCAAGAAATTATTTCCTTCTCGCTCTAATTAAAATTCCGTCGCTAAATATTAAATTTTAACGATTTAAAAAAAAATCAAATTTAGCGACCGAATTAAAATTCTGTCGCTAAATATTAAATTTTAATGATTTTATAAAAATCAAATTTAGTGACCGAATTTTAATTCGATCGCTAAATATTTAATTTTAATGATTAAAAAAATCAGATTTAGCTACCGAATTAAAATTCGGTCGCTAAATATTAAACTTTAATGGTTAAAAAAAATCAAATTTAGCGACCGATTTTTTTTTTCCGTCGCTAATTAACGACGGATTTAGCAATGGAATTTATTTTCCGTCATTAAATAGCGACGGAATTTTTTTTCCCGTCGCTAAAATCATTTAGCGACGCATATTAAAGCGACCAGTTTAATCGGTCGCTGATGCAATTTAGCGATCGATTAGTGACCGAAATTTCCATCGCTAATTAATGATATTCTTGTAGTGTAAACATGAGCCTTGTAAACACTAAGGCTGCATTTGGTAGAACATAATGTAATCCAAGTTGTAATGTAATGTAATTTTGATTACATTATTATGTTTAAATAAAAATTGTATGTAATTTTAGATTACAAAAGTCATTACATTCTTTTTTTGGTGTCCATTACAAAGACGATAATAATGGATTGACGACGATGATGGAGACAACGACGACGACGGTCGATCGGCCGACGACTGGCAGACGGACGATCGACGATGGCCGACGGCGACGGGTTGACGACCGATCCCCAGTCGATCATCGGTGGTCGATCACCGACGGTCGGTCGTCGATCCGATCGGCGGCCATCCACGATCCCCACGGCCGTTGCGCGGTCGATCGTCGACGGCCGGCCACGATCGATCGCCGATGGTCGATCCCGGCCGGTCGATCGCCGATCACGACGGCGACGTCGCCGCCGCCGGTCGTGGCACCGATCGCCGATCGATCACCGCCGATCGCCGATCGGCCGTCGATCGTCGATCGATCGCCGCCGTCACCGCCGCCACGCCGTACGCCGGCCGGCTGTCGGTTGTCGAGGTGGTGCCCGACGGGTGGCGACGGGCAGTGACTGGCGCCCGACCGATCAGTGGCGACAACGGACGTTAACGATCGGCTTCGATTGTTGAGCATCCAACACTTTTCAGATTACGGCTTATAATGTAATATGGATTACATAGATTTTGCTTTGTAATCCAGATTACAAAATTTTAGTGTCTTTTGTAATCCAGATTATATTACATTATAATTTTAAGACAATAATAAATAAAAGAATCTACCTTGTAATATAATCTGACAGATTACGTCATACCAAATATAGCCTAAATAACCTTCACACAATCAAAATATTGAGCCAATAAAAAAAAATATTTTTAAAGGGTCACTTAATTAAATTTCTAATGCGGTTTAAATGATCAAAAAATTGATAACTTGATTAATTTAACTGTTTAAACAACCCCAAGAGCCCGATCTTTGCTCACCGCCCCATGTGAGCAAATAATCCGGACATGATAAATAGTGGTCATATTTTTTTTGTCACGTTTTTTTCCTGCATTAATTGTGATAAGTTTTCCTTTTTCGTAGGATTAATTGGGATAAGTTTTTCCTTTTCCGTAGGATTAATTGGGATAAATTTTTCTTTTCTGTAGGATTAATTGAGATAAATTTTCCTTTTCCGTAGGATTAATTGGGATTAATTAGTGAAATTAGTCATACTTTGTGATTTAATTAAAGAGTCTTAGAGGTGTATATTTGAGTATCAATCGTTGTAATAAAGTGTTTAAGAAGTTATTTCATTCTCGCTCTAATTAAAATTCCATCGCTAAATATTAAATTTTAATGATTTTAAAAAAATCAAATTTAGCGACCGAATTAAAATTTCGTCGCTAAATATTAAATTTTAATGATTTTAAAAAAATCAAATTTAGCGACCGAATTTTAATTCGGTCGCTAAATATTTAATTTTAATGATTTAAAAAAAAATAGATTTAGCTACCGAATTAAAATTCCGTCGCTAAATTAACGACCAAATTAAAATTCGGTCGCTAAATATTAAACTTTAATGGTTTAAAAAAATCACATTTAGCGACCGATTTTTTTTCCGTCGCTAATTAACGACGAATTTAGCGATGGAATTTATTTTCCGTCGTTAAATAACGACGAAATTTTTTTTCCGTCGCTAAAATCATTTAGCAACGCACATTAAAGCGACCAATTTAATCGGTCGCTAATGCAATTTAGCGACCGAATTTTCCGTCGCTAATTAATGATATTCTTGTAGTGTAAACATGAGCCAAGTTGTAAACACTAAGGCTGCGTTTGGTAGAACATAATGTAATTCAAGTTGCAATGTAATTCAAGTTGTAATGTAATGTAATCTTGATTACATTATTATGTTTGGATAAAAATTATATGTAATTTTGGATTACAAAGGTCATTATATTCTTTTGTTTGGTGTCCATTACAAAGACGATAGGAATGGATTGACGAGATGATGGAGACAACGACGACGACGATCGATCGGCCGACGACTGGCAGACCGACGACCGGCGACGGGCGACGACCGATCCCCAGTTGGTCGCCGGCGGTCGATCGCCGATGGTCGATCCCCGATCGATCGGCCGATACCGATCGCTAACAAATGGCCCTCGTGCCCCGGCTTGGCCATCGATTGGCTGCCGATCGATCACCGCCGATCGTCGTATTCGCCAATCGATCATCGCCGATCGTTTGGCTGCCGCCATTCGGTCACCGTCGGTCGCCGGTCACCGGTTGTCGAGGCGGTGCCTGACAGGCAGCGGCGGGCGGCGATTGACGCCCGACCAATCGGTGGCGACAATGGACGGTAACGATCAACTTCGATTGTTGAGCATTCAACACTTTTCAGATTACGGCTTGTAATGTAATCTGGATTACATAGATTTTGCTTTGTAATCCAGATTACAAAACTTTAGTGTCTTTTGTAATCCAAATTATATTATATTAAAATTTTAAGACAGTAACAAATAAATGAATCTATCTTGTAATATAATCTGAATTATTTTACAAGGCAGATTACGTCATACCAAATACAGCCTAAATAACCTTCACACAATCAAAATATTGAGCTAATAAAAAAAATATTTTTAAAGGGTCACTTAATTAAATTTCTAATGTGGTTTAAATGATCAGAAAATTGATAACTTGATTAATTTAATTGTTTAAACAACCCCAAGAGCCCGACCGTTGCTCACCACCCCCTGTGAGCAAATAATCCGGACATGATAAATAGTGGTCACATTTTTTTTGTCACGTTTTTTTCCTGCATTAATTGTGATAAGTTTTCTTTTTTCGTAGGATTAATTGGGATAAGTTTTTCCTTTTCCGTAGGATTAATTGGGGTAAAATTTTCCTTTTCCATAGGATTAATTGGGATAAATTTTCCTTTTTCCGTGAGATTAATTAGTGGAATTAGTCATACTTTATGATTTATTTAAAGAGTCCTAGAGGTGTGTATTTGAGTATCAATCGTTGTAATAAAGTGCTCAAGAAGTTATTTCCTTCTCGCTCTAATTCCTCTTGCATATTAGTGTGTGTGCGTATTTTTGGGTGTACTATCAACAGATTCTAAGCCAACATTTGGTATCAGAGCCTTGATAGTATATAACACCCAAGAATCCACGATTCCACAAAATGTCGGGTTTCCCACAAGCTTCTACGAAGGAGAATGGCGGAGTGTCATTTCCCTATCCGATGTTAAACCCTCACAATTATACTGTGTGGGTAATAAAGACAGAAGTAATTCTTGATGCCCAGGGAGTCTGGGAGGTTGTGGAGCCAGTGGAAAGGAGCCTAGGTGGATGCAAAGAAGGACAAAAAGGCACGAGCATACATCTTGCAGTGTGTCCCTGAATACATCCTTCTTCATATTGCAAAAAAGAAGATGACGAAGGAAGTCTGGGACAACCTCAAGATGAGGTACCTTGGTAGTGACCGGGTGAAGAAGGCACGTGTACAGACATTGAAGAGCGAGTTCGATGCACTCCAGATGAAGGAAATCGAGACGATTGACGAGTTTGCTGGTAAACTCAGCGCCATGAGCAGCAAGTTCTCTACTCTTGTTGTCACATTTGAAGATTCCTCTTTGGTAAAGAAATTGCTCGATTCTGTCCCTGATAGATTCTTTCCTATTATTGCTGGTATTGAGCAGTTCCACGACCTTGAGACAATACCATTTGAGGAGACTATAGGACGACTGAAGGCGTACGAGGAACAAACACTACGATTACGCACCAACACCAACGGCACTGAAGGTGAGCTCCTACTTACTCATGCCAAATGGCAAATGCGACAGAAGGAGAGCAATGAGGATATTTCGTCAGGAAGCAAGGGGCGTGGGTCCAGGAGCCCTGGTCGTGACAAATGGCATGGGCATGGGCAAGGGCGCGGTCGTGGCTGTGATACGCCACGCCAAGATAATTCAAGAGGCACTAGCGACAACGACAGAGGCACTCGTGACAAGAGACATATAAAGTATTTCAATTGTGAGAAAATGGGGCATTATGCGTCCGAGTGCTACAACAAGCATCGTGATGATGAGACTTACCTCACTTGCGCAACCGATGAAGAGTGCGCCACCGATGGAGAGCTAACACTGATGATGACCGTGTCCCACGAGGAGTCTCACACTAGCCGTGAGCGGCAGGATGTCATTCTGCTCAGTGAAGAAAAGTTGCTATCGGAGATGTACTGCGGCGTTAAGAAAGGAGAAGATAAAGACGTCTGGTACCTTGACAACGGTGCCAACAACCACATGACTGGCCATCACGAGAAGTTTCAAGAACTAGATGAAACCATCACTGGGAGTGTGAGGTTTAGCAATGGATCAACCATTGAGATCATGGGCAAGGGGACGGTTGTGTTCGAATGCAAGAACGACGATCAGAAGACTCTCCACGAGGTATACTACATTCCGAAACTTTGTAGTAATATCATAAGTCTTGGTCAATTGACAGAAGCTGGAAATGAGGTGCACATGGAAGGAGATACCATGAAGGTGATTGATAGGAGCGGGAAGCTCTTGATGCTGGTAAAGCGAACACAAAATCGCTTGTACAAGAAAACCTTGAAGACATTCAAGCAAGCCTATCTCCTAGCAAGCCTAGAAGACCCAACTTGGTTATGACATGCAAGGCTCGGACACATCAATTTCCATGACTTGAAGCTGTTGGGTGAGAAGAAATTGGCGGTTGGTGTGCCACTATTGCCCCAGCCGAACAAGCTTTGCGAGGTGATTGTTGCAGCAGACGTTGAGGCAGGGGTGGAAGATATCACACCACCGGCAACAGTTGTAGTACCCATGCCAAGAGCGTCAAGTCCATCTACACCACCATCGAATGCCCATGCAACTACCTCGCCTCCGGTAACAAACACACCCGAGTCTCATGAAGGGTCAGTCCGTTTTAGATCCATTGTCGATATCTATGCCAACACTGAAGAAATGGTTGGTATTGACGAAGAAGAGATTTAAGTGGAGCAACAGAAGAGGCGATTTTTACTTAAACAATCAGCTTATGCTAAGAAAATTCTATCTCAGTTAAAGATGACAAATTGCAATGCCACAAAACATCCAATGGAACCCAAGACACAGCTGCATAAAGACTTGGAAGGGACTCCAGTTCACGCCATGGAGTATAGGCTTATCATTGGTTGTCTGAGATATTTACTACACACACGGTCGGACTTGTCATATGTTGTCGGAATGGCGAGCAGATACATGGAGAGGCCTACAATCATGCATCAAAAGGTGGTCAAACAAATTTTCAGGTATTTGAAAGGTACAATCCACTTTTGACTTGTTTACATAAAGGGACCCCAAGAAGTTGGTGTATTCGACTACTCAGACAGTGATTTAGTTGGCGATCTCGATGGAAGGAAAAGCACAAGTGGAATGACTTTCTATTTTAATAAAAGTTTGGTGTCCTGGAATTCACAGAAATAAAAGACAGTAGCATTTTCATCTTGTGAGGCAAAATTCATGGCAACCACAACTGCAGTCTGTCATGCTTTGTGGTTAAGGAGCCTTGCTAGCGAATTAACTGGTGTAAAGCCAAAGCCGATAATTTTGTTTGTTGACAACAAATCTGCCATAGCTCTGATGAAGAATTCGATATTCCATGGTCGAAGCAAGCATATAGATACAAAGTTTCATTTTATCAGAGAATGTGTTGAGAAGGGACAGATTGTGGTTGAGTTCGTTAATACCGGAGAACAACAAGCCGACGTTTTAACTAAAACATTGTCAGGAGTGAAGTTAGCTGTCATGCGACAACTACTCAGCGTCCGTGATTTAAAACCGTGTCAGGATTAGGAGAGGTAGTGTGAGCAAATAATCCGGACATGATAAACAGTGATCACATTTTTTTGTCATGTTTTTTTCCTGCATTAATCGTGATAAGTTTTCCTTTTTCGTAGGATTATTTGGGATAAGTTTTACCTTTTCCGTATGATTAATTGGGATAAATTTTCCTTTTTCCGTGGGATTAATTAGTAGAATTAGTCATACTTTTTGATTTATTGAAAGAGTCCTAGAGATGTATATTTGAGTATCAATTGTTGTAATGAAGTGTTCAAAAAGTTATTTCCTTCTTGCTCTAATTCCTCTTGCATATGTATGTGTGCGTATTTTTTGATGTACTATCAACAGATTCTAAGTCAACACGAGAGAAGAAAATAAAAGAGATCCACGATGGTAAAGGAACGTGAATGGTAATTATGAAATTAACTCGTGCAAAATTATCGATTGAGATTTATCATTTTCTGTTCTATAATCTTAATTACATGATTTTTACTATTGGCGGAGAAAATAATAATCCAAAATGATCGATATTTACTATATTCATGGCTATAATCATACTACAAAAGCAAAGGCATACCAAGCAAAGTGCCTCTGGGCTACCGTGCAGCGAGAGGATGCTTAGGCAACATCATGTTTTTGATTCGATTCTCAATTATGGTTCAATATAGAGATTTTCTTTTTGTGTGGAATGTTAGATCCTCTTTCGCTGCTTCAACCATTTTCTCTTTTCCTTTTGGTGTGCATTTGAATGTTCATATTGTTATTATCTATTTGTTCTACATCACTTATAAACTGAGTCTCTTCATTTCCTTTCGTTTCTTTTGAACTTTCATTTGACTAGTAAAAAGATTATGCATCTCGTGAAAGAAATTTTTACCACTTTCAGAACAGGAGTTCTAACATTTTACGCTCTTATTGTATGATGTCAGTGACTGAAAATTTAGGGCCTTATAGTTTCAATAATTCCTATGGTCTTTCCAAACATACAAGATTACATAAACAATATTTAACTTGAAATTAAATATATTGATCTAAAGAGCTTTCTTATCTTTCGTTACTCATTGAATTTTGCACCACCCATGTTTTCTAAGCACATTAGTTGCTAATCTTCTAAGACTTTGTTTTCTGCACTTCCTATTCAGGTTAAGAAGGTCAATGCAAAATCATTATACAATGAAAGTCTCTCAATTGTCTTTACATCCTCTAAATGCTAATAACTAAATCTCAAAGCCTTAGTGCTAGATATAATCAAATAAATAAGGAATATATTTATTCAATATTTAGATTGCATTAATTTTTCTTGCGAAAGTGACTAGGTATTTTACATATACAGGAGTTCAAATTTTGTAGTCTCTGAATACCTCTGCGTAGGATCCCATTGATTTTCCTGTTTCCTTCAATGCTAATGATGATCAATGCTATTTAAAACTCTGTTTTTTCTGCAGTGGCTCACAAGTGGAGTTCTGATTTTGAGAAACAGTTCTTTAATTATCGTTTTATACAGAAGCAAAGATTTTCTCTCGGATGGAGTCTTTAATCTTATTGACGAGAGAGAAGCAGAGCTTAGTCAGTTCCATAAACTCGATCCATACCATTGATGTCACATCATTCAGTTCTAGCAGTACCGGTACATGCATGGAATTTCAAGACATTCAAACAAATAATGTCCGACTTAACATTAAGAATCATAGATGTCAAAGTTCAAATTGAAGCTGAAAAGGAAATATATATGTATAACGAACTAATTAAGGAAATATATACAAAAAAATATATGTATAACTTTTTTTAGGTTCATAGATGATATTTTTCTTATTGTTATATATTACAATTAATTTTTTTTCCTAAACAATAATATTTTTTATACCAAAGCTCTAAAATAATAAATTCTAGGGCTTTAAGTATAAAAAAAACTTTGGTAACCGTCATGTTTTGATCACTGCATCCTTTAAAAGGTTTGTCGGACTTTTAAAGAAATGAATAGAATCCGATAAGCTCGAGAGGAAAAAAAAATCCAATAAAATTTTCGATTGTGGCGAAGCGATCGGCTCCTCGTGCACCGCCGAAGAGGTTGATGAAGCAAATGGCGGAGCGAGCAAAGCCGACTGCAACGGAGACTAATTCATTTCCTTCGCATCTTGCCTCAGTCGCAGCTGCCGCCATACTAACTACAGTTCGATGATCTTCGTAGCCCGTCTACGTCGCCGCTTCAATTTCTCGATTCTTCGACGGTTTCCAAAATGGATAAATAAATTTATAATATTAAATTTATTGATTAATTAAAATATATTTAAAATTATAAAAAATTTAAATAAAGATGGGTGTTCGATAATATTTAAAATTTAAACAACTATCTCAGCCTTTCAATAGCATAAAATTGTTTATCGGATCTTCTGGTGGAAACGAATAGAGTCCGAGACAGATCCGAATCCGAATCAGCATTTGAAATAAAATTAATGTGGCAGACGCTTGCGAGCATTTTCCTTTCTTTGCCTCCGTCCTCTTCCTGCGCTCTTCGCCCCGAAGGCGCTCGCCGTACCCGCTCTCAAGATCAAGGTACCTTCCTTCAAGAACTCGACATCTTGTTCCTCGGCCGTGGAAACCTAGTTACGGACTCGGAGAGGATCTTGCTTTGTTAGGTTTCTTGATTTGGGAAATTACCTGATTGCACTCGTCTTCTTCTACTGAAGCTAAAGAAAAGACTCGTAACATTTTGAGGTCTATTTGGTCGACCAGTTTCTTGTCCACGCTTATTTTGTCAGTAAGTTTCCATTTTGGTTTGTTCAGTTTTTTGGCATGTGTCTGATATCATATGGCTCTGTAGAGGTCTCCGGTTCTCCATTTCTCTTCAAAATAGGGCACTGTTCTATTAGCAATTACCTTGAATTACATGCACACAAGAAAGAAGATCTTCATGATGTGTCTCAATGATACGGTGCTTCTCTTGATTAGTTCTTTGATGTTTTTTTTAGTTTCTTTTCATTTGTTTATAGTTAACCTTTTGCTTTCGACCAGTAGACCATTAAATTTATTTTGGGACAGTGACTTGCTTTGACTTATTAAGGAACCTTGAAGAAGGTTTTTTAGGTTCAATTATGTTCCATTATCTCCACTTGTTGCATCACTTATCCAATTCCTTAGTAAAAGTTTTGTCTTTGTTTTTGATCAAAGTTTACTTTGTATGAAACCCCTTTTCTAGTTTTCTCCGGTAGTTGATGTTTTCCTTTTCACTTATTGAAGGTATTTGAATTTCTTTGATCTTTCTGTAAGATTTAGTTAATTTTGGGCATCAGAGGGTTTCTTAATGGTGTAATGCGGAGAAATACATCACCATGTTAATCATTTGGCGAGGAAAATGACCATTGCACATTGATCACCTTTCTTATTTTCTGGTTAGAAGCTTACATGTGATGTTATGGGGGCTAGAAATTAAAAACCTTTGTTCTTGCTCACGATGGACTAATCAATTTTGCTTATCTAAACATGGAAGTTGAATTACTGGAAAGACATTCTAAGAGAGAAGGATAGAGGTGGGATGAAGTATGTCATTCTCAACATAAGTTAGATATATATATTTTTGTTTAATTTGCTATCATTAATGTCATAATGTGTTTTAGTGATTGCATTTGCTGTGCTCTTCAATGTCCATTCTAATAGTAAACCTTTTATGCTTTTCTTAGTTCTTACAAGTTATATCATATCTTCAACTGCAACTAACAAACCCAAGTCACATGCTAGTTGCCACTGCAATAATGTGATTTTTTCTAAAATCATTCCTTAAAGTAGGTAAATTAAGATTCTGTGAATGGGTTATGTTGGCTTAATACATCATAGGTGGAAACTAAATATAAACTGCAGAAAGAGAAAGGTTTATGTTGGCTCGATGCATCAATCTCTTCTATGTCAAATGAAATTTTCATTTACTTTAGTAATCAATGTCTCAGAACCCGTTCTGTCCATTTAGTATGAGTACCTTCTAATGCTTAAGAACTACCATTCTTGGTATTGAGGGAGATTTAGTATTTCTAGTTAGAACCATTTATAAGAAAAATAGGTTTTCTTACTTGATGCGATTCATAAAACCATTGCATGACATTGCATGCTTGTTTCATTTCAATATCCTGAGAGGGTTGATTCTAATTTTCTTCTCCTTTTGATAACCACTACTTTGTTCTGTCATTCCTTACTTAAATTCATTACACATGCCTATGTACATGTTTACATGATTCATAGTTGTTGCCTTACACTCATTGACTCCTAAAATTAATAAGCAGAACCTCAATGCAGAAATTCCTTTTCTACTTGCTATTTCTGATATTTTGAATGCATTTGTAACTTTTGTGGGATATGGATACTTTTTATTATCCAAATCTGTGACTATCAAAAAGAGAATTAATTATTTATTGTTTTTCTTAATTTTAAATTGATATTGGCTTTTAAGTTTATGTGTTATAGTTAACTAATAATTCCTTATACATGACTGTTTACTGCTAGTAAAGAAAGATTTGGTGCTTATGATTGTTCCAAACAGAGATATTTTGGAAATTCATTTCTTTTCTGATTCTTTGGTATTCAACTTGAAAACAGAAAGATGAAAGAGATAGTGTTGAACTGATATTTGAGAAATTGTCTAAGGAGCTTAATGATCAAGTTGATTTTGATCTTCCAACATGGCTAAAGAAAGATAGTTATTTAGAACAGTCAATTCTCAAAGATCAAGACATTAATAGACTAAGTTCTCACACTAGTTAACAAGCATAGTGATTTAAATAAATCTTGAATATACTTAGAATGATAATGCCTTACAAGATAAATTAATGGTTGCTCTCGCTCTCATATACAATTGCACAAGTAGAATTCCACTCAAGAATACTCATGACATTGCACTATCATAGGCTAGCTTATTTTCTATTCTCCGCCACTGTAAACATAAGAATGCATCATTCAGAAAGACTTATTAGAGTTGCAATAAACGAACAAAAACCAAGAGAGGAAAATAATATAGGTATAGGAAAAGAAATCAAAGAGAACATTATAATATTGGATGATGAGTATAACCAAGGAATGCATACAAATATTCCATTCAACTTCTCAACACTCTATTTCCTTTGTAAAAAAGTAAATATCATTTCTCCATAATATAAATACTCATGAAATTATTGGCTCGTAAGAATTTTCAATGGTTGTCACATCAAGATTTACCAAGTTACTCGTTTCAAATAAAAAATGTACGTCATATCGAAGCTTTTTTTCTTCATTTGGTCTTTTATTTTATTGGCGCCATTGATTTTTCCTTTTTCTTTTTGCTTTTTTATCTTTATCTATTTTTCCATTTTTTTTTAATTTTATTTTTTTTATTGATATGATGTGTAATTTTTTATCCTCGAGTACTACGGTCCCCTAAATATTGTCTCCCTCAACACATAACTCTCCACCTAACTCACCTAATTTCTCCACTCAGACTAAAAACTTGCTCATCTCGAACAATATATTGATAATTAAAACAACTAAATTATCATTTTTGAGGAATGGTGAAGATTAAAAGGAAGTAGAGAAGAAGGAAATACAATGAACAATAAGAATGTTAGGTGAGTTATTCGCTAGTCATGCATGAATAAAGGAAACCAAAGGAATAAGAAAGATGATCTCCGTCACGATCATTCATACCACTGATATTGTAGTCTCAAAAAGAAGTAAACAAGTTTTAAAATGTCGATCATCATGAGTGTAATACACACACAAAGAGGATGAAGTATAGGAATGACTCGCAAGAAATAAAAAAAATATTGTAGAAACTAAAAGCATCGCAAGAAATAAAAATTAAAATGCATTAGCTAAAACAAAAGCAATATAAGAGCATAAGCGAAATTTAACTATGATAATAAGCTTTTACCTTAACCATATTTGACTATTCTTCTTAGGTATTGCTTGTCACTGGATTTGAAAGACAACTTGGTGTTAGTGATGAATGGTTTTCTATTGAAGACTCTTTAATTATAACATTTCTCATTCAGGTGAGTAGAAATTTAACTATCTGCTTAGTCTTCCTCATCCAATTCATGCATCTTCCTGTCCTTATATGGCACCAGTAACAAACATATTTGTAGATTGGTATTTGATGTTACTTTGTTATCATTAGCTTACAATTTTTATTTTTGGTAGGATGATCCATAAGTCCACATTGTCGTCAAGAAATTATTGGGTGTTCTAAACACTCTCTCAGAGGCAGTGCAACGTGCAATCTCTGATAGTTTATCTCCCCATTAATGGCATCTAATCAGGTTTTTTTGTCGACTTAAAAACAATGCTGGTAATTTTGTTTTGTGTGTAATATTTTTTTTTTCCTTTTGAAATCTTTAATCCATTAGTTTCTTATTAATTTTTTTTTTTGTCTTAGATGTTTTTTGTCACTTTGTTGGTAATATTCTTATAATTGCTTGGTAATTCTTATCATGTTTTTATTGTTCGGGATGTATTTTCATTTTTAGTCTTTTACTTAAATAAGAATCTACTCTCATTTTAACTGATTGATTAGTTATGGATTCATTTTAAACCTAAAAATGCTAATGTTTGTCAGCAAGAGTCAATAACCATGTATTGCTTCTTTGCCTTTAGGCATTTGATAAAGAAAAATATGATCTTGCGAGGGAAGGTATTGTGATCTTCACTAGACTTCTTGCGTAAAATTAAACAAAGGTATGAGATTAGTGATGGGAATTTTGAGGGCTTAACTATTGTCATTGCTTTCCTTTCTATTTGTAGATTAATATGTACTATTACTTTATTATCATTGGCTTACAATTTTTGTTTTCGACAGGATCATCCAAAAGTCCACATTATTATAGAGATATTATTGGACGTTTTAAACATTTAGAAGCAGTGCAACAAGCTTACTCTGATTATTTATCTATATTAATAGCATCTAAAAAGGTTTTTTTAGTTAAAAACTATGCAAGTAATTTCATTTTGTGTGCAATATTATTTTTTTCCTTTTAAAATGTTTAATCCATGTTTTTCTTATTTATTTTTTTCTATTTTTTTTCACTTTGTTAGTAATATTCTTATAAGTGCTTGGTAATTCTTGTCCATGTCTTTTTTTTGTTTGAGATGTATTTTCGTTTTCGATCTTTTTACTCGAATAAGAAGGTACTCTCATTTTAACTTATTGATTATTTTTTAGATTCATTTTGAACCTAATAATGCTAATGTTTGTCAACAACCACCTCTAACCTTGTGTTGCTTCTTTGTCTTTGGGCATCAAATATGATTTTTGGAGGAAAGGTGTTGTGATCATCACAAAACTTCTTGTGAAACATTTAGCAAAGGTACGAGATTAGCGATAGTAATTTTGGCGGCTTATCTATTTTCATTGCTTTCCTTTTTATTTGTATCATGGTATTTGTTGTTATTTTATTATCATTGGTTTACAATTTTTATTTTCGGCAAGATGATCCAAAAGTCCATATTGTTGTAGAGAAATTATTGAATGTTTTAAACACTCTCTCTAAGGTAGTGCAACAGACAATCTCTGATTATTTATCTCCATCAATGATATCTAATCAAGTTTTTTTGTTGAGTAAAAAACTATGCTGGTAATTTTTTTTTATGCATTATTATTAGTTTTCCTTTTGAAATCTTTAACCCATTATTTTCTTATTAATTTTTTTCTTGTCTTAGATGTATTTTGCCACTTTTTTTGATAATATTCTTATAATTGCTTGGTTATTCTTGTCTATGTTTTTCTTTTTCCGATTGTATTTTTATTTTCAGTCTTTTACTTCAATAAGAATGTATTCTCATTTTAACAGATTGATTATTTTTTTGATTCATTTTGAATCTAATAATCCTAATGTTTATCAATAATAGTCTAACCCTGTGTTGCTTCTTTATCTTTAGTAATCTGATGAAAAAAAATATGATTTTGTGAGGAAACCTATTGTGATCTTCATTGGACTTCTTGCGAATTTAACAAAGGTAGGAGATTAGTCCTTCTCTCCCATTGACATACATTAAAAAAAGAAGGTCTAAAAGAAATTAAGTTATGCATGAGTAAAGTTTAGGTATGTCTTGAACTAAGGTATAAGATAGAAATAAGGCTCCCTCTTAATCCAAGACATGTTTCATGATATGTAAAAAACATGTTGAGCAAAGCATAATATGAAAATATGTCCTAACTTTGCACCAACAATAAACATGATATAGACTTAGGGAATGAAAGGTTAATGTATTATAGAACTCCCCTTAAATCAATGCATCAAGAAGCAACACGGGGTTGGACTTCTTGCGAATTTAACAAAGGTAGGAGATTAGTCCAATGAAGATCACAACAGGTTTCCTCACAAAATCATATTTTTTTTATCAGATTCCTAAAGATAAAGAAGCAACACAGGGTTAGACTATTGCTGATAAACATTAGGATTATTAGATTCAAAATGAATCAAAAAAATAATCAATCCGTTAAAATGAGAATACATTCTTATTGAAGTAAAAAACTGAAAATAAAAATACAATCGGAAAAGTAAAACATAGACAAGAATAACCAAACAATTATAAGAATATTACTAAAAAAGTGACAAAATACATCTAAGACAAGAAAAAAATCAATAAGAAAATAATGGATTAAAGATTTCAAAAGGAAAACTGATAATAATGCATAAAAAAAATTACCAGCATAGTCTTTTACTTAACAAAAAAACTTGATTAGATATCATTGATGGAGATAAACAATCAGAGATTGCCTATTGCACTACCTTAGAGAGAGTGTTTAGAACATTAAATAATTTCTCTATAACAATATGGACTTTTGGATCATCCTGCTGAAAATAAAAATTATAAACCAATGATAATAAAATAACAACAAATACCATGATACAAATAAAAAGGAAAGCAATGAAAATAGATAAGCCGCCAAAATTACTATCACTAATCTCGTACCTTTGCTAAATGTTTCACAAGAAGTTTTGTGATGATCACAACACCTTTCCTCCAAAAATCATATTTGATGCCCAAAGACAAAGAAGCAACACAAGGTTAGAGGTGGTTGTTGACAAACATTAGCATTATTAGGTTCAAAATGAATCTAAAAAATAATCAATAAGTTAAAATGAGAGTACCTTCTTATTCAAGTAAAAAGACCGAAAACGAAAATACATCTCAAACAAAAAAAAGACATGGACAAGAATTACCAAGCACTTATAAGAATATTACTAACAAAGTGAAAAAATAAATAAGAAAAACATGGATTAAACATTTTAAAAGGAAAAAAATAATATTGCACACAAAATGAAATTACTTGCATAGTTTTTAACTAAAAAAACCTTTTTAGATGCTATTAATATAGATAAATAATCAGAGTAAGCTTGTTGCACTGCTTCTAAGTGTTTAAAACGTCCAATAATATCTCTACAATAATGTGGACTTTTGGATGATCCTGTCGAAAATAAAAGTTGTAAGCCAATGATAATAAAGTAATAGTACATATTAATCTACAAATAGAAAGGAAAGCAATGACAATAGTTAAGCCGTCAAAATTCCCATCACTAATCTCATACCTTTGTTTAATTTTACGCAAGAAGTCTAGTGAAGATCACAATACCTTCTCTCACAAGATCATATTTTTCTTCATCAGATGCCTAAAGGCAGAGAAGCAATACATGGTTATTGACTCTTGCTGACAGACATTAGCATTTTTAGGTTTAAAATGAATCTATAACTAATCAATCAGTTAAAATGAGAGTAGATTCTTATTTAAGTAAAAGACTAAAAATGAAAATACATCCCGAACAATAAAAACATGATAAGAATTACCAAGCAATTATAAGAATATTACCAACAAAGTGACAAAAAAAAAGAAACTAATGGATTAAAGATTTCAAAAGGAAAAAAAATAATATTACACACAAAACGAAATTACCAGTATTGTTTTTAAGTCGACAAAAAAACCTGATTAGATGCCATTAATGGGGAGATAAACTATCAGAGATTGCACGTTGCACTGCCTCTGAGAGAGTGTTTAGAACACCCAATAATTTCTTGACGACAATGTGGACTTATGGATCATCCTGTCAAAAATAAAAATTGTAAGCTAATGATAACAAAGTAACATCAAATACCGATCTACAAATATGTTTGTTACTGGTGCCATATAAGGACAGGAAGATGCATGAATTGGATGAGGAAGACTAAGCAGATAGTTAAATTTCTACTCACCTGAATGAGAAATGTTATAATTAAAAAGTCTTCAATAGAAAACCATTCATCACTAACAAGAAGTTGTCTTTAATACCTAAGAAGAATAGTCAAATATGGTTAAGGTAAAAGCTTATTATCATAGTTAAATTTCGCTTATGCTCTTATATTGCTTTTGTTTTAGCTAATGCATTTTAATTTTTATTTCTTGCAATGCTTTTAGTTTCTACAATATTTTTTTTATTTCTTGCGAGTCATTCCTATACTTCATCCTCTTTGTGTGTGTATTACACTCATGATGATCGACATTTTAAAACTTGTTTACTTCTTTTTGAGACTACAATATCAGTGGTATGAATGATCGTGACGGAGATCATCTTTCTTATTCCTTTGGTTTCCTTTATTCATGCATGACTAGCGAATAACTCACCTAACATTCATATTGTTCATTGTATTTCCTTCTTCTCTACTTCCTTTTAATCTTCACCATTCCTCAGAAAATGATAATTTTGTTGTTATAATGATCAATATATTGTTCGAGATAAGCAAGTTTTCAGTCTAAGTGGAGAAATTGGGTGAGTTAGGTGGAGAGTTATGTGTTGAAGGAAACAATATTTAGGGGACCACAGTACTCGAGGATAAAAAATTACACATCATATCGATAAAAAAATGGAAAAATAGATAAAGATAAAAAAGGAAAAAGAAAAATCAATGGCGCCAATAAAATAAAAGACCAAATGAAGAAAAAAAGCTTCGATATGACGTACATTTTTTATTTGAAACGAGTAACTTGGTAAATCTTGATGTGACAACCATTGAAAATTCTTACGAACCAATAATTTCATGAGTATTTGCATTATGGAGGAATGATATTTAATTGTTTACAAAGGAAATAGAGTGTTGAGAAGTTGAATGGAATATTTGTACGCATTCCTTGCTTATACTCATCATCCAATATTATAATGTTCTCTTTGATTTCTTTTCCTACACCTATATTATTTTCCTCTCTTGGATTTTGTTCGTTTACTGCAACTCTAATAAGTCTTTCTGAATAATGCATTCTTTTGTTTACAGTGGTGGAGAATAGAAAATAAGCTAGCCTATGATAGTGCAATGTCATGAGTATTCTTGAGTGGAATTCTACTTGTGCAATTGTATATGAGAGCGAGAGCAACCATTAATTTATCTTGTAAGGCATTATCATTCTAAGTCTATTCAAGATTTATTTAAATCACTATGCTTGTTAACTAGTGTGAGAACTTAGTTGCCCCCACGGAAAGGGTCTAGTGGCTAGCGCATGCAGACGTTGCATCATAGGACAACGGGTCAATCCCTCGCAAATGCGAGGGTGTCGTCCCTCCATGCGCTAGTTACTAGTCTCAAGGGCTAAAGACCTACCGTGATTTATCTCCCTTACGATGGTTCGGGGACGGGCTGGTAGGGGCCGCTAGGTTGGCGGATTCCAACCTTGTGCATCATAGTGTGAGAACTTAGTCTATTAATGACTTGATCTTTGAGAATTGACAGTTCTAAATAACTATTTTTCTTCATCCATGTTGGAAGATCAAAATCAACTTGATCATTAAGCTCCTCAGACAATTTCTCAAATATCAGTTCAACACTTTCTCTTTCATCTTTCTGTTTTCAAGTTGAAGACCAAAGAATCAGAAAAGAAATGAATTTCCAAAAATCTCTAGTTGGAACAATCATAAGCACCAAATCTTTCTTTACTAGCAGTAAACAGTCATGTATAAGGAATTATTAGTTAACTATAACACATAAACTTAAAAGCCAGTATCAATTTAAAATTAAGAAAAACAATAAAAAGTATCCGTATCCCACAAAAGTTACAGATGCATTCAAAATAGCAAGTAGAAAAGGAATTTCTGCATTGAGGTTCTGCTTATTAATTTTAGGAGTCAATGAGTGTAAGGCAACAACTATGAATCATGTAAATATGTACATAGGCATGTGTAATGAATTTACGTGAGGAATGACAGAACAAAGTAGTGGTTATCAAAAGGAGAAGAAAATTAGAATCAACCCTCTCAGGATATTGAAATGAAACAAGCATGCAATGTCATGCAATGGTTTCAGATGAATCTGCATTGAAGTAAGAAAACCTATTTTTCTTATAAATGGTTCTAACTAGAAATACTAAATCTCCCTCAATACCAAGAATGGTAGTTCTTAAGCATTAGAAGGTACTCATACTAAATGGACAGAACGTGTTCCGAGGCATTGATTACTAAAGTAAATGAAAATTTCATTTGACATGGAAGAGATTGATGCATTGGGCCAACATAATCCTTTCTCTTTCTGCAGTTTATATTTAGTTTCCACCTATGATGCATTGAGCCAACATAACCCATTCACGGAATCTTAATTTACCTACTTTAAGGAATGGTTTTAGAAAAAATCACATTATTGCAGTGGCAACTAGCATGTGACTTGGGTTTGTTAGTTGCAGTTGAAGATATGATATAACTTGTAAGAACTAAGAAAAGCATAAAAGGTTTACTATTAGAATGGACATTGAAGAGCACAACAAATGCAATCACTAAAACACATTATGATATTAATGATAGCAAATTAAACAAAAAAATATATATCTAACTTACGTTGAGAATGGCATACTTCATCCCACCTCTATCCTTTTCTCTCAGAATGTCTTTCCAGTAATTCAACTTCCATGTTTAGATAAGCAAAATTGATTAGTCCATCGTGAGCAGGAACAAAGGTTTTTAATTTCTAGCCCCCATAATATCACATGTAAGCTTCTAACCAGAAAATAAGAAAGGTGATCAATGTGCAATGGTCATTTTCCTCGCCAAATGATTAACATGGTGATGTATTTCTCCGCATTACACCATTAAGAAACCCTCTGATGCCCAAAATTAACTAAATCTTACAGAAAGATCAAAGAAATTCAAATACCTACAATAAGTGAAAAGGCAAACATCAACTACCGGAGAAAACTAGAAAAGGAGTTTCATACAGAGTAAACTTTGATAAAAAACAAAGACAGAACTTTTACTAAGGAATTGGATAAGTGACGCAACAAGTGGAGATAATTGAACCTAAAAAACCTTCTTCAAGGTTCGTTAATGAGTCAAAGTAAGTCATTGTCCCAAAATAAATTTAATGGTCTACTGGTCGAAAGAAAAAGGTTAACTATAAACAAATGAAAAGAAACTAAAAAGAACATCAAAGAACTAATCAAGAGAAGCACCGTATCATTGAGACACATCATGAAGATCTTCTTTCTTGTGTGCATGTAATTCAAGGTAATTGCTAATAGAACAGTGCCCTATTTTGAAGAGAAATGGAGAACCGGAGACCTCTACAGAGCCATATGATATCAGATACATGCTATGTTTCCTTTATCAAGACTAAGGAAACTCCTAGTGTCAAAAAACTGAACAAACCAAAATGGAAACTTACTGACAAAATAAGCGTGGACAAGAAACTGGTCGACCAAATAGACCTCAAAATGTTACGAGTCTTTTCTTTAGTTTCAATAGAAGAAGACGAGTGCAATTTGGTAATTTCCCAAATCAAGAAACCTAACAAAGCAAGATCCTCTCCGAGTCCGTAACTAGGTTTCCACGACCGACGTAACTAAACCTCGTAAATCGAATGCAGGAAACACGAGCGAGGAACAAGATGTTGAGTTCCAATTTAATACAATTGGATATATCTTATAACTCCTTGAATTTGATTTTATCAGATGATTGGCTTCCTCCTTTTAATGCTGAGTATATTGATATGAGCTATTGTCATTTGCGAGCTAGATTCCCTTCTTGGATTCAAACGCAAACAAATTTGGAAGAATTGTATTTATCTGGAGTTGGACTTTATGGAAATATTCCAAGTTGGTTCTCATATTTCATTTTGAAAAATTCAAATATTCATCTCTATGTAAACTCAAACAATTTGAGTGGTCAGTTACCTTCTAATTTATCTAGATTTATGGATCTATCAAATAACTCCTTTGAAGGAACAATTCCATTGAGCTATGCAAATTTTGAACATGTCCAAGTATTAAAGTTGTCTAATAACCATATCCATGGTGGTTTGCCGGCCTTCTTTTGCAATTTAACTAGTTTATATTTACTACACTTATCCAACAATTACTTATCGGGCGAAATCCCAAATTGTCATGGTTCCTTTCCAATTTATTTGGAGTCCTTGCACCTGAACAATAATAATTTGTCCGGACCATTTCCTCCCGCCTTCAGAAATTCTAAAGAATTAATCGTTCTTAATCTTGGTGGGAATAAATTTTCTGGTGCAATACCAAAATGGGTGGGAAGGAGCTTCCCGATGCTAAGGTTTCTTAGTTTGAGCTCAAATTCATTCCATGGTGCTGTTCCAGTGAGTAAAGGAGATCTTACTTTGCTCCGAGTTTTGGATCTTTCATCCAACAAATTTATTGACAGTATATCATCCACTATTGCAAATTTCAGTTTTATGAGTGTGAAACAAAACTACAGTTATTTTTTGCGTTTTAATAACAACTATTCTGATTCTGATGGATGCAAATTCTGTTTGCAATTTATGGATGGTGACGAGGGTTATCTCCTCGATGATAACATTATAATAACTGCAAAAGGGTCAACCAATATATACACTAAAGCTCTTAGTGCAGTGGCAAGAATGATAACATTATAATAACTGCAAAATAGGTACTGAAGAGGGATTGTTGCTTCCTTACAGTTGGTCATATTTAGTTGTGAATGTTAATGTGTACGGTGAAAATGCAGCGAAAGCTGAAGCTCGCATGGTGTAATGATGTTATCCTATGATATTTTCCTCTACCAAAAAAAGGAAAATAGATGTAATTTAATATTTTGAACATCTTTATTATTTTATTGTCATTTTGGTAACCAGTAATCACTCAACATATTATGTATTGCTTAGGGTACTTTGGCATGCCATTAATTAATTACTTATAAAGTTTATTTATTTTCGGTCTCCCAAGTTTGTGTTTTTGGCTGAGTGGCTACAGAGAAATAGATCCATAAATTTTCTCCAAGCCTATCTCTATGGTTTCTGCAGTGCACCATCATCTACCCTTGCATATTTGCACAACCTGAAAAGATGAAGAGTAGTTTATTCCTGATAATTATAAACAGCACATGCTTCTTCGCTCAAGGGTGACCATTTCTTCTTAATTAAGTTTAATTCTGGAAAGTATTCACATCATCCAGAAGAGAAGCAAGCAATCATTTGACAAGTTCAGACAGTACTTCATAGGTTCGAAGGTGATTGTTTACACAGACTATACCGTAGTTCGCTACTTGCTGAGAAAGAAGGATGCTAAATCCCGTCTTATTCGCTGGATTCTATTACTTCAAGAGTTTGTCAGAAGATAGTAACAAAATAGTATAGATACAATAATTACTGAAGCCTATATTATATGTAGCAAACAAGGTGGGGAATTAAGTTAAATGGAGTAAGAAAAAAAAAATCCATAAATAATCTATGTAGCAAACATCAAATATTTAGTTGTATAAAGGAACAGATAAGATGAATATGAATATAGCCAACAATGAATAGAATTTCAGGTAATTGAAAACAATGATAATAGGTAAGTCGTCAAATTTCTATCACTAATCTCATACCTTTGCTTAAAGTTTCGCAAAAAGTTTATTGAAGATCAAAACACCTTCTCCCACAAGATCATATTTTTCTTCATCGGATGCTTAAAAATAAAGAAGCAACACAAAATTAGAGACTCTTACCGACAAACATTAACATTATTAGATTCAAAATAAATCTAAAAGATAATCAATCAGTTAAAATGAGAGTACCTTCTTTTTCAAGAAAAAGACCGAAAAGGTAAATTCATCTCTAACAAGAAAAACATGGACAAAAATTACCAAACAATTATAAGAATATGATTAACAAAGTGGCAAAATACATATAAGACAAGAAAAATAAATAAGAAAATAATGTTATAAATGTTTTAAAGGAAAAAAATAATATTACACACAAAATGAAATTACCTGCATATTTTTTAACTTAAAAAAAAACTTATTTAGATACTATTAATAAAGAAAAATATTCAGAGTATACTTGTTGCACAGCCTCTGAGGGAATATTTGGAACGTCCAATAATTTCTCTACAACAATGTGGTCTTTTGAATCATCCTGCACACAATAAAAATTATATGTCGATGATAATAAGGTAAAAGAAAATACAAATATACAAATATTCCTATAACTAATCTCATACCTTTGCTAAAGGTTTCGGAAGAGCACTTGTTAATATCACAACTGTAAGATATCGAAAAATAAAATACCCCTTGTAAATTAAGAAATTATCTTATATAATTTTTTTAAGAATTTTTCTAGATTTAAACGGAAGTTTTATAGATATTTCAGGGGAATAAAGCGGATAAGCTTTTGTAAAGTCTGTTTAGACTATCTGCTATTAAGGGATTAATAGGTTTATTAACCTAGGATTTAATTAGCTAAACCTAAGTTAATGTTTCCTCATTTCTCCCGATCCGCAGCTTCCCATCTGTGATTTCTCATCGCCGAACCCTCTCCCTCCCGATTTCTCACGCCGCAACCGCCCAAAAATTCCGATCTCCTCTTCTCTTCCTCTTACCGAGCCATAAGATAGATTTCGTTGGATCACTTGAGGGAATTATATTTCGAGGAGATTTCTAATTTTATGGAATATCCTTGAATACCGTTTCTGAAAGTGATTTCGTGATTCGCCTTACGATTCTACAAAATCTCCAACAAGTCACGGATATAGAGCTCCACTCGGGTACAGTAGTTACCTTTTTATAGATGGTCAATATAAAGGTACTGGTTATATTTTAGAAGGGTTGTTGAAAGTATGTGTGATAAATTTTGGAGGCTATATGAGAGCTGAAAAATAATATTTCAGTTCAATACCCCATTTGGTTACTTGGGATGTGTGACTTTTTTCAAAGTACTTGAGTTGATTGTAGTGACATCTCGTACTCGTACATGAGTAAGAAATTTGGGGATTAAATTTTTATTAGTGGGGGAGAATGTAATATATCGAAAAATAAAATACCCCTTGTTAATTAAGAAATTATCCTATATAATTTTTTAGGAATTTTTAGAAATTTTCTGGATTTAAATGGAAGTTTTATAGATATTTCAGGGGATAAAGCGGATAGGATTTTGTAAAGTCTGTTTAGACTATCTGCTATTAAAGGATTAATAGGTTAATTAACCTAGGGTTTAATTAGCTAAACTTAAGTTAATGTTTCCTCATTTCTCCCGATCCGCAGCTTCCCATCTGCGATTTCTCGTCGCCGAACCCTCTCCCTCCCGATTTCTCACGCCGCAACCGCCCAAAAATTCTCGATCTCCTCTTCTCTTCCTCTTCTTTTGATCGCAAGCCCTCCCGATCGCACTCTCTTCTTCCTCGTGCTCTCATCGTCGTCGCTCCATCGCCGGCTAAGCCGAAGATCTACACCTGCAGTCGTCGCGAGCTCCATCTATCGCATCACCGCTGGCCGAGTTTCCATCGCCACCGCGAGCGCCGGCCGCCACCATCGTTGGGGATTTCCTCTAGGGCAGCCAACCAATCGTGCATTTCTTCCTATTTGTGGGCCTCTTCGCGCGAGTCCAGCTCGGTGATGGAGACGACAATTCCTTCTGCCGTCGCCGTCGGAGCTTCCCATCGCCACTATTTCTCTTCTATCTCGATGCATAGGATGACCTCCACATCCATTGCGGACAGCTATGCAGTTAGCCGTATCCTTTGTGGTCACTACAATCACCCTGTCTAGCTCACCGTTGCTTCTCCCCACAGCAAGCTGTGACCTAATCGAAGATGTCGTGTTGCCTTCTGTCAAGTATCAATGAAGGAAGCAGTGTTGGGTATTTAGGATTTGTTGGAATTGAGTGTGGTTGCAACTCAATCGATATATTCAGATTGGATATATTAAGCATATGAAGAGCCTAGGTTTGTGTTGGTTGATTGATCCAGATGTACTGAAGATGGATCTTGTCATCAGTTGTATTGGTGGTTCTTTGGGCCGGGTTCTTTCAACGCGATTTAGTCGGTGTGGCGCTGGATTGTCTTTGGAGCAAATGAGATCGGATCATGAATAGTTGATTTGTGCTTCAAGATATGCTGAGGGAAATGGAAACAATGTGAGGTAAGCTTTGATTCGTATGTGTTGTAGCTATGCATTAGGTTAGTGCAGCAGGGTTACATATGGATTTGCATTGTTCTTGATTGGGATATCTTTGTGAGTATAGGTGATTGTAGTTGGTGGGGATCTGGATTTGGGTAAGCTTCATGAGATAAGTATATATCTTGGTTCGAATGTTGGTAAGGATCTTGGATTGTTGTTTAGTTATGCAGTTGATGAACTGAGATTGATATATCTGTAGAGGTATATTAGTTTGCAGTTTAACTAGTTGTTTCAGATTGGATCAAGGAGCTGGGGCCTTGATTCGGAATAGTCTTTTGGATGTGGAGCTTCTCAAAGGAGTCTTCGTATCAGGTGGGTAATTTCCTACCCTGGTCAGGTAGTTGATATATCTTGTGCATGATATTTATGTTGACAATACCTTTACCTTGACTCCACTCTTATTTAATCATGTGCTTGTTACTTAGTCTTTTCACTTTGAGATATACTGTTGTTGTTGTTATATTTCATTCATCGTTGTTATAAATTATCGATGCTATGATATGTAGGTCTTTAGAGGCTTAACCATAGGGGGTGTAGTTGAGTATAGATGTCGATTTGACTTGTGTCATCAAGAACAATCATTCAGGGGTGGATGATGTCCTTAATGTAGAGTTTGTGGTTGTATCACCTTACCTTTTGTTGTATAACTATTACGGATCATATGTCTCTACATGGTAATGTGGGTTGTCAACGGTGTGTCGCTACGGACTGAAAGTCCTAGCATGGTCGATGGTTAGTTGAATACGACTCTATGAAGGATAGAGAGTGTGTTGTGGATGTACGTATGTGTGGTTGTGCATTCATTCCATTTTCATGCATGCTGGCGACTTAGTCTCCCTTGTGGTTGAGAGGGTTGTCAGTCATCCTGCTTCCATGGTTACTCGTGGTAGTAGTAATTGGTGTGAGGGCAGTTCATTTGTTGTGTCGCACTCGCCCCACTATTGATAGTGGTTGTTGGAGTAGCGTGCAGTTGTCCTGAGTGTGTGGCACTCAACCACTCATGGGTAGTGTCATTCGGAGTGGCCAACAAAAGCTCTTTAGCTTATCGCTACTTATTCATAATGCTCACTCGACCACTCGAGAGCAGTAGTTGTTGTTGAGTTGGGACATTTGTCATGTTGTGCCACTTAGGAAACACTAGGGTCGTGGTAGCGAGTGGGGTGCGCAGGCATGACCATGCATTTGCATTGCCATGTGTAATATATCGGAAAAAAAATTATTTTAAATAATAATATAATAATATATTTTTTTTAAATGAGAAATAAAATAAAGTTATTTATTTATTTTATTAAAAGGAAATTAATTAATTATTAGTTTTAGCCGATAATTGCTGGATAAAAATTAGATTTCGTTAAGTCTAATTATTTATCCAAAACATTGATTAAGTTAGTTAACCTTAAGATTATAAAATCTAGGTTGGGATTTTAATTAAAAAGCTAGGTTTTGGAATTAGTGGTGGAATTCCTTTTTCCGTGCTCGTCGAATCACCGCACCGCAGCAGTCCTCTTCACCGCCGGTGCCTCTTCTTCCTCGCGTCCGCAGCCACAACACTCTTTTCCTCTCCACTGTCGCTCGCCCGAGCCGCACGCACCGATGGCCAGGCCACCGGCCACTGCCTGTAGACAACCACGTCCATGGCTGCTCGCGCTGCCACCCTGTCGAGTTTGACTCATCGCGAGTACGATCCACCTCCGTCGTAGCATCGATCCCTCCTCGGCCAGCCTCCGTCCGACTCCTCTGCCAGCGAGGTGCGCCGCCACCTGCCATCCCAATCGCATGCCTCAGTCGAGCATTGTGAGGCTTGGCCTGCCACCGAGCCATCGCCATTGGCTCCTCTCCAACACGAGCAACAGTCCTCTGTCGTTGCCTCGTCTTCCCCGTGCTCCACCTCTGGAACTCCTCTCTCGAGTGCACAGTAGATCTCCGTCGCTGCCGGAGGTGGGGGCAGTCGGTTGCTCTGGCGAACAGCGGGATAGGGGAATGGGAGTGTCGCTAGTGAAGATGCAGATTTAGGTATAACTTCCGATTTCTTCTTCTTGTGTTTGCCAATCAGTGTTTTTTTGGTGATGGTGCTCGATTTTGGAGGTTGAACGATTGTTGATGGTCGGAACTGAGTGAGAGGTGGATGTGAAGGTGAGTGTGTGAGCCGTAAATAAGCATTGATGGAGGGTTGTGATCGCGGTGAATGGGTCTGAGGGGTTGTGAGGGCTGAGATGTTCTATTTGAGATAGCTATGAGGTTCTGTTTGGGTGTTGTTGGTTGTGAATAGGATTGTTCTTGGCCACGAAGGGGTTGTGAGTGACGACGGTGATGGCTGTGTGTGACCCGATCGGTGGGTGACCAAGCTACTAAGGGGTAAGATTCTTCATCTTTTGGACTAGCTGTTAGATGATTGATATTGTGTAAATGAGGTAATTATGGAGGGTGCTGTGATTGCTCTGTTTGTGATTTGTGATGGAGCAGTGAACGAAAGATTTAAGTGGTTGATAGCTATTTGAGTTGGGTGTGTTTTATCCAGGAGTTGTTCAGATGTGTTTTGATCTATGATGTAGCTATTTGGGTTTTGATCCGTCCTGTGGAATGTGAATTTGGTGGATCTCGTTGAATGTGTAGGTTAGCATATTTTCTAATTAGAATCGACGGTGTTAACGCTGGGATTATGTAGGATGGGTGATCGAGATTATAATTCGTATTCGATAAAGGATATGAATATAAGGATGATGTAGTAGTTAATTCGTATATTGTCGTGGGCTTGAATTAATCATAGTTGATGATATTTGTAAGTTTCGGTCACGAGACAAGTCCACGGGCGTAAAGACAGTTGATATTCTTCATAGCAGGCGGGTATCTTTGACTTATCTTATTTTAGATATTGTCATATTGTTGTGCATCGTTTACTATAGTTAGTAATAATTTTCTATGCTTTTAACTGCCCTGGTATGTCACTACCTAGTACATGTTGTAGCTCTTTCATATGCTTATTATATTGATGCTCTATCACTTTGATACTTGTCATTTGTTTATTTGGCACTAGAGTAGTGATATACTTTACATATTGGGCATTTAATGAATAATGGATATACGTTGCATGTGTACATAGACTTATGTACTTAGGTTAGTTGATATGGGTTCCTATTGGCACATACCATAGGTAGCCATGGATTGACAGGTGTATCGTGCATTAGTGACATGCACCATTTTGCATTATTGCATGACTGATGATCATCGGCTCCTCGGTAGGAGATGATACTACTTAGTAGTAGAGTCCATCGTCAGTTACATTATCTACACACACAACCACTCGTGAGTTAGTGGTATTTCATGAGGGTGTGTGTAGTTTCTCTGTCAGGGCTCCACGGTGGTCGCTCAGGATATTGGTATTGCGACGTGGTAGCAGATAGGGATCCCTCCTTTGTCGTGAGACGAGGAGATGAGACGAGATGATGTCCCCATATATATACATGGGTAGGAGGTGATACTCGCCAACATCCCGTCCACTCGGTCACATAGGTATAGTGATGGCGGTAGAGTGCAGCGATTATCCTGACCCTACCCACTCGGCCACACATGACATATCGTTGGCTTGGTAGCGTCGAGGTGACCAGTCATTCATCATGTATCATACGTTTTTACTATATGCATTGCTTGTTGCACTTTTGGTGGTTGCATATGATTCCCATGCACATACATGATGTATTATGTAGTTTATTTTGGTGATTCTACATTTGTTTGTATGGATGTATCTTATGTCCGCTTAGGGAATTTTGGTATGTACAGTTTCAGGTATGTACATGTATTTTTGTTTATTGTCGAGAAACTGTACCAACATGATATTATTGCTACTTATAGTTTATTATGCATGACTATTAGATATCCGCTGAGTTTTATTCACTCCGTTGATATCTATTTTATTTCAGGATGAAGCCTTCCGGAGGGTCCAGTTGTCAGTCCCCTGATCTGATGACTCCATGATTTTGATTTTCAGTTTTCCGCATTTTTATCATTAGTACTCTATATTTTAAACTTGTAGTATTTCACACTCGTGGTTGTTTTGGGTGGTACTTGATTATGTCCTTATAGACTTTTTGTTCGATTTGGTTTTGGTTATATATGTGGTTGTGTATTCTTGCTCAGATGGCAGAAGAGGTAAGTCTAGAGGTTTTTATGTTTCGTAGTTACTTTGATTGTCGGCCTGAGGCCCTTATGTTATATGTATTGTGGTGTATTATGTTCCGGCCATATTGGCCGATGTATAGTGGGCCGTGTGGGTCTTGTATACAAGTTTCAATTTTCCGCAGTACAGGGGAGGTGTTGTCCGATTTTCGTCGGACAAGTACCCCTCTCGGGGCATGACACCATGTGTGAGGGCATTTGCATATATATACATATACATATATATATGTGTGTGAGTGTGAGCAGTATATATAGATACGGTATATATATATATATATATATATGCTTGTTGTGTTGTTGCATTTGTTTGTGCTATGTTTGCTGCATTTGGTTGTACATCATCTTGCGTGTTATTTGCATATTCTATGTTGGTTGTGTGTGGAGTACAGTGTACGAGTTTGATCAAATTGTTGTACGCATTTGATCAGCGTCATGTTGTGGTATAGGATGGACCAAGTTCGTTTATGTACTTGTTTATATGTTGTTCATATAGTAGTGTGTTGATTACAGATATAGTATTGTTCCTTTATGTTGTAAGTGTTATAGTGTGGTATATGTGTCCAGGGTGTATGAGTTGTATTGTTGCAGATCCTCAGTTATGTCAGTACCTTACATTACGTTATGTACGATTGATCAGTTGGTTTAGTATATGCACTGATTAGTGTTATACTGATAGGTTCGTTGTTTCTTTTAAGACTGTATGTACGTTGATCTCCCTAGGTATACATGTTGATCTTCATTAGTATACTTGTTGCTCTACATATATTATTTGTTCATGCACTATCTTTTATATTACCGTTGAGTTTTATACTCACCACCATAGACCCTGGGTTTTCTTGTCATCCAAGTAACAGGTAGAAGATTCCTTGGATGCTCATCTCACCTCAAGTATTTGGATTGTAATCCATATTAGTGTTGTATATTTTGGATTCTATGTTTTGGATTTTTATGCTATATTGTTTCCGTTGTTTGGTAATCGGTTATGTTGTTATGTATTCGATTCCAATTATGTTTCCTTGTTGTGTCAAGTCGTACCGGTACGCAACTATTTGAGTCTTGTATTTTATTATTTGTTGGTGTATTCCGCGGTGAATTTGGTTTTATACTTCTATCTGTTATGGGGTTGTGGCCGGAAGGTTTTGTATTAACAGAATATTGTATCACGTACAAGGGAGATGTCCGTTTATCGGGTTCGGCATACTCTCAGGGCGTGACAACAACACCTTCGCGAACAAGATTATATTTTTCTTCATCATATGCTTAAAGACAAAAAGCAACACAGGGTTTGTGGTTCCTGCGGGCAAATATTAGCATTATTAGGTTCAAAATCAATCCGAAAAATAATCAATCAGTTAAAATTAGAGTACATTTTTATTCAAGTAAAAGATTAAAAATGAAAATACAACTCGAACAAAAAAAATATACACAAGAATTGCCAAACAATTATAAGAATATGACCAATAAAGTGGCTAAATTCATCTAAGACCAGAAAAAAATAAATAAGAAAACAATGGATTAAATATTTCAAAAGGAAAAAATAATAATAAAGCACACGAAATGAAATTACCAGCATAGTTTTTAACTCAATAAAAAAATCTATTTAAATGACATTAAAGGAGATAAACTGTCACGCCCTAGAGCATACCGAGCCGAAAATCAAATGGACGACACCTCCCCTGTACGTGGCAACATTTCAGGTTAATACAAGGCCCGTAGGCCCACAATAACAACAATATATATATATCAAAACAACTACATAAAAACATAGCGGAAACATACCACAACAATACAACAATCCCGCACATGCATACCGATATGACTAACACACCACAACAACACAAACCTCGACAAAATCTGAATATACAACATATACATCACGAAAATTCCGAATACATAACACGGCGGACGGAAGGCCCAAAACAGAACACGGGAGCCTCGGAGGTGAGATGAGATGATGTCGCGGCTGGTGCTCAAGTATCACGAAGTCTTACACCACACACAGGCGTGAAAAACCCGAGTGCGTGGGGGTGGTGAGTAAAACTCAGCAGGTAATAGAAAACATGTATATATATGTAATATCACATGTATTTCAACGACATACTCTAGAAGTATAACAGGTATATCAGCATAGTATATAAATACAAGCATATACCGTCTAACCAAATAAACAACATAAAAATGCAGTATATACTCAAGTTCTTACGCTTACTCGATCCAACTCAACATATATCAAATATATATATATATAACAGAAGAATAGATCAACTCACAATATACTCTAGCATGTGTCAAGGTATCTAATGGTCTGTCCAACCCATACCAGTATCCGACACAATCGTATCACAAATGCAAGAAACATGCATGAATATGATGTACACCCAAATGCAGCAAACATAATACAATCAAATGCAACATCACAATATATACTGCATCTATATATGTATGCTAATCACAATCATCCATATATATATATACATGCATATATGTATATATATGGCAATATGCAAAAATGTCATAAGCTCAAGAATGCAAAGATGCATGGTCATGTCGGCCACCCTTAAAGCTACCACGACCCCCGCAGGGCCTCTTGGCTTGAGCATGACAACTGTCCCAACTCAACACCAACCACTACTCTCGAGTGGCCGAGTGGGTAGTATGATCGAGTAGCATATAAGCGTAAAGAGCAAGCTACACGATGAGAGTCCCTGCTGTTGGCCACTCCAACAGTCACTACCCATAAGTGGTCGAGTGGCACACACGCAGGACTATGACACGCAAATCCAACTACCACCGTCTATAGTGGTAGAGTACGGCACCACAATGCTCGCCACACCTGCATTCCTCCCATGAGTAACCGTGGAGGCAGTGATGACCGATTTACACTCTCAACCACAAGGGAGACCTAGTCTCCAGCGTGCATACAAATGACATTAATGCAATGTCTCCCATACATACATCCACCATAGATTCTCTATTCTACAGAGAATCATACTAACTGATCAACGACTTTCTATCCCCGCAGAGAGTCGATCAATCGATCATAATACTTCTATCCCGTAGAGAGTCATACCAATCTAATCGACGCACTCTATCTCAGAGAGAGTCGTACTCAATCGACGACGACTTCTATCCCGTAGAGTCGACTCAAACCGATTATCGCTAGGACCACAGTCCAGAGCTAGCGACACATTAAGTACCATTCACTTGACCATTTATACAATACATAGTCAGTGGTAAACATGCAACCTAGGGGTATTAGAATTAATCGTAGGTTCAAGACCTTATCTACCCACGGATGACCTTTTTGCTCAATTTACAATCAGGTTGTCATCCGGACTTTACTACTTGCACTTAGCTTAAACAAATTCTAAGTTACTTACATCACCTATATTTATAACTCCTAATCATGGTAAAATAAACATGATAGCAGCAATGGAGTTAATAGCCAACGGTAAAGTATCAAGCATACGATAAAAAGAGCAGGGTCAAGATAATATGAACACCTAACATGTTCATATCTATGACTAAATCTGAATGCAATACATTCATCTGACTGCAGGAAATTACCCACCTGCTACTAAGATTCCTCTGAGAAGCTCCACCTCCAAATAGGAAATGACAAGCTTATCCCCGTTTGTCTTCATCACCTGCACTAAAAGGCAGTTTAGAAGCAACTACCATATCTGTTAACAAAATAACATTGGTATACATCCAAAACATTCAGGTTTGGACTTACCAAGCCTAACTTCCTTCACAGCTTCTTGTTTCATGTTTGAAATAGCAACTTATACCAACCAGATGAATTTAGCTGTAGCTGTCATCTATCATCACAACCATAACATAGAACCTAGCTGTCGAAACATATATTTGTTGATAAAGTTTTCAAATCTCAAATTACCCAGCCCGGCTTTAATTCCAAAGCTTCTGATCAGCGATCTTAGATTTAAATCCAAATAGCTTCTTGATACCTCTACACGTATACGATCCAAATGAATCAGTTAAACTGCAACCTATACCCAATTTCAATAACTCTAATCAATCAATCACAAAGATTCACGTTTAATCCAATTTAAACATTACCTCAATCGTTCAGCTTCCACAACCCATTTGGAACACTCTTCCCCTGTTAACCATCAACCATGAAACCACAATCAAATTAGCTGCACAACAATCATATATCAAAATTTCCGAAACATAATCTTACCTGACCTTGTCTCCCCCATTCACTGCCGACACAGCTTCACATCCCCTCTCTTCCTACACAACCGGCAAAAATTTGCCCCTCATAGCCGCATACCAGAAAACTTCCCGCAGTTGTTCACCCACAAGACCAACTATCTCCGGCGACCACCGGCAACGCCATCCACAGAGCCAGCAACCATCGTCTCGTTTCACAGTAATTTAAAGATACCCCGGTGATACTCCTTCCCTACTTGCTCTGACTTTCACCACAGCTCCAACTCCGACCGGATCAACCAACTGCAGTGTCGCGGTCATCGCGCTTGCTCTGGCGGAGATCGCAAGGGCAGATTGCAACCGGACGTTGCCGATTCCAAGCTCTCCTCCACGCGTGCTCGTCGTCGACTCATCCTTGGGCTCCATCGAGGTCGGTCACCACCGCCCGCCGCGAGGAGAAATCACGAGAGGGAGAGGTCGGCTGCGGCGAGGAGGAGACGAAGGCGGCAGTGAAGGTGGAATCGTCGTGCTCGCGTGCAAGACCGGCAGGGCGAGGTGCTCTCTGTCGGCGATGAGCTTCTTCACGCTGTCGGTCGCGAGAAGGTTGCTGCGAAGAAATCGGGAGAGAAGAAAGTTGGCGCGGCAGAGAAAAGGTTGCGTGGCTGGAAGAGAAAGGGATCGGGCGAGAATGAGAAGTCACGAGGAGTAAAGAGCGACGGCGAATTTCAGAAACGGGGTGAAACGCTCGGCCAAACGGGTCGGATTTTAGACCCTATAAACCGTTAACTCTAACAGGCTTTCCCCGCAACTGCATAGAAATTTCCATTTAAGTCCAGAAAATTTCTAAAAATTCTTGAATAATTCCATAGGATGTTTTATCAATTACCGAGGAATATTCTTATTTTTATTTATTTATTTATTTATTTATTTATTCTGATATTTTACATTCTCCCCCACTTATAAAAATTTGGTCCCCAAATTTCGTACTAACATGCAAAAATTTCTTCGAGCAAGTTTCCGAAAGGACCATACACATTCCTCAAGTGACTAGATGAGACCATCGAGCTCGGATAGTATCTTCCAGCTTCCACATAGCCTCCTCATCGGTATGATATTGTCATCCAACCTTTACGAGTCGGATGGTCTTTGTCCCACTACTATCGCTCCTTGCGACCCAGGTTCCACCCTGGAATCTCCTCGTAAGTCACATTAGACTGAGGTAGAATCGGAACCTCTTTCAGAACATGATATGAATGATACACTCGCATCGCTCATCCGTCATGGATGAAACGTTGCACTAAGCCGAAGCTCTGTGCCATAGTCTGGTGTAGACTTTGCCAAAATCGCGAGGTATATCGCGAATCTCTATCTGATATGGTACTTAAGAATACCCCACTCAATCTGATAATCTTTCGGTAATACAACGCTGACGGATGGTCCAACGAGTACGACCCACGAATAGGAAGGAAATGAGCTGATTTGGTCAGTCGATCCACAATCACCCAAATCGCATCACGTTCTTTACGGGTTCTATGCAATCCCGTAACGCAATCAATCGTGATATGCTCCCACTTCCATTCTGAAATTGGAATTTCCTGGAGCAATCTAGGGGGTTTCTAATGTTCAACCTTCACCTGCTGGTATAGTATATATCCAGCAACAAAATATGTTATAACTCTCTTTATACCATTCCACTAGTATAAACGTCTCCAATCTCGGTACATCTGAGTACCGCCAAGGTATATAACCCATCTCGAATGATATACTTTCTGTAGCAACTCTTCCTTAAACACTGCAACTTCGGAATCCACAATCCTTATCAGAGACAGGGAATTATTTTCTCAAAAGAGAAATCCATCAACCATTCAAGATCCCCTCTACCACACACTCTGTAAGTGCATGGAAGACTATAGCGATCAAATCTCGCAAATTACAACTATTCGCGTTCCAGCAACTTTATACTAGCTACCCAGTAGTTAGCTAAAATCCCATGAGCATTCCTGCTCCATATATCCATAAATCCAGACAATAACTACTAAAGTCATGTCATGTATATGACGAACTATCTCGTAGTTTCTTAACTGATGCAGACATAAGATATGCCTCATTCAACTGCATCGGAATCGTTCCGATCCCTGAAATGACGCATTGCGTACATCATCCTTTTATCCACTCCAGAAGGATTAACTAATACTTGTGTAAAAGTTAACCGCCGTCTAGGTCTTGTAACTGGTCTCACTAGCTTCCAACTAAATATTTTCCATCATCACCTTTGTCAAACAAGTTCGTGGTATACTAATGCTTAAAAGCATCCCATCCACATTCGTAGGAATAACAAAATCAATACAAGGAAACAACAACTATGGTGGTCGACTGCGCAACTCCAACTACCACCATCAATAGTGGCCAAGTTACGCAACTCCAACGACCACGACCTGATCAAATCGTGTCCAGAGTACACGATCCTCAAATCCAGGGACGACTAAATCGTTAATTAGTCTAACTTAATCAAAATTCATACAATTCATACCAAGTATGAAATTATCGTCTCCAGACACCTGCATCTCCTTTACTCTAAGCTGACGATATAATAATCATCTCAACGACAATGATAATTGTATGACATCATGTCACTACAATATCAACACTCCAGTCGTAAATCAACCCTAAAGTATACGCAGGTGTCCTTAGCTGATCTAAATAGATCATTTATCCATAACAAAGGATATTCATCACAATAACTATCAGATTCCATCATCGATAATCGATGCATACTTTCAAAAGTCCATCTCTCTTTCAACAAAGAGTTCCGGATCTTCTCAAGGAGGAATACTGGGACATATAAATATCCCCTCCAACATCTCCTATAATAACAACTTACGTTCTTCTAGTTTCTATAGTGTTTAACAATACTGATACCAACAAAACTATCACCCGATCTGTGATCTTCGATATCAGAACTATTTCCGCAATCATTTCGATCGCCTACTCCACTTGCCTATGCAACGACAAGGCTAGGAGTTCATTCGCAACTACATCCAAATGCTCTCGGATTATACGCACATCAGAGAGACATAATCATACTATAATCTCAACAACTTGATCATCCGTAAGGATATGTCTACAATAAAGATATGTCTATCCAAGTCTAAGGACCTCCCTTGACTTCTTAATCGTTGGTCCACTTCTCACCTGACGGTAGAGATACCATCGACCCACAAGTCGATGTAAAGGACCCTTCTAATCCAACTGAGAATGTTCTAGATACAGATACTTGTAACCACAAGCATCTCTCAACATATTAACCCAGAGGGTAAAACTAGAGTAATACCCTGAACGATGAAATATCTGTCGATCCGATCCCAAAGTCTCCACGCAGGTCTCGACCTTTCTCCGAAGAGAATAAGATCAGATCCAACAGTCCGCGATAAAACGGTCGCATTTCTGCGATGAATGATCCAAGGATTTTTCCTAGATCATCTAATCCATCTCTTAATCCTACGAGCTACAACTATAGAATACTGAATAAATGCGACCATCGTCGTATACTCTCTCCTCTGTACTAATCAAATCACATCCGAGGTAATGCTGTTGTCAAATCTTCTAAGATGTCTTCACGATGTCCGCTTCGTGATGATCTTTGCTGAAGGGGAGTATCAAGGAACTCCAACCACGCCTAAGGTAGTAGGTTGTTGCTGTTGAGATAACCCAATCTTCTGTGCTGATCTCTGCTATCGAGACGGTGCATCATCCTCCCGGAACACCATTGGTAGTCTTCAACTGAGTCTTCAAAGTACACCTCCTCCACTGTACTGGTTGCTCACAATAGCAACAGCTGAACTGCCCCAACGGATATCTGACTTCGCGTGTCTTCGTGATCCGCACTGCACACACATAATCACTTCGGAGTCTTTGTTCTGATTTCGCTGATACTCACAAGAACATCCTGATGATCTGCGGTTGGTCTTCTATAATCGGAAAATAGCTCAAAGCCTATAACTCCGATCTTGTTCCTTTTATCCAACAGTCGAAAACTTCTGACTCTATTAAGTTGACTTGCAATATTTGCTTATCGGTCTCCAACTCTTAAACCCTTGTACGGAGTCATTTCTAAACTCTTGTCTCAATCCAACGTCTTCCGGCAGGATCTGATAGAAAATCCTGTAGGATCGTTGGCGTCGCTAGAAAGGGGGGGTGAATGAATAGCTACGCTCGTCTTTTCGATTCGTTGTACCCTTCTACAATGATTAGTACGCATCGGAAACAAGAAAACGAATACAGAAAAATGACAAACGCAAACACACCAATTTTACGTGGTTCGGAACACAAGTCCCTACTCCACGGTTGAGCCCTTGTCGGCTCTAGTGATGCACACCACCACTATAAACTTCTCCTTCTCAGTGATACACCGAAGGTGGAGAAACCCTTTTGCACAGTTTATCAGAAACGTTACAAGAAAGGTTACAGTAGACAATGAAGAAGGAGTAAAACGAGTACAGATTTCAGAGTGAATGAAAATGCTTCTTGCTTGCTGAATCGTTGACACTCCTGTTGGATGATCAAGGCTTTTAAGAATGAAGAAGCTTTTTCCCTCGTGTCTTTCTTCAGAAAATGTCGTTAGTTCTCTTTTTTAACTTTGAAATATATAAGCCCAGAATACTTGATAGCTCAAGCTTGATTAGGGCTTTTCTGCCCGCCTAGTCGAGTCGCCTCGGCTGGTGTCTCGACTGGAGCATTAATTGGCATTTATTAATGGCTTCAACGGTAAGATTTGGACCATAATTAGTTTTATTTCCGTTGAAAACATAGGTCGGTCGGCGATGATCCGCCTTTTGGCGAGCTTTGGTTCCAACTGAACAGAGCAACAGTCGAGCTCCCAGTCGACAGTCCCTTGCTTCTGTTCCGTTGGATTAAAGCTCTAGTCGAGTCGCCGCTTCGACTGGCAGGCTTTGGTTCCAATCGAGCGAGCAATGAGCTCGGTCGGCGGTCCCGCGTCTGTTCCGTTGGATCAAAGCTCTAGTCGAGCCGCCGCTCGGGCAGCTTGTTCCAATGAGCAAGCAACGGTCCCGAGCTCGGTCAGCGGTCCCTTGCGTCTGTTGGATCAAAGCTCTAGTCGAGTCGCCGCCTCGACTGCTGTTTTCCTACGAAACACAGGCCGCGATCGAGACATCAACGTGTGGTTTGCCTCGCCGTGAAGAATAACCTCGCCGAGCGCCGCCGATCGATACAATCGAACTCGCCGTTTGTCCAAAGCCGATCGAGCTCTCGGCCGACACTTCGCGTCGCTTAGTTGAACCAAACATCGCCGAGGCATCGCCGACTGGTATGAGTCAACCTCGCCGACAAGAGCAGAGGTTCCGATCGGCGCACCTCGACTACCACCTTTACCGATCCATATGAATTCTGTTCATAGGTCTTCCGGGGAATCATCTGCGGGACTTCGTGCAAGACTCTGTCCGGGTCTTCCGCCAGAGGCCACGCCTGCAGACTTCCAGACTCCTCGTCCGGGTCTTCACTTGCCAGGACTCCACGTCCGGGTCTTCATCAATCTTGCATCCAGTCCTCGACCTACAAGAGATTTCTTGAAAATACATCTCAAACAACCGTATGAGATAACACATAATTATCACCTTGACTTAAACCCTTGTCAATCACCAAAAACATCCTTTGGGTCTGATTGCACCAACAATCTCCCCCTTTTTTGATGTTTGACAATACGGTTTAAGTTTAGGTGATGAAATTATAGCACAATATAACGTATTCAAAATTTAATATGCAAAAAGAAGAGATACAGATGAGTAGTTCAAAAAGTTTTACTTTCAGGTTAAATTAAACTTAAAGCTCATCTTCTCCCCCTTTAGCAAACAGCCAAAAAGAAGAGTTGCTTATAGAAGCACTTCTAATTCATTACCCTTAGGTTATCAAATGCACTAACAATATATTTTAGCAAGATAAATGTCGTGCATTTCTAAAGAAAGATATAAACCACCAGAAAAAATTTGACATAATTTTCCTTAATATTTGTTGTAATATCCCTGTTCATGACAGCTCAAAAAAAAAAAAACAAACCTACATACACAGAGATATTAGAAACAAATATACAAGCATACACCCAAAAAGTCACCCAAAACATCCTGATATATATATTTTCTTGAATTCAAACTGTTCATTCAGATAAAAAGAAAAACAAAAACTAAACTGCTGAAGATGATGGTCCTGATGAATTCGACATCATGGCATGAAGGAGACTTAGAATTTCCTCCTGCTGGGCAGAGACTTCGGAAAACCGAGCATCTAGCTTGGAGTGAAGCTCTTCGAATTTAGTGTCGATTGACATACTAAGGTCCATGAATTTATTATCAACTGAGTTTGTGAACTCAGCATGATCTTTTCGCAGATTCTCCAACTGTTCAGACATGGTGGAAGATGGTTCAACAGCTGGACGTTCTTGTTCACCTTCTTCCTCCATATCCCACCTTTCACCCGCTTGATGTCCATCCGCCCACTCAACGGTGCTACCAACTTTTGACATGCCGGCCAAAGAAAAGTTTCTCCACTTTATGAAATCAAAGTCTGTCATCTGCCTAATTTTCCCCCTACTTGTGTTGATGCCTATGGATTCTAGTCAAAATGTGATGATATGACCAAAAGACATGTAAATTTTCTTTTGGACAGGAGTTGAGAAGTGGACTATGCAGAGAAAGATGTTTAAAGCAACATTAAAGTTTAAACGTTGCTTTAAGAGATGTAGAGCTAGTAAATGATGTGGTCTTATCTTAGCTTGCCCCTTAGTAACAATTGGAAGGATGTAACCTACAATGGCCTTATATAGGACATTATCGGGGGAAGCTAATGCCATGGCCGGAAATAGAGTAAGACCAGGTTGTCTGGGTTTTTTAAAGAAGTACTCATGAATTACATTTATGGAGTATCCCTCAACAGGTTCTTGAATGCTTGGATAACATTCAAGGGTTGAGTTTGACTCTCGACACTCTAGAAATGCTCTGAGGATATCAGGAGTGAAAGATATGTCCTTTCTGGCTACGCTACTCTTAAAGATGAGCCTATCACTTGTAGGTCAGAGATTGTTGTAGAATTCACTAACTAAGTCTATATTGATGTCATGATCACAATAGACTAGTTTATTGAGCCCATAGTAGTTGATCATTTGTATAACATGTTGAGCATGTTTTTCAAAAAATTCTTTATCTAATGATCTAGTATGCATCAACTTAAATTTGTGGCGAAAGGTATGTTGATGATGTGTGGAGGGAAACCGGGGATCCGTAGATGGATTTTCCCGAGGTGTTTCACTTGACTCGCCTATCCTACATTTTTGTCTAATGAATGCCAAAATGATGTTAAAAAAAATAATATGATGGTATGATGAGTGGCAATAACCAACACCCAATTAGTTAACCAATATTACTAAGTTGTGTAATCAAAGAGATGAGTTTAGAAATTTACTTAGGTGTCATTTTTCCTGTTGTTGACTGGTCTTGTGGGATCAAGAAGATGACTTCTGTGAAATCACCTTCTCCAGCTAGAAAAAAAAACTGGCGAACCCTAGAAAATCTGGCAAAATCTAGGGTTTGAGAAAATCGTCGTCTAGGGTTAGGGATTGACCAAAAGAGGGAATGAGGGGCTGGAGAACTTACTTGAAGTTAGTTTAGGAGCGAGTGAGGTAATCCAGGGTTTTGTCGGTGTTAAACTTGGCCGGAGACTCGAACGGCGACAGCCAGGCGACAGAAGAGAAAAAATGCGGCGAGAGGAGTCGAGGCGAGTCGCGAGTTTGGGAGAGGCGGTAAGTGAATTTCCTTATATATTTCTTAGTTACGCAGTCGAGACAGTAAGTTGAACACCTTGACTGTTATATCAGTCGAGGCGCCAGTCGAGTGCGCCTCGCTTCTGTTTGCTCACACCCTCTGTCAGTCGAGGCGATTATTGAAATGCCTCGACTGTTATTCTGAAGGTTCATTTTTGTCTTAGATATTTTAAGTTCCAAATTCGTTGTATTTAGGTATTTAAAACATTTTAAAAGTGACAATATACTCTATCGACAATATCAAACATATATTGGATGTTTCACTTGAGTTTTATCATTATTTAAGATGTCCAACCAATTTTACTTGGTTGGAATGTCCAATTATGTTTTTAAACCAAATACACATGAATTATGTATTGGTCTTCCCCATAATTGGTCAACTTAATGATTCATGCAGTTTTCAACTGCATTACTCAAGTTATGCATCATAACAAGCAATTTGAGTAAATTGGCTACTCCTAACATCTCACCCCTATCTAGCAATACACAAGCATAGTTAATCCTATGATTTGTGTGAGATGTTTCCCAAACATTATTTTCCCATTTCTTTTGAACTTATGAATTAGTCCTTATGATCACGGAGAGTTTTCACTCAGCTGCACACATTCCCAACTCTCTTCTTAAATGACTAAATTCATTTTCTGGAAGAGGTTTTGTGAAAATATCAGCAAGATTCGCCTTAGACTCAACATAATTGAGTATAATATCTCCTCTTGCTACATGATCCCTAATGAAGTGATGTCTCACTTCAATGTGTTTTGTTCTGGAATGATGGACTGGGTTTTTTGTTAAGTTGATCGTGCTAATATTATCACATAGCACTTGCACATTCTTATATGAAAAAACATAATCCTCCAATGTGTGAGTCATCCATAACAATTGTGACACACTCTCTCCTATGACTATGTACTCAGCCTCAGTGGTAGAGAGAGCAACACAATGTTGCTTTCGACTTGACCAACCAACTAAAGCTGAACCTAGAAATTGACAGCCCCCGCTAGTACTTTTTCTATCTAGTTTGCATCCTGCATAATCTAAATCTGTATAGCCTACTAAATCAAAAGACTCAGTTCGAGGATACCACAGTCCAACTGATATTGTTGCTTTAAGATATCTCATAATTCTTTTAACAGCAACCCAATGAGACTCTTTAGCACACGATTGATATCGTGCACACATGCCCATAGCAAATACTATATCAGGTCTACTTGCTTTAAGATATAAAAGACTACCTATGGCACTCCTATAACGCTTTAGATCAACAGGTTTACCATCTACATCACTATCTAGATGAGTGTTTTGTGCCATTGGAGTGACAACCTCCTTAACATTTTCCATGTTGAATCTTTTTAGCAACTCCATGGCATATTTTGATTGACAAACATGAATTCCTTCTTTGGTTTGTTTGATTTGAAGTCCAAGGAAAAATGTCAATTCCCCTACTAGACTCATCTCAAACTCACTCTCCATGTGTTCTATAAATTCATTGAGATAATCCCTATTGTTTGAACCACAGATTATGTCATCGACATAAATCTGAGCTACAAATATGTCTTCACCGTTTCTTTTCAGAAAAAGTGTGGGATCAATTTGACCTCTTCTAAAACCCTTCTCAACTAGAAAAATTGACAACCTTTCATACCAAGCACGAGGTGCTTGTTTCAGCCCATAAAGAGCCTTCTTGAGCTTATACACGTGATTTGGAAATTCAGAATTTTCAAATCCCGGTGGTTGTTCAACATAGACCTCTTCCTTTATAAACCTGTTCAAAAATGACTTACATCCATTTGATATAATTTGAATCCTTTATATGCTGCAAATGCTAGCATTAATCGAATGGATTCTAACCTAGCCACGGGTGCATAAGTTTCACCATAATCAAGTCCCTTAATTTGATCGTATCCTTTGGCAACTAACCTAGCTTTATTTCTCACTATTTCTCCTTTATCATTCAATTTATTCTTGAATACCCATTTGGTTCCTATTATGGTAGCTTGATTAGGTCTTGGAACTAAATTCCAAACTTGACTTCTCTCAAATTGTCCCAATTCATCTTGCATTGCTATAATCCAGTCCGAATCAAGCAAAGCTTCATCAATTACTTTTGGTTCAAGAGATTAATGCTACTTGATTCACTTCATTTCTAAAGTATGATCTTGTCCTCACCCCTTGATGGATGTCTCCAACAACTTGGTCTAGGGAATGACTAGTGCCCATTCTAGTGGATCTTGGTACTTGAGATGTTTCTTGAACCTCATTGTTAGATACAATCTCAAGCAATGACCCTTCTGATCTAGATTTTTCATTTTCGGAGTTAGATTTGACTCCCCCTACACTTGTGTCCTCCTTCAAACTTAATCTTTTGAGTTCGACCTTTACTGCATCACTATTATCCTTAGAATCAATTTGGTCTTTACATTCCTCAAAAACCACGTTTGACGATTCCTCAACCAAATTTGTTCGTTTGTTGTAAACTCGATAAGCCTTACTAGTGAGGAAATATCCTAATGTAACACCTTCATCTGCGCTGGAATTTTCCTAGATGATCCTTAGTGTTTAAAATGAAAACCTTGCAACCAAAAACCCTAAGATGTTTGACTGTTGGTGGTTTTCCAAACCATAGTTCATGAGGTGTTTTTCCTAAGAATCTATGTATCAAAACTCTGTTTTGAACATAGCATGCAGTGTTAATTGCCTCAGCCCACAAGTAACTAGGAAGAGTATACTCATTTAGCATACTCTCATGCTTCTTGCAAAGCTCTATTCTTCCTCTCTACCACACCATTTTGTTGTGGTGTCCTAGGAGTGGAAAACTCATGTTTATAGCCTTTTTCCAGACAGAATTCCTTAAACCTCATATTTTCAAATTCTCCTCCATGATCACTCCTAATTGTTTTAATTGTTGAGTTTTTCTCATTTTCAATTCTTCTACAAAAAGGAATAAAAATTTCTAATGTTTGATCCTTATGTTTGAGAAAGAAAGTCCATGTATATCTAGTATAATGATCTACTACTACCAAGCAATATCTACTTCCATTCAAGCTTTTTGTGGAGCTACTATCAAACAAATCTAAATGCAATAAATCTAAAGCATTTAAAGTACTTACAGTGTTCTTGCTTTTATGTGATGCTCTTATTTGTTTACCTTTTTGACATGCATCACATAGCTTGTCCTTTTCGTACTTGAGCAATGGTAGACCCCGCACAAGCTCTTCCTTGGCCAACCTCTTGATATTTTTCATGTTGACGTGTGCTAGTCTCCGATGCCATAGCCATGATTCATCTTCTTTGGACAAAAAACACTTCACACGCAGGTTAGTAGCACTACTAAATTGAACTTGATAGATATTTTCCTTCCTCGTCCCTACTAGCATTATAGTATCGGTTTCATTATGTTTAATTAAGCATTTAGTTGAATAAAATTCTACTCTATATCCTTCATCACATAATTGACTGACACTTAACAAATTAAAAGTCATTCCTCTAACTAGCAGAACATTCTTAATCCTAAATTGTTCAGATATTACTATGTCTCCTACTCCTATGACTTTTAGTTTGCCACTATTACCAAAAGAAACAGTACCTTTACTCCTGTTTTTAAATGTAGCAAACTTTGTGGAGTCCCCGATCATGTGCTTGGAGCATCCGCTATCTACGACCCACATCATTGGATACTCCCCTCGTAGGTACCTAATCAAACACGAAAAACAAGATCTTTTGGAACCCAGATTTTGGGTCCATTAGCATTTACGACATATTGTTTAGGAATCCAAGCCTTAGTTGTGTTTGCTTTACCAACATGAGTTCTATTGACTAATGACATGAAACTGAATTCCCTTTTTGTTGGTTTGTAGCCTATTCCTGCTCTGTTGTAAACTGCCCTTTGGGCATCTAAAATCATGTTAAGAGTTTGAGAGCTTGTTGTGAATCTCTCAAGTGTGCACTTGAGATCATCAACTTGTGCTCTCAAGAAATTGTTTTCTTCCCTAAGTTTTTCGATTTCATAAGTATCAATCCTAATTTCGCAGATGTAATCACGAGTTTTAAGCTCCTCTAATTCTGATTTTAACATCTTAACTTTATTTTTTGATCTACTCAAGGCATTAGTTAAGCATGCTACTGTTTCATACAATTTATCTAGTTCAGAAGATGTTACCTCATCATCATCATCAGATGATGATGTGTCCTTCCATGAAGACTCATCTGAATCTGTATGATTAAACGCCATTAGTGTCATATGCTTGGCTCCATTTGCCCTGTCTTCATCTTCTGAGGAACTGGAAGAAGAGTCATCCCATGTTGCCCTCAACGCCTTCTTCTTCCTGGACTTGTCCTCTTTCTTGTTGAGATCAGGACATTCACTCTTGATGTGCCCTTTCCTGTTACACTCAAAACAAACCACATCAGATTTACCTCTAAATTTATGTGATGACTTACCTTTCCTCTTGTCTGCGAAGATTTTCTTTACATCCTTCTTATTGTACTTTCTGCTTCTCCTCATCATCATCCTCACGAAATTGACTACCTCGCTGGATGAGGACTCATCATCACTGTCACTATTTGTCTCAGATGAGGATGAAGATGACTCCTTCTTCTTCTCCTTTTTCTTGTTCTCCTTGTATTGCTCACCTGCAACAAAAGCAATACCTTTCTCTTTTGGACCCTTGTTAGCTTGCTCATGTAATTCCATTTCACAAAATAATTCATCCATCTTTATAGTAGACAGATCCCTTGATACTTTGTAGGCATCTACCATAGATGACCACAAAGCATTTCGAGGAAAAGACTTTAGGACATACCTGATAATGTCTCTGTTCTCCAAATTTTCTCCGACTGAATGCAGCCCATTCAATACTTCCTTGAACCTTCCATGCAACTCAGTGATCTCGCCATCTTTCATAGCAAGATTTTGTAGCTGGTTCATGTAGAGATCTCGCTTTGCTATCCTCGAGTCTCTTGTCCCTTCGTTCAGTTCTATCAGTTTATTCCAGAGATCTTGCGCGCAGCTGAATGGACCCACTTTGTTGAGTTGATCCTTCGCTAGACCACATTGCAGAGTCACGGTGGCCTTAGCATTTGCTTGTGCCTTGCGTTTTTGTTCTCTGATCCACCTTCGGACTCAAGTACTTTGCCTTCCGCGCCTATAGGTCGTGAAACCTTCTGCCATTCGAAAACCACATATCTATCTCACCATAAGATAGTACTCCATCCGCCGCTAATCTGGAAGTTCATTCCGTCAAAAAATGGAGGCCTGTTTGTGCTGTAACCTTCTTGCATCGCCATTTGAACTTGCTCTTGCAGTTGTGAATCCGAAGAAGAGCACCTTGCTCTGATACCAATTGTAGGATCGTTGGCGTCGCTAGAAAGGGGGGGGAATGAATAGCTATGCTCGTCTTTTCGATTCGTTGTACCCTTCTACAATGATTAGTACACAGCGGAAACAAGAAAGCGAATCTGACGTAAAAATGACAAACGCAAACACACCAATTTTATGTGGTTCGGAACACAAGTCCCTACTCCACGGTTGAGCCCTTGTCGGCTCTAGTGATGCACACCACCACTATAAACTTCTCCTTCTCAGTGATACACAGAATGTGGAGAAACCCTTTGCACGCTTTTATCGAAACGTTACAAGAAAGCTTATGAGACAATGAAGAAGTAGTAAAACGAGTACAGATTTCAGAGTGAATGAAAATGCTTCTTGCTTGCTGAATCGTTGACACTCCTGTTGGATGATCAAGGATTTTAAGAATGAAGAAGCTTTTTCCCTCGTGTCTTTCTTCAGAAAATGTCGTTAGTTCTCTTTTTTAACTTTGAAATATATAAGCCCAGAATACTTGATAGCTCGAGCTTGATTAGGGCTTTTCTGCCTGCCCAGTCGAGTCGCCTCGGTTGGTGCCTCGATTGGAGCATTAATTGGCATTTATTAATGGCTTCAACGGTAAGATTTGGACCATAATTAGTTTTATTTCCATTGAAACCGAGACGATGATCCGACGGAAGCTTTGGTTCCACAAATGAGCTCACCGATAGTCCCTTGCTTTGGATTAAAGCTCTAGTCGAGTCGCCGCTTCGACTGGCAGGCTTTGGTTCCAACTGAACAGAGCAACAGTCAAGCTCCCAGTTGACAGTCCCTTGCGTCTGTTCCGTTGGATCAAAGCTCTAGTTGAGTCGCCGCTTCGACAGGCAGACTTTGGTTCCAACTGAACAGAGCAACAGTCGAGCTCCCTGATCGCCAGGTGTCTGCTTTCCGTTGGATCAAAGCTCTAGTCAGTCGCCGCCGACCGGCCGGCTGGTTTTCCTACGAACATACAGCACGGCCGATCGAGACATCAACCGATCGTGGCTTGCCTCTGCCAGAAGAAATAACCTCAATCGAGGCGCCGCCGATCGATACAAATAACTGCCGCTTGTCCAGAGCGCCGAGCTCGCCGACACCTCGCTTGCGTCGCTTAGTTGAACCAAGCATCGAGCCGAGGCATCGCCTCGTATGAGTCAACCTGCTGCTCGACAAGAGCAGTAGGTTCCAATCGAGGCGTCACCTCGACTACCACCTTTACCTGATGCCTATGAATTACTGTTCATAGGTCTTCCATGCCAGGAATCATCTCCGGGACTTCGTGCCAAGACTCCCTGTCCGGGTCTTCACTGCCAAGAGGCCACGCCTCTGGGACTTCACTGCCAAGACTCCTCGTCCGGGTCTTCACTTGCCAGGACTCCACGTCCGGGTCTTCACTTTCCAGGACTCCACGTCCGGGTCTTCATCAATCTTGCATCCAGTCCTCGACCTACAAGAGATTTCCTGAAAATACATCTCAAACAACCGTATGAGATAACACATAATTATCACCTTGACTTAAACCCTTGTCGATCACCAAAAACATCCTTTGGGTCTGATTGCACCAACAAATCCCGACATCCTAATCCAACTATAAGCCAATAACTCTGGGTGACTTAAATCATCCATTCATCTTCTTGAGCTATTAGGTGGTAGTAACCTCTGCAAGTCTCACGACTCTACACAGTACACTATTACTAACCGATCGCCCTTTCTGGAAGCTTAAGAATTCCTTACAATGTGTCACTAAAAGTGACACGGGGAAATATTCTCTTTCAATCATCACTAAACCATGATCAAGTGATATATTATTTCCCGAAGATTATTTTCTGCATTTATCACCAAATATCGGCTTGATCCCGATAATGGTATGCAAACAACTCTTCTTTCTCGGTATAACATGAGTTAAGTACTCAAAAGTACTCTCAAAGTTATACAACTCAGTACGAACAACTCAGGGATAAAATCCCTATGAAACACCGTAACCTAGCATTCCGCTATCTGCATCAACAATAGACAATTTGTCTTGTCCATTACCCAATAGGTAATGATCTGACTAGTACAATTAGTGGAAATCTCTAAGGCTGAAATCTCTGATTTCAACCAGAAATGTGACGACTTGACCCATGTTTTTCCGACTCGGTATCAGTCGGCTCTCAAAGGTAAATCACCTTTTCGACATGGTTCAAGACTCACAGACTCAACAGGTCGTTCCCGTGGTCAACTCATACCACGGTTACGAATAATACCCAACACACTACAGGTTATTCCCTGGTATAAGCATCTAAATGCATAGCCAACATAACCGGGAGTATAAACCCTATCGGCAACTCCGGTTGGTCGTCTCGGTGGACGACCCCTACTACAAGTCTACACAGGTGTCATAACTATACTGTATACACCTACTGATCAAGTTTAGATAAATATCTACTAAACCATAAGTTTTCAGGAATTCGTACCTCGTGCTGCTTGGAGCTCAGGTTGTTGTCCATCTCATCTCGAAAATAGTTTAATTTCCTTTTATCGCAATTTTAATTTACGGTTATGTCTACACTTGTTGTAATAGCATGCGTGTGTTGTGTGTGTTGTAATAAATAGGAGTATTTATTAATTTTATTGCTTCCGCTGTGCTCATGTTTACGAAACATGATCGAACACACACACGCCGCGGTACCGGAAACCCAACACCGTAGGCCCACAATAACAACAATATATATATATATCAAAACAACAACTACACAAAAATACAGCGGAAACATACCACAACAATACAACAATCCCACACATACACCGGTATGACTAACACACCACAACAACACAAACCTCGACAAAATCTGAATATACAACATATACATCATGAAAATTCCGAATACATAACACGACGGACGGAAGGCCCAAAACAAAACACGGGAGCCTCGGAGATGAGATGAGATGATGTCAGCCGGCGGTGCTCCAAGCTGTCATGAAGTCTTCTACCTGTTACCTGGGCGACAGAAAAACCCAGGGTCCGTGGGGGGTGGTGAGTAAAACTCAGTAGGTAATAGAAAACATGTATATATATGTAATATCACATGTATTTCAACGACATACTCTAGAAGTATAACAGGTATATCAGCATAGTATATAAATACAAGCATATACCGTCTAACCAAATAAACAACATAAAAATACAGACATACTTAAAGTCTGCTACGCTACTCTGATCCAACCTGAACATATATCAAACATATATATATATAACAGGAAGAATGGATCAACTCACAATATACTCTAGCATGTGTCAAGGTATATAATGGTCTGTCCAACCCATACCAGTATCCGACACAATCGTATCACAAATGCAAGAAACATGCATGAATATGATGTACACCCAAATGCAACAAACATAATACAATCAAATGCAACATCACAATAAGCATATATATATATATATATATATATATATATATATACTGCATCTATATATGTATGCTAATCACAATCATCCATATATATATATACATGCATATATGTATATATATGGCAATATGCAAAAATGTCATAAGCTCCAATGCAAAGATGCATGGTCGATGGCTCACCCTAAAGCTACCACGACCCCAGTGTGGCCTCGGTGGCTCGAGCATGACAACTGTCCCAACTCAACACCAACCACTACTTTCGAGTGGCCAAGTGAGCAGTATGATCGAGTAGCATATAAGCGTAAAGGCAAGCTACACGATGGGGGTCTCTGTTGTTGACCACTCCGACAGTCACTACCCATGAGTGGTTGAGTGTCACACACGCAGGACTACGACACGTAAATCCAACTACCACCGTCTATAGTGGTAGAGTGCGGCAACACAATGCTCTGCCCTCACACCGGTTACTCTTCCTATGAGTAACCATGGAGGCAGGATGACTGGCGACACTCTCAACCACAAAGGAGACCTCGTCGCCAGCGTGCATACAAATGACATTAATGCAATGTCTCCCATACAGACATCCACCATAGATTCTCTATTCTACAGAGAATCATACTAACCAGATCAACGCACTCTCTATCCTGCAGAGAGTCGTACTCAACTGATCATAATACTCTCTATCCTGTAGAGAGTCATACCAATCTAATCGATGCACTCTCTATCTTGTAGAGAGTCGTACTCAACTGATCGACGCACTCTCTATCCTGTAGAGAGTCGTACTCAAACCGATTATCAAGCTAGGACCACAGGTCCGTAGCGACACATTGGGTATCATTCACTTGATCATTTATACAATACATAGTCAGTGGTAAACATGCAACCTAGGGGTACTAGAATTAACCGTAGGTTCAAGACCTTATCTACCCACGGATGACCTTTTTGCCCAATTTACAATCAGGTTGTCATCCAGACTTTACTACTTGCACTTAGCTTAAACAAATTCTAAGTTACTTACATCACCTATATTTATAACTCCTAATCATGGTAAAATAAACATGATAGCAGCAATGGAGTTAATAGCCAACGGTAAAGTATCAAGCATACGATAAAAAGAGCAGGGTCAAGATAATATGAACACCTAACATGTTCATATCTATGACTAAATCTGAATGCAATACATCTACCCGGACCAGGTAGGAAATTACCCACCTGCTACTAAGATTCCTCTGAGAAGCTCCACCTCCAAATAGGAAATGACAAGCTTATCCCCGTTTATCTTCATCACCTGCACTAAAAGGCAGTTTAGAAGCAACCACCATATCTATTAACAAAATAACATTAGTATACATCCAAAACATTCAAGTTTGGACTTACCACGCCTAACTTCCTTCACAGCTTCTTGTTCCATGTTTGAAATAGCAACTTATACCAACCAGATGAATTTAGTCGTAGCTGCCATCTATCATCACAACCATAACACAGAACCTAGCTGTCAAAACATATATTTGTTGATAAAGTTTTCAAATCTCAAATTACCCAGCCCGGCTTTAATTCCAAAGCTTCTGATCAGCGATCTTAGATTTAAATCCAAATAGCTTCTTGAAACCTCTACACGTATACGATCCAAATGAATCAGTTAAACTGCAACCTATACCCAATTTCAATAACTCTAATCACCTGCAATCACAGTATCCACGTTCAATCCAATTTAAACATTACCTCAATCGTTCAGCTTCCACAACCCATTTGGAACACTCTTCCCCTGTTAACCATCAACCATGAAACCACAATCAAATTAGCTGCACAACAATCATATATCAAAATTTCCGAAACATAATCTTACCTAACCTTGTCTCCCCCATTCACTGCCGACACAGCTTCACATCCCCTCTCTTCCTACACAACCGGCAAAAATTTGCCCCTCATAGCCGCATACCAGAAAACTTCCCGCAGTTGTTCACCCACAAGACCAACTATCTCCGGCGACCACCAGCAATGCCATCCACAGAGCCAGCAACCATCGTCTTGTTTCACAGTAATTTAAAGCTACCCCGGTGATACTCCTTCCCTACTTGCTCTGACTTTCACCACAACTCCAACTCCGATCGGATCAACCAACTGCAGTGTCGCCGTCATCGCGCTTGCTCCGGCGGAGATCGCAAGGGCAGATTGCAACCGGACGTTGCCGATTCCAAGCTCTCCTCCATGCGTGCTCGTCGTCGACTCATCCTTGGGCTCCATCGAGGCTGGTCACCACCGCCCGCCGCAAGGAGAAAGCACAAGAGGGAGAGGTCGGCTGCGGCGAGGAGGAGACGAAGGCGGCAGTGAAGGTGGAATCGTCGTGCTCACGCGCAGGACCGACAGGGCGAGGTGCTCTCTGCCGACAATGAGCTTCTTCACGTCGTCGGTCACGAGAAGGTTGCTGCGAAGAAATCGGGAGAGAAGAAAGTTGGCGCGGCAGAGAAAAGGTCGCGTGGCTGGAAGATAAAGGGATCGAGCGAGAATGAGAAGTCGCGAGGAGTAAAGAGCGACGGCGAATTTCAGAAATGGGGTGAAACGCTCGGCTAAACGGGTCAGATTTTAGACCCTATAAATCGTTAACTCTAACAGGCTTTCCCCGCAACTGCATAGAAATTTCCATTTAAGTCCAGAAAATTTCTAAAAATTCTTGAATAATTCCATAGGATGTTTTATCAATTACCGAGGAATATTCTTATTTTTATTTATTTATTTATTTTTTCCAATATTTTACATAAACAATCAAAGGAAGCTCGTTGCACTATCTCTGAGAGAGTGTTTAGAATGCCCAATAATTTCCCTGCAACAATGTGGATTTTTGGATGATCCTGCCCAAAATAAAAATTATAAGTCAACGATAATAACAAAACAACAAATACCAATTTACAAATAAAAAAGACAGCAATGACAATAGTTAAGCCGTCAAAATTCCTATCACTAATCTCATACCTTTGCTAAATGTTTCATAGGAGCTCTAGTGAAGATCACAGCACCTTCAATCACAAGTTCATATTTTTTTTCATTAGATGCCTAAAGACAAAAAAGCAATACAGGGTTAGTGGCTCTTGCTGACAAATATTAATTAGCATTATTTGGTTAAAAATGAATCCGAAAACTAATCAATCAGTTAAAAAGAGAGTACATTTTTATTCAAATAAAAGACTTAAAATGAAAATACATCTCGAATAAAAAAACAGACAATAATTACCAAACAATTATAAGAATATTATCAAAAAAGTGACAAAATACATCTAAGATAAGAAAATAAATAAATAAGAAAAAAATGAATTAAACATTTCAAAGGAAAAAAAATAATATTACAGATAAAATGAAATTACCTGTATAGTTTTTAACTCAATAAAAAAACCTATTTAGATGCTATTAAAAGGGATAAACAATCAGAGTTTACTCGTAGCTCTGTCTCAGAGGGAGTTTTAGAACGTTCAATAATTTCTTTACTGTTAGTGGACTTCTAGATCATCCTGTCGAAAATAAAAATTGTAAGCCAATTATAATAAAGTAACAACAAATATCAATATACAAATAGAAGGGAAAGCAATGACAATAGTTAAGCCACCAAAATTCCTATCACTAATCTCATACCTTCGCTAAAGGTTTCAAAAGATCACAACACCTTCGCGCACAAAGATCATATTTTTCTTCATCGGATGCTTAAAGACAAAAAGCAACAAAGGGTTTGTGGTTCTGCGGGCAATATTAGCATTATTAGGTTCAAAATCAATCCGAAAAATAATCAATCAATTAAAATTAGAGTACATTTTTATTCAAGTAAAAGATTAAAAATGAAAATACATGTCGAAAAAAAAACATAGACAAGAATTGTCAAACAATTATAAGAATATTACCAATAAAGTGGCTAAATTCAGCTAAGACAAAAAAAAAAGAAAACAATGGATTAAATATTTCAAAGGGAAAAAATAATAATAATGCACACGAAATGAAATTACTAGCATAGTTTTTAACTTAATAAAAAAACGTATTTGAATGCCATTAATTGAGATAAACAATCAGAGGAGGCTCGTTCCACTATCTCTGAGGGAGTGTTTAGAAAGGCCAATTATTTCCCTGCAACAATGTGGAATTTTGGATCATCTTGCTCAAAATAAAAATTATAAGTCAACGATAATAACAAAACAACAAATATCAATCTACAAATAGAAAAGACAGCAATGAGAATAGTTAAGCCACCAAAATTTTCTATCACAAATCTCATACCTTTGCTAAATGTTTCACAACAGCTCTAGTGAAGATCACAACACCTACAATCACAAGATCATATTTTTATTCATTAGATGCTTAAAGATAAAAAAGAAATACAAGGTCAGTAGCTCTTACTGACAAACATTAGCATTATTCAATTAAAAATGAATCTGAAAACTAATCAATCAGTTAAAAGGAGAGTATATTTTTATTCAAATAAAAGATTGAAAATGAAAATACATCTCGAATAAGAAAAATACAGACAATAATTACCAAACAATTTTAAGAATATTATCAACAAATTGACAAAATACATCTAAGACAAGAAAAAAATAAATAAGAAAAAATGAATTAAACATTTCAAAGGAAAAAAAATAATATTGTAGATAAAATGAAATTACTTGTATAGTTTTTAACTCAATAAAAAGACCTATTTAGATGCTATTAAAAGAGATAAACAATCAGAGTTTGCTCATTGCGAGTTTTAGAATGTCCAATAATTTCTCTACAACAATGTAGACTTCTAGATTATCCTGTTGAAAATAAAAATTGTAAGCCAATTATAATAAAGTAATAACAAATATAAATACAAATGGAAAGGAAAGCAATGGCAATAGTTGAGCCGCCAAAATTCCTATCACTAATCTCGTACCTTTGCTAAAGGTTTCGGAAGAGCACTTGTAAAGATCATAACACCTTTGCGCACAAGATCATTTTTTTCATTATCAGATGCTTAAAGACAAAAAGCAACACGGGATTTGTGGTTCCTACGAGCAAATATTAGCATTATTAGGTTCAAAATCAATTCGAAAAATAATCAATCAGTTAAAATTAGAGTACATTTCTATTAAGTAAAATATTAAAAATAAAAATACATCTCGTGTCATGCCCCGAGAGCATACCGAGCCGAAAATCAAACGAACGGCATCTCCCCTGTACGTGGTAACATTTCGGGTTAATACAAGGCCCACAATAACAACAATATATATATATATCAAAACAACAACTACACAAAAACATAGCGGAAACATACCACAACAATACAATAATCCCACACATGCATACCGGTATGATTAACACACCACAACAACACGAAATCTCGACAAAATCTGAATATACAATATATACATCACGAAACTCCAAAATACAATGCACAATCTGGACTAAGGCCCAAAACAAAACACGGAGCCTCTGAGGTGAGATGAGATGATGTCACAGGTGCCCAAGTCATCACGAAGTCTTCTAATTGCACTGGGCGATGTAAAACCTGTGGTCCGTGGGGTGATGAGTAAAACTCACAGTAATAGAAAATATGTATATATATGTAATATCACATGTATTTTTAACGACATACTCTAGAAGTACAACAGGTATATCAGCATAGTATATAAATACAAGCATATACCGTCTAACTGAATGAACAACATAAAAATGCAGACATACTCAAGTTCTGCCGCTTACTCGATCCAACTGAACATATATCAAACATATATATATATAACAGGAAGAGTAGATCAACTCACAATATACTCTAGCTACAGGTCAAGGTATCTATGGTCTGTCCAACACATACCAGTATCCGACACAACTGTATAACATATGGAAGAAACATGCATGAATATGATGTACAATCAAATGCAGCAAGCATAATACAATCAAATGCATCATCACAATAAGCATATATATATATACTGCATCTATATATGTAAACTAATCACAATCATCCATATATATATATATATATATATATATATATATATATATATACATGCATATATATATATATATATATATATATATATATATATATATATATATATATATATACATGCATATATGTATATATATGTAATATGCAAAAATGTCATATAAGTCACAATGCAAAGATACATGGTCATGTCGGCTCACCCTAAAGCTACCACGACCCCAGTGTGGCTTCGGTGGCTCGAGCATGACAACTGTCCCAACTCAACACCAACCACTACTCTCGAGTGGCCGAGTGGGCAGTATGATCGAGTACCATATAAGCGTAAAGAGCAAGCTACACGATGGGGGTCCCTGCTGTTGGCCACTCCGACAGTCACTACCCATGAGTGGTCGAGTGTCACACACGCAGGACTACGACACGTAAATCCAACTACCACCGTCTATAGTGGTAGAGTGCGGCACCACAATGCTTTGCCCTCACACCGGTTACTCCTCCTATGAGTAACCGTGGAGGCAGGATGACTGGCGACACTCTCAACCACAAGGAAGACCTCGTCGCCAGCATGCATGCAAATGACATGAATGCAATGTCTCCCATACAGACATCCACCATAGATTCTCTATTCTACAGAGAATCATACTAACCAGATCAACGCACTCTCTATCCTGCAGAGAGTCATACTCAACTGATCATAATACTCTCTATCCTGTAGAGAGTCATACCAAGCTAATCGATGCACTCTCTATCTTGTAGAGAGTCGTACTCAAACTGATAGACGCACTCTCTATCCTGTAGAGAGTCGTACTCAAACCGATTATCAAGCTAGGACCACAGGTCCGTAGTGACACATTAAGTATCATTCACTTGACCATTTATACAATACATAGTCAGTGGTAAACATGCAACCTAGGGGTACTAGAATTAACCGTAGGTTCAAGACCTTATCTACCCACGGATGACCTTTTTACCCAAATATTAGTTGTCATCCGGACTTTACTACTTGCACTTAACTTAAACAAATTCTAAGTTACTTACATCACCTATATATATAACTCCTAATCATGGTAAAATAAACATGATAGCAGCAATGGAGTTAATAGTCAACGGTAAAATATCAAGCATACGATAAAAAGAGCAGGGTCAAGGTAATATGAACACCTAACATGCTCATATCTATGACTAAATCTGAATGCAATACATCTACCCGGACTAGGTAGGAAATTACCCACCTGATTTGTAGTTCGACTGATTGTATTCACGTCCGCAAACCTGCCTCGAATCGAAGTCCTGAAACCGTAGAATCAAAATAACTCTAGTCTCCACTAACCACCAATATAATCCAATAATAACATATTCAAATCAGTTTACTAAATTAATATGATACACAACTATGAACAACCAAATCTCACTTACCAAGCCTAGCTTTCATTTGCTCGACTTCTTGATCCTCATTAAATCTACTCAATTGCCCAAAAATACGATATGTAAATCTACAATTAACACCACTATATTAATGATCACAAACAAATATGATTGTTCTCCAACTATATCATTATTAGATCAAAGCTTACCTCTCCCCCTTCAATCGGCCACAACTTATCAACAAGATAAATCCAATTCCATGATTACACAGCCGATCTAAACAAGCATCCACTCAAATTCATCAACTATTCCAAATCAAAACAGAGATAGGACAAGGATTACCCAACCGTGTAAGCCTAAATCGTTGAATAACCACCATGGTTGATCGATAGAAGAGACCAAGCTAAATCACCGCTGCTATTTGAACAAATGTCAGCTGCTGGTCGACACTGCTCGGGTTGAGGCAACACAGGAAAGGGAGAGGTCGACAAACGGAGCTCACAAACTGTTAGTGGAAGGCATCTTCTATCTGCAACAATCAAATGGTAGGTGAATAGGGTGTCCCAATAGCCACGATGAAAGCGACAACAACCTGAGCTGGGAGAAGGAAAAAGGCCGGCGAGATCAGCTATCAGCAAAGGCAACGGTGGCGGCTAGTGGGAGAGGGAAGGTTGTCGGAGCTTGCTACCATTTGAAACGGCGGAGCACGGCAAGGAAATCCGACGGCACAATAGGGCAGAGCGCACGGGATGTAGATCGTCACTGGCGAAGGGGGAATCGACCGGGATGTGAAAACCAGAGGCCAGTGAGAGGGCCACAGTGCCGACGAAGCCAAGCTTGAAGCGATCCAAGGCGACTGTAGATCGATATCGGCGTTGGAAGAGGAGATGTGGCGTCGAAGCAGAGGGGAGAAGAGGCGACGACGTCACAAGCAGGCACAGCCGGCGCCCGATGTGGCGCACAGTCGATAGGGCCGAAGACAACGACAGCGATTAGGCGTTGCTACGGCGCTCGATCGGGAAGAAAAGAAGGGTGGTTGGGGTTCTCGCGTGGCTTGCCACGACGCCACGACCGATCAATAAATCGAAGGGTCTGGCGGAAAGATGGAATAGCCAGATCCGGCGGCGATGAGTGGAGAAGAAAGGGTTGCTGTCGGCGAGATCGAGATCGGGAAAGAATCTGCGGATCGGGGAAAACGAGATCACGATGAGACGAGGTCGGGAGCCGAAGGAGGAAGAAAGAAAACGCTCGGCTTTTAATCCGCGATGTGAAACCGCAGAAAAGGGTGGCTGGCGTTAATGGGAAAAAAAAAACCGGATCGGGTTAAGTAAACGGGTTGGGGTTCGGCTTTACTCCTATAATTGATTAACCCTTGGTTCAATTAAACTAAGATTCAATTAATTAATCCCATAGATTTCCGTTTGAGTCTAGAAAAATTTCTAAAAAATTTCTGAAAAATTCCACAAGATAGTTTATCAATTAACAAGGAATAATATTTTATTTTATATTTTTTTTTTCCGGTATTTTACATCTCGAACAAAAAAAAACATAGACAAGAATTGGCAAACAATTATAAGAATATTACCAATAAAGTGGCTAAATTCATCTAAGTCCAAAAAAAATGGATTAAATATTTCAAAGGGAAAAAATAATAATAATGCACACGAAATGAAATTATCAGCATAGTTTTTAACTCAATAAAAAAACATATTTAAATGTCATTAATGGAGATAAACGATCAGAAGAGGCTCGTTGCACTATCTCTGAGGGAGTGTTTGGAACGTCCAATAATTTATCTACAACAATGTGGAATTTTTGATCATCCTACTCAAAATAAAAATTATAAGTCAATGATAATAACAAAACAACAAATATCAATCTACAAATAGAAAAGAAAGCAATGACAATAGTTAAGCTGCCAAATTTCTTATCACTAATCTCGTACCTTTGCTAAATGCTTCACAGGAGATCCAGTGAAGATCACAACACCTTCAATCACAAGATCATATTTTTCTTCATAAGATGCCTAAAGACAAAAAAGCAACACATGGTTACTGGCTCTTGCTGACAAACATTAGTATTATTCGGTTAAAAATGGATCCGAAAACTAATCAATCAGTTAAAAGAAGATTACATTCTTATTCAAAGAAAAGATTGAAAATGAAAATACACCTCGAACAAGAAAAACACGGACAAGAATTACCAAACAATTATAAGAATATTATCAACAAAGTGACAAAATACATCTAAGACAAGAAAAAAATGAATTAAACATTTCAAAGGAAAAAAATAATATTGCAGATAAAATGAAATTACCTGTATAGTTTTTAAATCAATAAAAAAAACTTGTTTAGATGAAATTAATAGAGATAAAAAATCAGAGTTTGCTCGTTGCTCTGCCTCAGAGGGAGTTTTAGAACGTCCAATAATTTCTCTACAATAATGTGGACTTCTGAATCATCCTGTCGAAAATAAAAATTATAAGACAATTATAATAAAGTAACAACAAATATCAATATACAAATAGAAAGGAAAGCAATGACAATAGATAAGCCGCTAAAATAACTATCACCAATCTCCTACCTTTGTTAAATATTTCGCAAGAAATCTAGTGAAGATCACAACAGCTTTCCTCACAAAATCATATTTTTCTTCATCAGATTCCTAAAGATAAAGGAGAAACACATGGTTAGACTCTCGCTGACAAACATTAGGATAATTAGATTCAAAATGAATCAAAAAAATAATCAATCAGTTAAAATAAGAATGCATTCTTATTGAAGTAAAAGATTGAAAATAAAAATACAATTGGAAAAAGAAAAACATAGACAAGAATAACCAAGAAATTATAAGAATATTACTAAAAAAGTGGCAAAATACATCTAAGACAAAAAAATAATAAGAAGAAAACAATGGATTAAAGATTTCAAAAGGAAAACTAATAATAATGCATAAAAAATATTACCAACATAAGTTTTTACACCGCAAAAAAACTTAATTAGATATCATTGATGGAGATAAACATTCAGAGATTGCACGTTACACTGCATTTGAGAGTGTTTAGAATGTTCAATAATTTCTCTACAACAATATGGACTTTTGGATTATCCTGTCGAAAATAAAAATTGTAAGCCAATGATAATAAAATAACAACAAATACCATTATACAAATAAAAAGGAAAGAAATGAAAATAGATAAGCCGCTAAAATTTCTATCACTAATCTCGTACCTTTGCTAAATGTTTTGCAAGAAGTTTTGTGATGATATCAATACCTTTCCTCAAAAAATCATATTTGATACCTAAAGACAAAGAATCAACATAGGGTTAGAGGTTATTGATGACAAACATTAGCATTATTAGGTTCAAAATGAATCTAAAAAATAATCAATAAGTTAACATGAGAGTGGCTTCTTATTCAAGTAAAAAGACTGAAAATGAAAATACATCATAAACAAAAAAAAACATGGAAAAAAATTACCAAGCAATTATAAGAATATTACCAACAAAGTGAAAAAAAATAAATCTAAGACAAGAAAAAAATCAAGACGAGTTATGTGGGGTAAGGAAGATAACACCATGCGAACAATAAACTCTGATTGTTTACTCTGAGAAAAATATGTTTTTTTCTTACTCCATTTAACTTAATTACCCACCTTGTTTCTAACCAATCCTTAGCTAAAGTCAAAACCAACAAAAAAAAGATCTTTAGTAGTTTCTTAGAAGATTATAAAAGATAGTTATTTAGAACGGACAATTCTCAAAGATCAAGACATTAATGGACTAAGTTCTCACACTAGTTAACAAGCATAGTGATTTAATTAAATCTTGAATAGACTTAGAATGATGATACCTCACAAGATAATTAGTGGTTGCTCTCGCTCTCATATACAATTGTACAAGTAGAATTCTGCTCAAGATTACTCATGACATTGCACTATCATAGGCTAGCTTTTTTTCTATTCTCCTCTATTGTAAACATAAGAATGCATAATTCAGAAGGCCTTATTAGAGTTGCAATAAACAAACAAAAATAAAGAGAGGAAAATAATATATGTGTAGGAAAAGAAATCAAACAGAAGATTATAATATTGGAATGATACACATGATGAGTATAACCAAGGAATGTCCCACAAATATTTCATCCAACTTCCAAACACTCTATTTCCTTTGTAAAAAATTAAATATCATTCTCCATAATGCAAATACTCATGAAATTATTGGTTTGTAAGAATTTTCAATGGTTTTCACATAAAGATTTATCAATTTATAAGAATTTTCAATTGTTGTCACATAAAGATTTTCCGTGTTACTTGTTTAAAATAAAAATTGCACGTCATATCGATTTTTTTTTCTCTTCATTTTGTATTTTATTTTATTGGCGCCATTGATTTTTTCCTTTTTATTTTTGCTTTTTGATCTTTATTTTTTCCTTTTTATTTTTTTCTTTTTTTTCTTTATTTTATTTTTCCATTTTTTATTTTTTTTAATCAATTTGACATGCAATTTTCTATCCTTGAGTACTACGGTCCCCTAAACATTGTCTCCCTCAATACATAACTATCCACCTAACTCACCTAATTTCTCCACTCAGACTTAAAATTTGCTTGTCTTGAACAATATACTGATCATTATAACAACTAAATTCTCATTATCTGAGGATTGGTGAAGAATAAAAGGAAGTTGGGAAGAAGGAAATATAATGAACAATAAGAATGTTAGGTGAGTTATTCAGTTATTCTGCTAGTCATGCATGAATAAAGGAAACCAAAGGAATAAGAAAGATGACCTTCATCGTAATCATGCATACCAATGATATTGTAGTCACAAAAAGAAGTAAAGAAGTTTTAATGTGTCGATCATCATGAGTGCAATACACACACAAAGAGGATGAAGGATAGGAATGACTAAAATCCTCACTAGGTATAAAAATTTTTATCAAACTTAGCCTATCGCAATAGAATTCATCATCACATAGCAACCACATGCAAGTAATAGATTTATTCATGTCAAACGATCACAAAATTCAATAGTTAAAAATAACAAGATTTTAGGATACTCAAAGCATGGTATGGGAACTCGTAGGGAGATGCGAGCAAAACCAAAAAATTGTGAAGTTGGAAAAACAAAGTTATTGGACAAGCCTGCTATTATCGTTTTTCTCTATTAATGGCATTTAAATAGGTTTTTTATTGAGTTAAAAACTATGCTGATAATTTCATTTCGTGTGCATTATTATTATTATTTTCCCTTTGAAATATTTAATCCATTGTTTCCTTAAAATTGTAAAGTTGGAAAACAAGCTTTTAGATTTATTCATTTTGAACGTAATAATGCAAATATTTGTTAGCAAGAGTCAATAACCCTGTATTGCTTCTTTGCTTTTAGGCATCTAATGAAGAAAAATATGATCTTGTGAGGGAAGGTGTTGTGATCTTCACTAGACTTCTTGCATAAATTTAAGCAAAGGTATGATGGCTTAACTATCGTCATCGCTTCTCTTTCTATTTGTAGATTAATATGTACTATTACTTTATTATCATTAGCTTCCAATTTTTATCTTCGACAAGATCATCCAAAAGTCCACATTATTGTAGAGATATTATTGCACGGTTCTAAACACTTCCTTAGAAGCAGTGCAACGAGTTGACTCGGATTATTTATCACTATTAATAGCATTTAAAAAGGTTTTTTTGAGTTAAAAACTATGTAGGTAATTTCATTTTGTGTGCAATATTATTTTTTTTCCCTTTAAAATGTTTAATCCAAGCTTTTTCTTATTGATTTTTTTCTTGTCTTAGATTTATTTTTTACACTTTGTTGGTAATATTCTTATAAATGCTTGGTAATTTTTTTCCATGTTTTTTTTTGTTTATGATGTATTTTCATTTTCATTCTTTTTTCTTAAATAAGAAGGCACTCTCATTTTAACTTATTGATTATTTTTTAGATTCATTTTGAACCTAATAATGCTAATGTTTGTCATCAACAACATCTAACCCTATGTTGTTTCTTTGTCTTTAGGTATCAAATATGATTTTTTGAGGAAAGGTGTCGAGATTATCACAAAACTTCTTGCGAAACATTTGGCAAAGGTACGATATTAGTGATAGAAATTTTGACGGCTTATCTATTTTCATTCCTTTCCTTTTTATTTGTATCATGGTATTTGTTGTTATTTTATTATCATTGGCTTACAATTTTTATTTTCGGCAGGATAATCCAAAAGTCCATATTGTTGTAGAGAAATTATTAAACATTCTAAACACTCTTTCAAATGCAATGTAACGGGCAATCTCTGAATGTTTATCTCCATTAATGATATCTAATCAAGTTTTTTTGTTTTGTAAAAACCTATGTTGGTAATTTTTTTTTATTGAATTATTATTAGTTTTCCTTTTGAAATCTTTAATCCATTGTTTTCTTATTATTTTTTTCTTTTCTTAGATGTATGATGTATTTTGCCAATTTTTTGGTAATATACTTATAATTGCTTGGTTATTCTTGTCTATGTTTTTCTTTTTCCAATTGTATTTTTATTTTCAGTCTTTTACATCAATAAGAATGCATTCTTGTTTTAACTGATTGATTATTTTTTTGATTCATTTTGAATCTAATTATCCTAATGTTTGTCAGCAAGAGTCTAACCCTATGTTTCTCCTTTATCTGTAGGAATCTAATGAAGAAAAATATGATTTTGTGAGGAAAGTTGTTGTGATCTTTACTGTACTTCTTGTGAAACATTTTACAAAGGTAGGAGATTGGTGATAGGTATTTTAGCGGCTTATCTATTGTCATTGCGTTCCTTTCTATTTTTATATTGATATTTGTTGCTACTCTATTATAATTGGCTTACAATTTTTATTTTCGATAGGATGATCCAGAAGTCCACATTGTTGTAGATAAATTATTGGACATTCTAAAACTCCCTCTGAGGCAAAGCAACAAGCAAACTCTAATTTTTTATTTCTATTAATAGCATCTAAACAAGTTTTTTTATTGACTTAAAAACTATACAGGTAATTTCATTTTATCTGCAATATTATTTTTTCCTTTAAAATGTTTAATTCATTTTTTTCTTGTCACTTTGTTGATAATATTCTTATAATTGTTTGGTAATTCTTGTCTGTGTGTTTCTTATTCGAGATGTATTTTCATTTTCAATCTTTTATTCGAATAAGAATGTACTCTCCTTTTAACTGATTGATTAGTTTTCGGATTCATTTTTAACCGAATAATGCTAATGTTTGTCAACAAGAGCCACTAACCATGTGTTGCTTTCTTGTCTTTAGGCATCTAATGAAGAAAAATATGAACTTGTGATTGAAGGTGTTGTGATCTTCACTGGATCTCTTGCGAAACATTTAGTAAAGGTATGAGATTAGTGATAAGAAATTTGTCGGCTTAACTATTGTCATTGCTTTCTTTTCTATTTGTAGATTGATATTTGTTGTTTTGTTATTATCATTGACTTATATTTTTATTTTGGACAGGATTATCCAAAATTCCACATTGTTGCAGAGAAATTATTAGACGTTCTAAATACTCCCTCAGAGATAGTGCAACGAGCCTCTTCTGATCGTTTATCTCCATTAATGGCAATTAAATAGGTTTTTTTATTGAGTTAAAAACTATGCTAGTAATCTCATTTCGTGTGCATTATTATTATTTTTTCCCTTTGAAATATTTAATCCGTTGTTTTCTTATTTTTTTTCTCGTCTTAGATGAATTTATCCACTTTATTAGTAATATTCTTATAATTGTTTGGCAATTCTTGTCTATGTTTTTTTTTGTTCGAGATGTATCTTCATTTCAAATCTTTTACTTGAATAAAAATGTACTCTAATTTTAGTTGGTTTTTTATTTTTTGGATTGATTTGGAACCTAATAATGCTAATATTTGCCCGCATGAACCACAAATCATGTGTTGCTTTTTGTCTTTAAGAATCTGATGAATAAAAATATGATCTTATGCGCGAAGGTGTTGTGATCTTTACAAGTGCTCTTCTGAAACCTTTAGCAAAGGTATGAGATTAGTTATAGAAATATTTGTAGATTTGTATTTTCTTTTACCTTATTATCATCAACATTTAATTTTTATTGTGTGCAGGATGATTCAAAATACTACATTATTGTAGAGAAAATTATTGGGCAATCCAAATATTCCCTCATAGGCAGTGGAACGAATATACTCTGATTGTTTTTCTTTATTAATAGTATCTAAATAAGTTTTTTATTAAGTTAAAAACTATTCATGTAATTTCATTTTCTGTGTAATATTATTTATTTTTCCTTTGTAACGTTTAATACATTATTTTCTTATTTATTTTTTCTTGTCTTATATGTATGTTGCCACTTTATTAGTCATATTATTATAATTTTTTGGTAATTTTGTCCATGTTTTTCTTGTTAGAGATGAATTTTCCTTTTCAATCTTTTTCTTGAAATAGAAGGTACTCTCATTTTAACTGATTGATTATTTTTTGGATTTATTTTGAACCTAATAATGCTAATGTTTGTCAATAAGAGCCTCTAACGTTGTGTTGCATCTGTCTTTAGGGTTTCTGATGAAGAAAAATATGATCTTGTGAGAGAAGGTGTTTTGATCTTCACTAAACTTTTTGTGAAATTTTAAGGAAAGGTATGAGATTAGTGATAGAAATTTGGCGACTTATCTATTGTCATTGCTTTTAGTTACTTGAAATTCTATTCATTGTTGCCCATGTTCATATTCATCATACTTGTTCCTTCATACAACTAAATATTTGATGTTTGCTACATAGATTAGGTATGGATTTTTTTTTCTTACTCCATTTAACTTAATTACCCACCTTGTTTCTAACTAATCCTTAGCTAAAGTCAAAACCAAAAAAAAAAAAAAGATCTTTAGTAGTTTCTTAGAATATTATAAAAGATAGTTATTTAGAACGGTCAATTCTCAAAGATCAAGACATTAAGGGACTAAGTTCTCACACTAGTTAACAAGCATAGTGATTTAATTAAATCTTGAATAGACTTAAAATGATAATACCTCACAAGATAATTAGTGGTTGCTCTCGGTCTCATATACAATTGTACAAGTAGAATTCCACTCAAGATTTAATTATTGGACGTTATAAACACTCCCTCAAAGGCAATGCAACGAGCAATCTCTGATAGTTTATCTCCATTAATGGCATCTAATCAGGTTTTTTTGTTGACTTAAAAATTATGCTGGTAATTTCTTTTTGTGTGTAATATTATTTTTTCCTTTTGAAATCTTTAATCCATTGTTTTCTTATTAATTTTTTTTGTCTTAGATGTATTTTGTCACTTTGTTGGTAATATTCTTATAATTTCTTAGTAATTCTTATCCATATTTTCTTATGCAGGATGTATTTTCACTTTTAGTCTTTTGCTTGAATAAGAATCTACTCTAATTTTAATTGATTGATTAGTTTTTGGATTCATTTTGAGCCTAATAATGCTAATGTTTGTCAGCAAGAGTCACTAACCCTATATTGCATCTTGCCTTTAGGCATCTAATGAAGAAAAATACGATCTTATGAGGGAAGGTGTTGTGATCTTCACTAGACTTCTTGCATAAAATTAAGTAAAGGTATGAGATTAATGATAGAATTTTTGACGACTTAATTGTTATTGCTTTCCTTTCTATTTGTAGATTAGTATTTACTATTACTTTATTTTCATTAGATTACAATTTTTATTTTCGATAGGATCATCCAAAAGTCAACATTATTGTAGAGATATTATTGGATGTTTTAAACCCTTCCTTAGAAGTAGTGCAACGAGTTGACTCGGATTATTTATCACTATTAATAGCATCTAAAAAGGTCTTTTTATTTAAAAACTATGCCGGCAATTTCATTTTGTGTGCAATATTATTTTTTTCCCCTTTAAAATGTTTAATCCAAGTTTTTCTTATTGATTTTTTTCTTATCTTAGATTTATTTTTTTCACTTTGTTGGTAATATTCTTATAATTGCTTGGTAATTTTTTTCCATGTTTTTTTTGTTTATGATGTATTTTGATTTTTAGTATTTTTGCTTGAATAAGAAGGCACTCTCATTTTAACATATTGATTATTTTTTAGATTAATTTTGAATCTAATAATGCTAATGTTTGTCATCAACAACCTCTAACCCTATGTTGCTTCTTTGTCTTTAGGTATCAAATATGATTTTTTGAGGAAACGTATTGAGATCATCACAAAACTTCTTGCGAAACATTTGGCAAAGGTACGAGATTAGTGATGGAAATTTTGGCAACTTATCTATTTTCATTGCTTTCCTTTTTATTTGTATCATGGTATTTGTTGTTATTTTTTTATCATTGCCTTACAATTTTTATTTCCAACGGGATAATCCAAAAGTCCATATTTTTGTAGAGAAATTATTGAACATTTTAAACACTCTCTCAAATGCAGTGTAATGGGCAATCTCTGAGTGTTTATCTCCATCAATGATATCTAATCAAGTTTTTTTGTTGTGTAAAAACCTATGTTGGTAATTTTTCAATGCATTATCATTAGTTTTCCTTTTGAAATCTTTAATCCATTGTTTTCTTATTATTTTTCTCTTGTCTTAGATATTTTTTGCCGCTTTTTTGGTAATATTCTTATAATTGCTTGGTTATTCTTGTCTATGTTTTTCTTTTTCCAATTGTATTTTTATTTTCAGTCTTTTACTTCAATAAGAATGCATTCTTGTTTTAACTGATTGATTATTCTTTTTTGATTCATTTTGAATCTAGTTATCCTAATGTTTGTCAGCGAGAGTTTAACCCTATGTTTCTCCTTTATCTTTAGGAATATGATTAAAAAAATATATGATTTTGTGAGGAAAGCTATTGTGATCTTCACTGGACTTCTTGCGAAACATTTTACAAAGGTAGGAGTTTGGTGATAGGTATTTTAGCGATTTATCTATTGTCATTGCTTTCCTTTCTATTTGTATATTGATATTTGTTGTTACTTTATTATAATTGACTTACAATTTTTATTTTCGACAGGATGATCCAATAGTCCACATTATTGTAGAGAAATTATTGGACGTTCTAAAACTCCCTCTGAGACACAGCAATGAGCAAACTCTGATTGTTTATCTTTATTCATAGCATCTAAACAAGTTGGTGGGAGAGATTCAAAAATATATTACTTCTGTTTCTAAATCTGATGAGGAGATCTCCAACTACTTCAAGCAACAAACAGAGAATAATCATAAAAAAAAAAAAAGATATACAAAGAGTTAATAGAACTTTCTGAATTCTCTTAGCAAGAAATTATAGATGTTGGAGGGTATATTCTCAAGAATGAACACAAGCTTGACAACTTCTTCGCACTGCCACAGATATTTAGGAGAAGTTATGTGTTGAAGATGCTCTCTGAGATCCATTCCAAATGAAGTAGCTATTTGAATTAGATTGTCATTTTGATATACATTGTTAGTACTTATATTTTGGATATACTTTTGGATAGTCGTGGTATCATTTTGAATAAAATTTTTTGGATGAATGTCATTTTGGATTGATCTTTTTGGATGAATATATTTTTGGATTACTTATGTCTATTAATTGTTATATTTATATTAGAAACTTTTTATGTTGAATAAAAATTTCTTATTTTTGGATTGCACGGTTGATGATGCCCCTTGGCCCCTGTATCAACGGGCTTCCTTCCTGAGATTAACTCAAGAAGCACCACCCCAAATGCATAGATATTAATCTTTTCATTCACTTTCCCATACATGAAGTATTCTGGAGCTAAATACCTGTAAATGAACAGTTGGTTAACACTTCCTCATCATCACATCAACACAATGTTTGCTTTCTTTCACAAGCATTTTTTAACGTGTCGGCAACTCGGCAACTCATTGGTGTTGCCAGAACTGTTGGAAGCTCGAAATCTCACGATAATTTAAAATTTTAAAATTTATAATATATATTATATTATTAATATTATAATTAATGATTTAATTTAATTTTAAACAATAATTAAATATCAAATTAATTTAGTTGTAAAAATATTATAATTGAATTAGGGGTAATATTATAAATGTCAAAGTAAATAATATATTAAAATCTTCAAACAAACAAAATTTTATCTTATTATTTAGAATTAAATCAAACAGTATTAAATTATGTTTTATTCTTCCTAACCTTAGTGATGTGATTACTTGGTAATCACATGACTAAGATAATCACATATGACTCTTAACCAAATGCATTCTAATAGTTTTAATTTGGAAATGCTTAAACTTCGATGCGAACTTAAGTTTGGTTACTGTCACCGACACTTACACCATAGTGATTTAAACGCTGCATGGTTTGGCTTTAGAAAGTTGAGTATAGCTTGAATGACAACTTTTGCAACTCTTTGGTTATTGCAGCCTGTCCATGCCTTGGAAGGTCATCTCGACTTCTCATTTGCATCCTCATGGAATCCTGATGGCCAAACGTTTGCCACCGCCAACCAGGGCAGAACGTGCCGGATTTGGGACATACGGAACCTCTCAAAATCTGTGGCTGTATTGAGAGGCAATCTCGTCGCTATCAGATCGGTCCGCTTCGCATCCGATGGTCAATTTTTGGCAATGGCAGAACCTGCTGATTTTGTTCATATCTATGACGTGGGAAGTGGGTACAACAAGCGACAGGAGCTGGACTTCTTTGGTGAAATCTCAGGCATGTCATTCAGTCCCGACACAGAAGCGTTGTTTGTTGGGGTATGGCATCGGACTTATGGAAGCCTACTACAAGGCAGTCGGACTTCTTTGGTGAAATGTGATTGAGAAATGCAGTTTCAATTGCTCAAAAACTACTCTTTTTCGAGTGTGGAAGTAATCAGAGAGACAAAATGTGACTTTGGTTTGATCTTTTAATGGAATTTCTTCAGGATCTAATGTTTTGTACTTAAAAGTTTGGCAGTGTATAAATCAAATGACCGTTTGATCGTGGGATCATCAAATCTTGCACTTTTTGTTTAGTCCTGAAAATGATATAAAAATAATAAATAAAATGTTCTTTACGATTAACTTTTGATACTTTTAAATCTATTAAAAAAATTACAGTTTCAAATGGTTAATGTTCTCTCTCTATATATATATATATATATATATTCTATTTCGTTATAAATAAAGAACCGCTCGCCCAACACCACTTTTTAATTCTTTTTCGTGATATAAAATAGGCACTGCGAATAGCTTCCATCCAATTGAACTATGCTCTATGGATTTTCGGGACGTTTCATCAATAGTTGATTCAAATAAGATAAGAATCAAAGTGATTTTCATTGGCCATCAAAGATAAATCAGAGTACTCGTAGTTTTTTTCCAATTCAGTCCAGACTTCATAGTCGGATCATCTCTAAATGATAGTCTAATGTTGAAATCGTACTTCGTCTATTGAATAAATTTCTAGATCTCATGATCGTCCAAATGAATTTTTTCTAAATTCACTGTCGAATGATTTCACAATAAAAGATCGAACTATATTCTCCTATAATATATCTCTCCGTTTTTATCACTGCACTGTGACAATGTTTTCTTTGATCGGAAGTGCACGTAGATCGCTGCCTATATTGTAAGGAAATATGCAAATCTCTCCCTCTGAATCACCCATTTTGCAAAGGCAATTGTTGCTATTTGTATAAGAAATAAGAATGGATTGTGTAATATTACGAGGGAAGATCATAAATTATAACAAATAAGAACACTCAGGTTTGTTTAGCGAGGGTAATCAAGATTATATTATAAAATAGATTATTTTATTTGATATAATTTTAAAATTGAAATACAATATAATCTAGATTATAAAAGTTAATAAAGTTTTATAATCTAAATTATAAAGTAAAAAATATGTAATTTGATTATATTTTAAGTCCAAAAATTTAAATGTCAAATATATCTCTAATTTTAACTTTAGTTTTTTGGATCAAATTAATGATCGACGATTGACAATTGACGATCGATAGTCAACGATCGACGGTTAATGACCGATAGTTGGTGACCGACGGTTGACGATCGACGACCAACAGCAGACAGTCGATGATCGACGATGATGATGACAATCACGGACGATCGATTAATATTTTAATTATATTATGACGAAATTGAAATTTAATAAAATTAATTATAAAAATATTTTTATTTTTTTATAATAATATAAATTATATTCTTTGTAAAAAAATAATGAACATAAAAAATAATAATAATCATCCTTTTTTAACCAAATAGAATAATGTAATATTCATTCCATTATATTATCCAACATAGCCTTCCTCTCATTCCAATTCTCATTTTTCTCGAAATAAACAAGAAGCCGGTGCAAATAAATAAGATAATGATCGCTTTCGGTCAATGTTTAGCAAATCCAATCACTGAATAAAGTGTTCGCTAACTCCTATATATTCTCATCATGGCCTCTTCTTTTATATATCAGAACATATTTATAGTTATTTTCGGTGGAATGGAAATTTCTTAAATTGATTCGATCAAATAATATCGATGCTCAATCTAAAGCCCATTTTATCAGCCGTTTTAATTGGGCCTCATAACGAATATAAAACTGACATGCGGTGTGGCAGTGGGATTGGGACGGTGATCGTGTATTCAAGGACTATATTCATAAAACGAGCACATACACTGAACTATCGTAAAGTGAACAGAGGATATAATTTTGTTTAATATAATTAATTATATTTTTCATCGTGCTTAAGTTTTTGTTAAATATTATTTTGAATATATCTCATGTATATAAATTGCGGACGTTTTTTTAAATAATGTATTATACTTTGTATATTTATTGTTAGTTTATTCACAGGATATTTAATATACAAAAGTATAATATATCTTACTATTTGAATGTATGATCTGGTTTTTGAAAACATCGTTTATAAGAGTAAAAGAAGCTTGTTTCTTACACTTTCGACTATCTTCATTGTAAAGTTTCTCTACCTGTTTTTTTTTCCCTCTGAAACCCTACCTGACAGTTGGAACTGGCACATGAGCCAGTCAGAGAGTATACCATGTTGCTGGAGTATGGAATAGTTATTAGTCTCAAGAGTTAAAAATTTATCATGATTTATTTCTTTTATGATGATTCAAAAATAGATTAATAGGGACCGCTAGATTGAAAAATTTTAACTTTTTATGTCAGAGTAAGTCTCGAGTTTATTGTTAAGAAATATCAGAGAAAATTTTCGGTGTGAATTTGATCAGAAGTAGAAAAGGTAATGCAATAAAAATTAGGCTAGTCATTTCGATGATACTGTCTGTTGACATCGACGTGAGACAGTCTGAGCAATATTCCTCTTGTCGAAATGACCATGGAATTAAGAAACCAACAAAATCATGTCTTCCATATTTCAGTATTTGGCATGCAGAAATACATTATGTAATAACTGATTTATGATTTTGTATGCTAGATTTTGCTATTTCTTTCTTTGGCAAACTGATTTGTCAACTTCGAACTTGTTTAATTTCCACAATAAATTTTCTTTTGGTGTAAAATGATTGTCAGAGGTTCTGTGATGCAGTTATCACAACATTTTTGAACTTTCTGCCGTTGTTCGGCAACAAAGCAAATCAAGAGAACTGCAAGCAAGCCGAATTGGATAAAAAAAAAAAATTGAACCGCTAGGAGAGGGGAGAGAGAGAGATGAGAAGCTCAAAGCATTTGATGCAGAATGTAATGATGTTAGTTTCTGCACACCTATTCGTCATGTGTTTCCTTACGATAATTTCTTTACTATGCAATTAATCAAATCTTTCTCCAACAGTAGTCGAAGGAAACAAGCTAGAGCCAGCAGCTCGTGCAAGCAAAGAAGACACTAGCTAGATGATCTCTAGTTGCCCATTGGCTTGTATCTCGATTGCTTCTCAGCAGGGAGATATCTTCACCTGTCCAATTATAAAACCGTGCAAGGTTTCCAACAAATTATGCAGAAGTCGACAGCAGAAGTTGTTCGAAGCATTAATGTAGGTACGGATCAAGCATAGGACTGCATATCCTGCTCCCTATCATCTTACCTGGTATATTGAGAACCATGCCATGCTTTAATTGTTCAGCGTCTTCGAAGAATTTACAAGGCCAAGTTCTCAGTGATGACAGTGGAAGACTTTTAGATTTGAATAAAAATTTTAAATTTTATGTCGAAGTTCAATGTTCTAGCCAAAATCATTTCGAGAGAACGATGTATAAGGCCAAGTGATTTGAGAATTAGAGATTTGATCAATGCTATCTGACCAGACAACCATCTCCAAGCCTATGCATGCATTTTTTCAAGTAAAAATGAATTTGACTCTAAACTTATCATTAAAGTGATTGGATCCGTCTTAAATGGCTTGTACATCAGTCGATGCATGAGATGAGTCGTAGACATCCATTTTCAGTCCCATCCCTAATTGTAAATGTATTCCTTTTCATGAATGTTCAGTAAATTTTATGGACCGGCGTGAAGGACACTCTGGATAACGCATATAGAGATTATATTATAAAATGATAGATTAATTCCTCACAAATATATATGCGCATTGATTATTACTCTTGGTTAAATATTTATCATAATTTAATTTCTTTATCATGATTGGAAAATAACAGTATTAAATTCTATGGACCTTTTATCAAAACAAGGGTAAGATACCATGGCCAAGGGTTGTAGGACAACTACTATAACCACACCGTCCCATGTGGCTAGACTAATAATTTAATAACAAAAATGAAATATTAAAAAAAAAAGTTAAGACAAGAATCTATAGGGTTTTTTTTTTTGGAAGATACAAGGATAATTTAGTAATTTTCTAAACGATTTTAGAAAAAAAAAAATGAAAACTGTGATTAAAGATTTAATAAAATAAAAAAATAAAAATTGAAGCGTGATGGATTCGCCGTGCGCCCAGATAAGCCTTTTCAGACTCGCATCGCTACGAGTGAAAATAAAAGGCTAAGACACTCAGTTAACAGCTAAAGTCTTCCACCACAAGTCCAGTTATAGACAGTACGGTACGTTCACCTTACGGGTGCCCTTTGAACACGTGCCGCTCCAACCAAACCGACGCTTCTTGAGTCTTCACGTGGCTCCCCGAGCAAATTAAAACAAGCACTCGGCGACCCACATTATCAAAAGATTTTTTTTTTTTTTTTTTTTTTTTTACAACGCGCAGAATTCTCCCAGAACAGTAACACATTTTTCGAATTGAAAAGGAGGAATGGGAAGCGAGCGGTAGGAGTAGTGGTAGTCCCACAGTAAACAAATTTAAGGCGCATGCAGCCATACATGCACGAGGACCAACATCGATTCAGCAGAGACGGGTGCAGAGGACCCCAACGCCTCGACTTGTCACTGTTCACGGTGGCAGACGAGGAGGTCGGAGATAGAAGCAAGGTGTTAACTGTGTGAGTGATCCATAGACTGTCGTTTAATTCTGTTCTGTAGCTCAGCCTTTCAGTAGTGAAGCGTCAATGAAATGCGTCTACGTCGGTCGCTAGGCAAATGATGAAGGCTACGATGGCTGTAATCTTTTATCACTAGGCTCGTTAATGAATTTGGGGTTGGAGATTTGAGGGAGATGTGAGGGTCAGTTTTGAGCCCTGTGTTTTGGGCGGCATTTAATGAGGGCGGAGGTGGGGTTTAATCGCGGTGCAGACTGCAGAGGAGTACGACAGAAGGAATCATGAGTGAGAGAAGAGACACTGGTGCTGCAGCTGTGGTACTCGAGTCTGCCGCAGCTAAGCTGGTGCTCTGTCGACGGTTCTGTGGAAGGAGAGAGGCACCGAGGGTTGCTGTATATTATGCTGTGGCAGTGTTGCTGTTGCTGCGGCACTTGTTACGTGATTCGGGTTGACATTTATTACGCTACGTTGGGGAGACAGAACGGAGAGTTTTAATTCGCATGAAACGTCCTTGTCTCGTCTTTTTCATTACGTCATAAAATATCGTACTAAAAACATTTGCATCTTTTTTAATATTAAATGTTATATATCGCCGTAATCTCGAGGTTGTTTCTTATGGGCGACTATATCGCTGACTTGACGCGAGTGTTCAGGTGACGACATGGAATAAAATTAATTGAAACGGGAACCAAATTATACTAAATAATTCGCACAGTTCGTTTAATTAATGCATTAATTACACAGACTGAAGCTACACACAGCTACTACTGTTTGGCAGCGACTTGCTTCCGTTTTTACGTCACCGGAAGAGCTACAACATATACTTTAATGCCTCGCTAGCTGTGTCACAATCCTTTTGCTGATCAATAACATTCGTGATGGAATGGAACATCTCTTCGTGAGCAAACGTAGCTATCTTCTTCACTGTCATATTGCTTAATACATGTACAAGTACGTGGACCATGCTCAGTATCAATAAATAGATTCCTTTTGCATTTCACCATCTTCCTGTCACAATCCTTTTGCTGAGTCTTTGTTCTTTACATGCAACTTTTATCGACAAATAAATTTTCAATACACAGCCTAGGTACACAGATACTAACTAGCAGAACGTACAAAGTAACATCATGATATAACTCCGCAAAGAATATATTTGCATTCCTTTCGGAATGAATTTCCTGTATCTGGGTAGATTTCATGTGGCTTTTTGGCATTTGAGTATCTGACTGAACTACGTACTACTACTACAACATCAAAACACCATACTCGATGGAGACATCACAAAAAAGGTCCCCTCCTTCTCTGGATATTGTTTCATTTATAATTGATTGGCAATGTTCTATCTTCACACGTCGTCCAATTTGTTCAAAATCTATTAATCTGCAGAATTAATGAAGAAACTGCTCAGCAATAGAACATTAGCTTCTTGACATTGTCTCGGAGCTTCGGCAGCGGCACGGTCGGTAGAGGTCCAGCTCTGGATAGCGTTTGTTTTGTGAATGCAGTAGAGTCAGATCTGTCGAGATACAATCTGCCTCTGTATGCAGCTAAATGAGCATAGTACACGGGCGGGGCAAGCGATACCGGTTTGGTGCACCTGACAAATGTGTAACAAAGATTGTGTATCAGTTTCTGCACTTCATCAGACTTGAACTGGTTCTCGTCCCATAGAACATGGTAATGGGTTGGTCTACTTGTCCCCTTCATCCCCCAATGACTACACAGGAAGAAATCAAATTCCCTCGGATGCGTAATCACAGTATCCACAACAGTTCCGGGCGGTATGTTTTCCTCGAAGAACTGGCCAGTGGAAGCCTTCTTTTCATTGAAGAAGAGCCTAGTGTGGTGCCTTTTTTGGACCACAATGAAAGTAATAGTTGGCTTGTAATTGAGAAATCTCAAACAAGCCACCCTGATGGCTTGGAGCTCTTCCTTTAGCACCTTATGAAACATGGTCTCACTTACACCATCCCTGAAGAAGATAATTCTTCTAGGAAGTTTGTTACCTGATAAAAAGAACTCCTCAATTAGCTCTCCGACCATGTCAGCTAGGTCTTGGATAATCTCCTGGCGATGATTTTGGGATCTCATCCTCGATGTGTATTTATTTGTTGCGGGCCAATTCATGCTGCCAACAACAGCTGCAACAGATGGACTAACATCATCAAGTGGATGTGGATGAGTGACATCAGCACCCATGAAGATCGAGGGATCATCCTCAGAGAAAATCCTCGGAATTTGGCAGGGAAGGGTGTTGTATAATGTTACATTGCAGCCACCAAGCTTGGCGTTGATCTTTAGGGATAAATTTGCTAGAAATTGTGAAGTAAGCTTGGTTAGGTTGGAATATAAGCAACACTGACTTATGACACCAATGACAGTCTCGGAAATTCTCTTCAGATCAGCATAACCTTTATGTTTCTTCTCCATTATGCAGACAAGCAGTTGCAAATTCCCCGAAGCAGCATGAATCTTCCTGAGCTTGCTTTCGAGAACCGGAACATTGTTGAGAACTTGCATCTGTTCAAAAAGTGGGCTGACGACTGTCTTCTTATTCAAGAATATCCCAAGCTGTTCACATCTATAAGAGAGCTGGTTTATGAACTTAGGAATGCAGGATCTCTGCTCTGGCGTTCCACCAAAACTTACCACAGCCCACCTTGTAATATGGCAGCCTTCGGCCACATGACTATCAAGAAAGTTCCATTGTCGATCGTACCGAGAAGGTGTTACGTCTCTAACAAGCCCGCCATCACCAAGCTTGAGCTTTGGAGGCTCAAGAATTCTACCGCAGAGTTGTGTCATCTCGCGAGAAACTTGAAGCTGGAATTGACCTGCATAGTGTCCACTGGAAAGGACAATTGATGTTAGAAAAACCAATCTATCAATGCAACTTTTGTAAAAGGGCATATTTCCTTTGTATCATAACTGTGAATTCACCTTGTTGGGCCAGCTCTTCCTCCCATAACATTGTTGATGATCTCCTTCCTTTCGCAGGGTCGTTGGCAGCCCATCTTGAGAATCCTTGTCGCCTGCTCATCTGAAAGTTTTCCGAGGAACTTCTGGCCTTCGCAAACCATGCATAGCTCCATTGGCAGATAACACGGCTTACTTTTGCTGATTTGTAAGCATGGGAGGTTTCTGAATTGTATGTCATGATTATACTGGTCCCTGAAATAATCAACCAACATCAAGATTTTCCCGTCTCTATCTCTAAACTTGAGATTCTCAGTCACTTCGTCTGTCAAGCCATAAACCCGATATCTCTGATCAGTTTCTCGGTGGCAAACAAAGACTCTAATGTTCTTTAAAGCCTTCTCGACTTCTTTCTTTTCTTCTCCAATCAATCCCCTAGTCTTCCTGTGAGAGAGGTCTCGTAGAAAATCACAACGCTTTTGAAGGTACGGAATGATGCCAATGCTCTCATGAAAGGCAGTCACACAGAAATCAACATTAAGCGCAAGGCCTTGTTTTGTGGGTCTGAGGCTTTGAAAGAAGCCTCTCATACCCACAACTCCACCACCAATGTCTTTTGCTCCGCCCATGGTGTTCGAGTACAACGACCTTTCCATCTGAATGCAATTCTCTGTTGCATTCTCGCGCAAGACAACATCCAATGCATGAAGAAAGTCTTGCGGCAGAGGCACACCATCCTTTTCTTCCTTCAAGAATTTGTCCAAGTCCTCCCCACTGAGCTTGGAAGTTAATCTTATGTTCACCCTGAATAATTTAGACTTCTCTTTCCCAATCAAGCTTCCGTTTTGAGTAGGCAAACACCTGGTAACGGGAATAGGGAGACTTACAAAGAACTCAAGCTTGTGCTCTTGGAACTCAATTGGACTGTACATGTTCTTTCTGCCATCAAAAACCGGCAAAGCACCCAAAAGCACATCCGAATTGTCTTCTACGAGTTTTCTCTTGATCATTCTTGCAATTTCCTTTGAGGGGCGGGGGGATATATTCACATCATAATGGTAGACTTTTTGCGAGGGGTCAAACTGCACTAGGAAGTGATTTGCAAGGAGGTGAATTGTAGACCCCTCTCCACCTCCAGAATCAGGCCTCTTGGTGGCAACCAATGCTTGTAAATCAAGCAGAGACTTTTGGTCAAAGCTCATGCATTTTTCATCTATATTGGAGCTTTTTTGAGCAAGAACTGAGTTGATTTGGGGTTTGATCACCTTAATTTCTGCAATCAGGTTTGTGATATAAGTTCAGAGCAAATAGCACTCATGCTTACATGATTTTTGTTTCTTTTTCCTTTTTTTTAAAGGATAAAAACTTTACTTTTTGTAATGCCACAACGCACAGAACCACGATGACAAAAGTGCAAGTATGCAACAAACAAGGGAAAGTACAAGGAAGTCAAGAACACCTGGAGCGAGGGGCAAGGCAGCAACCTTGGCCTCCAACTTTCCATCGCAAACGGGCTTCTCCCTCCACAAGGCTTTGTGGATGTGAGCTTTCGGCTTGGGGATGTTGATGCCCTGCGGGAGGGACGCCATAGGAGGGATATGAAGGAGGAGAGGAGGAGGCAAACGCAAAGGCAAAGGCAAAGCGAATGGAAGTGGTAGTAAAGCTGGGTAAGCTGCAGCAGCCTGATATCTCCTGGTGTTGTGGCATGAGGCACCATGGAGTGGATGGAGATGATGATGGTGACTAGGATTGCACAGCTCCATCAGCTCCCTCTCTTCCATTGGGCTGCTTGGTGCCTTACCATCATCCTTTGCTTCTTCCATTCTTTCCTCTCTGTCAACAAGCTTTCTGTCTATCTATCTATCAGTGTATTAGTTGTTTGGCGCCTATGTAGGATTGATAGGAAGAGGACCATGAGAGGGAAGAAGGGACAGACAGAGGGGATGTAGGCAGAGATGCTGAAGACAGGACAAGGAAAAAGTGGAGCCAGGGTGCGCAGAAGTGATTGTGAGCATGGCAGGAGGAAGGAAGTAAGGAGAGAAGATCCATTGGGTCTTAAAAGTATCTTCTTCCACACTGATGTTAACACTGTCCCAGTACTAAATTCTCAAAGTGGGCATGTAAACTTTTATTTCGCCTTGTGGCTGCAGTAAATACCAGGGGCAAGGAAGGGCCTTTCGATTTCCGTAAAAAAATGAGCATTGAGCATTCATCGAGCAGCAGCTGTTTATTCTACTTGGAGAGGGCTGCATTGAATGAACACGCTGCGGAGTCTCATGATAAAAAAGGTATCTTTGGGTAACCTAAATGTCGAAGTCAAAGTGAGAGTGGAAAATAAAGAGAGAGTGCCGGGGTATGTAGGTAAAGGACATAATCTCCCTTCTTGTTATGCGTGATTTGTTTTTTCAAAGCGTGATAAGATTCACTGATGATCTTGTAGGAGTTGACTAGCTAGAGGCGATCGAAGTCCGTTCATGGAAAATAGGTCTGTTGTGTTTTAGAGCCAATAAGTGTCAGATCAAGAAATAGACTCTGAGTGACATGGAAAGAGGAAGGAAGGGCGGCTGAAAGGAATGTATTATTTATATCAGTTTGGCTTTAGGAAAATCTCCGGAACCATAACACAATTTAGAATTGATCTCCTTAGATTCATTTTTGTTTTACGATGTAAATTATATTATTTATAAACAAATGGTCTCGTTTAGAAACTAATCAAATTTTTGGTCTTGGCAAACAATTCAAAATTTTCTTTGTTCTATTCAATCATATCACCTTTCCCAATGTGAGTTCCTTCGCAACTTATTTACCATTGTTATTGTCATTCTATGCTCCTTTTAAAAATATGAATTTAATTTTTCAAAGTGCGATTAGATTACAAGAAACGAACATATCCATGACGTCACCGATTGAATAAGAGTTGCGATCTACTATTTTTCATGGTCACTTATTTTATTCAAGAATTGGTATTTTAATTGAAAGACATGGGTCACTGTTGCTTATGTGAATAGCGATTTTTGTTTTACTATGATTTTTCCAGCATTAGAACTGTTCGTTTATGTGCCGCCAATGAATGTCTTCAATCGTACACTATTTTGAAAAAAGATAAATCTAAATAGTCATAATAGAAAGAAAGAGGAAAAGTGAAAAAAAAGAAAAGGCGAAGTGATAAAAAGTGAAATATTATTATTAAGTGTTTGCTTTTTTTTTTATTTTAAGATAGAAAATCTCCGTTTGATTTAATTAGAACTGTTCGTTTATGTGCCGCCAATGAATGTCTTCAATCGTACACTATTTTGAAAAAAGATAAATCTAAATAGTCATAATATTGTCTGTAATTGTATGTAAGAGGTCAAAAGTGATCGAACACATAACGACTTACCAAGGCGAAGTGATAAAATAGTGTTCTCAAGAGTGATCGATTATTAAGTGTTCATCGAATCGTTGAATTTTTTTTTTTGCTAGATTATCCTTTGAATTATCTATCTGAAAGAAGTGTTTCGCTTTGAGACAGTGATTCTTAATCCATCATACTTCGTCATATTGTAAATGTAAATTATTGGATGAGAGATTCGTCTTTTGTCGTAGGAGATTTAGTGTAGGTGTTTTGGATATTAATATATTATAAATCAAACCCATTCTACTTATTTTAAATTGAGATATCATTTTATGTTGTTAATCAGAAGTATAAAAGATTAGAAATGTATAACTTTATTATGTTTTGAAGGAAACAACGAGTCAATAATTGAGATAAAAATAATTAAAAGTTAGTAGATAGGTAGTAAAATTCTTAGTCTATCATTGCCCCCACGGACTACAAGTGGCTTCGACAGAGAAACCAATGAACAGGGCACCGACGACTGTTTTGAAGCTAAGCGGTCAAGTCTACGCCAATTTCCAAAACGACCTTGTAAAATTCACAACGTCGCGACATCCCCAAATCATGCATCATTGGCCTCGATCGATTGGCTGTTCATCAATTTATTCAAAACTTATAAACCTAAAGAAAAGCACAGTGAACACATTTAATTCGACGATTAGCTGGCGAGTTGATTCCCTTTTTCTAATGCAAAACTGGCGAGATGGACTGTGTCAGCTAGCTTCATGACAACTGTTGAGAGAATCGTTGGGCAGCAAGTATCAGAACGTCACCCATCATATCGTTCTTGTCTCTGAGCACATTTCATTCAGCTTTGCCCAACTTCTATCACTTCCTTGTCTACTCTGCCTAACTCCTATCAACTCCGTGTCTCAATTTTTTAGTACAAAAGTGGCATCTGATGGGGACACACGTCGAGGCATTAGTCCACCACGTGCGTCGCATGTTGCCTTCCAATAAGTGCAATTTCTTGCTCGCTAAAATAAGTCCTTGACGAATTAGTTATAAATTTCCAATGCACGGTAATGACGGCCAGGTTCGCTGGATCTTATAAAATCAGTTGGCGGAAAGTTCATGATCTGCTATGCAATGTTGGGCCGTCACCTCCGCCCCTATCGCCGCGTCGCAAAGCGCACACCGTTGCTCCGCGATCCGCCCCAGGCTTGATCCCTTCGCGTAGCTCGCCCACCCACACCCGCGCCCCCGACGGGCAATGCCGCTTGCTCGTCCTTGCGCCTCCTTAACCGGTGTCGGACCATGTGGACCCGCACGTTGTCGACTGGGATGCTCGCACAGATGAAACACGGGTCCCGCAGACACCGTGTGCTCCACCTGGACTACCTCGTCCAGTTGCTGGTGGGACAGCGCGTAGCGCAGCACCGAGTCCTTCGCCTCCAGGGTCTGGCCGCCGGTCCGCCCGGATGCCCTGTAAGAAGTAAGAACCGATGCCCGGCACCGGCACGAACCCCTTCAAGACCGAGTCTGCGCCTCTCCGCCGCACACGAGGGGCAGCACCGTGCCGGAGATGCACGTTTTCATTTCAGATATATTTTCCAATAAATATATCTACTAAGACTCGATTTTTGTATTTATTCCCATTTAAAAACTTCTAATTATTTTCAAAAAAATAAGATGAACCCAGCGAGTCCTGCACTTTCTTGGATGACTCGACGCCCCAATCACTGCTCCGTTTTCCATAGTCCACTCTACCTCCTTCCCCCGGGTTGCGCTGTTCTAGGTTTCCTCCGTCTCGTTTGATTCATTCACGGTTCCAGCGAGTTGCTCCTTTCATTGTTGGACGGGAGTTCGATATGGGGAACTCGGAGGAGCGAGTGGTGGGCGTGATTATGGTCGGCGGACCCACTAAAGATGCGATTTTGAGATCCCCGCAAACACTTCTGTGCGAGATTGAATTTTAGGTGAATTGTGGGGATATTATTTAAAAGCCGATCTCTTGTGCAGAAACTCTCGCTTCCGAGCGCTTTCATTGAACATTCCGAAGCCGTTGTCCCCGTTGGCTGGTCGGCCAATGGTCGATCACCCGATATTGGCTTGTAAGGGCTTGTTTGGGAGGAGGTGAGGGAGAGATAAGCAATGGAAAGATAAAGATAAATAAAAAAGAAAAATGAAAATCCCTGTTTATCCCACCTCCTCCTATTATTTACATTCGTGAGAGAGGGGTATATAATGAAAGGATAAGGATAAATAAAATAGAAACAAAAATTATCGTTATTTGGGAAGAAGCGAGAAAGAAAGAAAGAAAGAAGAAGGCCCAAGTCTCTCGTTGTTTCACTTTTTGATACTCGCGGCTTCGTATGTCCTAAATTACTTGTTTCACTCTTTTTAGGTTCTGGTTTAGATCCGTAACTTGGTGCCAATATATCTGATTGGGTTTTACGAGGAGGAGTTTGCGCTCTACGTTTCAGCTATCTCCAATGAACTTAGAATTCCTGTTCGGTGCTTGTTTCGCACTACCACATGAATTTTCAGTATTAGAGGGTTCTTGTTTGGTCGCTTTGCTAATTTCTTTGCCTGTTGACTTTAAGGTATCTGAAGGAAGATAAGCCGCATGGTTCTGCAGGAGGGACTTATAGTTTCAGAGACCATATCATTGACGACGATCCAGTTTGCCATTTCCCTTTTGCTTGTCTGTTCATTTAGATATTTGATACTTTGCGTAGTTGTATATGAAGAAGGTTAAAAATTCATTGTTCCTTCTATTACTGATTGTATCTTAGCCCCATAGGATTTGGTTTGTTCTGAATTTTATTGCTTACTTATCTTCTAAACTGGTGTCTTGTCTTGGCAGTCCCATATAGTTCTTCTGAATTTTGATGTTTGCTCTAGCTTCCCTTTGCCAGATATTCAGGGTAATCCACTGATTTTGCTTTTTCAATGACTGATCCTGTCAGAAACTGAGAAATATTCTGTTGCTCATATCCCCAATTACCAGTATGAAATGTTTGTATAATGTAAATTAATTGTACACATGCATGAGCGGCAATCACACAGTGGTATTGGTCATTTTCTGTTTCGATGATGAAGCCCTCCCTTTTGTTCATCATAATTCTCTTATCACTTTGAAAGTAATGGGTTCAGGGGAAAATGCCTTTAACATTTCCTTCCCATATGGAAGTGCCACTAAGATTACTAAGACTAATTTGTTTGTGAAGCACAAAGTAATCTGTAACTCTGTGTAGTTAAATAGAGAAAGAAGTTGTAAATAGATGTTCATTCTGTTGGATTTGTGCTATAAATGTTTGGATAACTATGGAAAAAGCAAATAAGAAGTTAGACATTCTTTTTTTATTCATTTTCCGCACAGAAGTTATAAGGTATAGGATTGCTAGACTGCGGAGTAAATAATTGCAAGATTCTTTTTGGGTCATTATTCAGGTTGCTTATGTTGCAGCTCAAATAATTTGGATTCGTTGGCCTTTTGAACTGATGAATGGGTTACAATTCTGCTAGATACCACTTGACCTGTCTTCATGCTAAATTAGTTTCACTCCATGAAAAATAATGGTTTTAACACTTACAATATCTCTCTTGAATATTAATTGGAGTATTAATCCTCTGGTATACTGGTTTTCAAGTTGTTTTTTCTCGTTTGTTAATGCAGAAGCTCATAAAAGGTATGGTGGGATGGGAACAGTATTAGTGATTAAGGTTTGTTAATTATGTTCGTTACTATTCTAACTATTATTTTATCTCTATCACCTATTATCTTCAATACTAGGAAATACAATTTTCTATTTTCATGTGATCATTTTTAGGTATCTGCTGAATCAGCCAATCTGTTTGATGAGTTGGTTGCAGATCCTGCTGAGAAACCTGAAACTTTTGTGCTTATGCTCTTTTTTCTTCCTCACTGGAAAAAATTTATTTGATTTTTTACATCCCATTTTTTTGTGCATTTTATGCTTTGTTCAACATGTAGTTTTGAATTAGTTAGAAGATGCTGGCGATGATTTTATTTTATTTTTATTGTAAGTGAGTGACCTCATCAACTGTGGTTTCTACATATTTATCCAAGATGTATTTACATAAAGGAGACACAAAGTAGATATTTTCTTTCATCTTTTGTATCTTGCAAGATGATAGTTCATGATGTTTACGTCTATCTTTCATATAATCATCATAGTAAAACTTTTGCTGATACTTGTATCTTTGTGATCTTAATATTTGTAGTATCTTGAAGACACATGTCCCTGTTTTCTGAAACTGAACTTGCAATTATGTGTCATCCACTTGTCCTTGTTTTGCGAAACTGGACCCACCCCCCAGTATCTACCACAAGATTGTTGGAGATCATTTTCTCTGAGAAATTTTTTATGAAGTTCTTTCTTGAGTCCTCAAGCTCACTATCTATTTTATGTGCAAGTGTGGATTTTTATGTGAGCTGAAACCAAAGCGCATGATAGGTATTTTTTGCCAGCTAAACTTTAATTGAGTTTATGAATATATTCCTTTGGCAATTGGTGCATGTTTGCTGACAGTTTTGGTGGTGCACAATTAGTTCCGGAATCATATGAAAGGAAGTGATGGTTAGGAAGTAAAATATGTAAATCCTAGAGGCATATGTCAGAATAGTCAGCATAATGAACTCGATTCATTCAGTCATTCTAGATTGAGGTGGATTTTAGTTATTTAAATAACATATTGTGCTAATTATTTATTCAATCATTCTTTTCATAGAATCAGAACTTCAGAAGTTTCTCCTTTTGCTAATGGCTCAATGGAAAATGTTTTCTGATTGTAACTAATAGTTCATATAAGTTTGGACATTTGGAGAAATTTAGTTTGGTTAACATAATAGCACCAGTGTAGAGCCTTTATAATTATTTTGGCATCTTTTAATCTATCTTCCATCCTGAAACTCTTGCACTCATTAGAGACCTCCTGCAACACTTATTGGTTATTTTGGATCAGTTCTTTATATGAGAAGGCTTATTTTTCTACTGTTGTGCTGTTCTTAGCTCACTTGCAGCATATAAACAGCTTTGAAGCTCTTCAATCAGCAACGAAGTATGAACTGTTTGGCTTTTCTCCTTGTAGTGTCATTTCCAATTTATATAATTGCCATTTAGTTTGGCTTGATCTTATAGACTAATATATTGACTAATAAATCAATTATTCCCTTTATATTTAAAATTGCAACTATTGTCTATATTCAATGTCTAAAAGGAAAATTGAAGAAGGCGACTCATTCTAATTTCTTATGTGCGACAATTAATTGCTAAGATGAGAGATTTATCAATGAGAGATTATCTTTCACACAATAGTCTACTTTTTTGTTCTACAGCTTTCTTTAATACTCTGTATGGCAAACACTATTATTAGAATTTTTCAAATTAGATGATTTAAGTGGTTTTGCTCTTAATAATTACTTGTTGCTATGTGACATTATATGCAATATGGGTCATTAGTTAATTTGTTCTAAAATACATTTATATTGGTACTTTAAGAGACCAAATTCACCAACGCACTCATAAAAAAATGGAAATTGGATTAAAATTTAAAAAAAACTGCAACTTTAGAGATACAACAAGATATTGTCCATTTTTGCAGTGCTATCGGTACTTGAGCAATCTTGTGTTCATGATATGGTTAGTTCAACAAGATTTTTATTAACAAGAGCCATAACCATAGGAAGAGTGAAATCGTGGAAAACCATGAGGTGCCTGGACGGAGATCAGCCATCAATTGTATGTGCTCCAAGATGCAAACATTACTTATTGTGCTGGACACTTAATGCTCCCTTGAACCATTTGATTTTATACACTTAATTTTATAAAACTACAACCCGGACACGAAGCTCTCGTCACGCGAGGTACCGGAGAAGGAATCTATTGTACGCAGTCTTACCTTGTTTTTTTATAAGAGGATGTTTCCAGAATTTGAACCCATGAACTCTTGGTCACAAGGCAGCAACCTTACCGTTGTGGTAAGGCTCCCTTCTATTTATACACTTAATTTTATAATGAACAAAAATAAATGATACTCAATGCAAAATATAGTCTGCTAAAAATCTATTGATATACAAAAATTGCTACACTAGCCCTATACTCGGTTCACAAAAATAAAGAATATTAGTTAATTACTTATCAACTAGGGATATAGAACTGGCTGGATATTTTTAAATCAGTAATATTTAGTTGCTGACCAGATCCAGTTTGAGTTCAGATGAAAGATTCTGGAATTTAGACTTGGGCATTGCTTCAAAGTAGTTGTCAGGAAGAAAATAATGGGCTTTGTATTAAATAGTATTCCCAGCTAGAGCGAAAATATGCCCCATTGCATGATGGGGTGGCACATACTTCTTGAGCTTGTTTGATATTAAGTAGCTCTAACTACATAACTGTTTCACCGATGCACCACATTTGATACCAACTATGCGAAATACCAAGCGTGTTCTATCACTTCAAGTGAACATGTTATAATTCTCAATTAATGGTTGTTGCAAAGATGGACTTGACACAGCATTTTCAACCTTTTATATGGCTATGGACATTTAAGACTGCACATTTTGCATGTAACTAGGTATTCAATTTCTTGGTGAATTATTGCTGCATCAGCACTTATTGGCTTTCTAGAAGACTAGCTTTCTCAACATGTTTGTTTTAAGCAGGGCACTCCCTGTAGACTATTGTAATTTCATAAAAAGAGAGCACACTTGTTACATGGAAGAAGCCCTATTTATATCCAAAGTTAGAGTCTATTCAAAGGAATAAATCGAACTCTATCCTAGGAAATAATTATCCCTAACCATATTTACAATATTCTAACATTCCCCCTCAAGATGAAGAATATAAATTATATGCACCCTGCTTGTTACATATGTAGTCAATTCGGAAACCTCTCAGTAACTTAATAAATATATCTGCTAGCTGATCATGTGAGTTAACAAAACTAGTAGATATTTCTCCAGATATGACTCTCTCTGACAAAGTGACAATCGACTTCAATGTGTTTTGTCCTCTCATGAAAAACTAAATTTGAGGTGATATGCATGGCGGCCTGGTTATCACATATAAGTGTCATTTGTATAACATCTCCAAACTTTAACTCCTGAAGCAACTGTTTGAGTCATATAAGCTCTTGACTGGCTATGGTCATAGCTCGATACTCTACCTCTGCACTGGATCTCGCCACAACATTCTGTTTTTTGCTTTTCCAAGAAACAAGGTTATCTCCGATAAATATACAAAAACCAGAGATAGATCTTTTATCAATGGGAGATCCTACTCAGTCTGCATCAGAATATCCTATGACTCGAGTATGTCCTTTGTCTTCGTACAAAAGACCTTTTCCTGGAGCGCCTCTGATATATCGAATAATGTGAATCATAACATCCCAATGTTCTTTACATGGAGAGTTTGAGAAACTGACTTACTACACTTATTGCAAATGAGATATCTGGACGAGTAGCAGTAAGATAACTTAATCTCCCTACTAATCGTCTGTATCGTTCAAGATCTGGTAGACGCTCTCCCTGATTTGGCAGGAGCTTGACATTAGGATCCATAGGGTTGTCAACTGTCTTTGAGTTTAACATTTCTGTTTCTTCTAGAATATCCATTGCATACTTCTTTTGGGATATAATGATCTCATTTATGGACTGTGCTACTTCTATCCCTAAGAAATATTTGAGTCTGCTGAGATCCTTTGTTTGGAAATGTTTGAAAAGATATTGTTTCACCAGTGAGATCCCGAGATGATCACTACCTGTGATGACAATATCATAAACATAAACCACTAGGTAGATCTGACCGATAGATGAGTGTGATAAAAGGCAGAATGGTCGACGCTCAAGTCATGCCGAATTGTTGAATCACAATATTAAATCTACGAATATGCTACTGCGGGTATTGCTTGAGACAAGATTTTGCGGCGGCACGCGAACGAAGACTCCTTGGCGGTAAAATCACGGAGGTTGCTCGTGTAGACTTCTTGACGCAGATCACCGTAACGCATTCTTGATGTCAGTGATAAAGAGATCGGTGTTGAATTACCTTGATGGACATGAATAAGCGTATAGAGACATCTTGAGCGGGAAAAAGTGCCTCCCGTAATCGATCGAGATCTGAATATAGCCTTTAGCAGCAAGGCGAGCTTTAAGGTGATCAGCCGTCGTCTGGACGACTTTCACGTATATATCCATCGACGGCCCGACAACAATGGCTTTCACGGTGGTAGAGGAACAAGGTCTAAGTCTCGCGATTCAGTAAGACACTCATTTCATCCGTATGCTTTGTTTCCATCTGGATGGGCAAATGCATCTCTGCGATCTTGGAAGAAAGCAGGGACAAGGAGGAAGAGGCAAAAATAATAGGAAGGAGAAAGGCGATGGTAACTCGAAGAAACATAATGAAGAAGGATTACGAGTGGAGCATTATACTTTTTCAGTCTGATGGGAATATCAGTTGAGGCATCTTTGGAGGAAGGGGCGGAGAACTCTCTAGAGATGATTCCATGGCGAGTTAGTATTGGGTGGCGTAGCCGAGGATGGCGATAAACCTCTGACGGAGGAGAAATTGGGGTTGGGGGTGATAGAGAATCCTCTGGAGGATAAAAGACTTACGCAGGCATAGGAGGAAACTCGGACTACGACTCTTGAAGGCCCAAAGAAAGGAACCGAATCAAAGAACATGGCATCAGCAGAGATAAAATATCGACGGAGAGTAATAGAATAGCACTTGTACCCTTTCTGAGACCATAAGTACCCAAGAAAAATATATTTATGCGACCGAAGAGATAGTTTATCAAAACTAAGATCAAGAGCATGAGCAAAACATGTAGAACCAAAGACCTTAGGTGGTAAAGGATGAAGGGACCGATTTGGATAAAGTACATGATGAGGTATTTGACCTTGTAAAGTAGAGGAAGACATGCGATTTATGAGATAACATGCAGTAAATACGGTGTCACCCCAAAAACGAAGAGGAACATGAGAGTGGAGGAGAAGAGTCCTAGTGGTCTCGAGAAGATGACGATTCTTGCGTTCTGCAACTCCATTCTGTTGGGAGAGTACGAGGACAAGAAGTCCGATGTAACACGCTGTGAGATGCCAAGAAAGTTTGAAATGGAGTAGATAGATACTCACGTGCATTATCACTCTGCAAGGATCGAAGAGTGATTACAAATTGTGTTTTGACTTCATTAAAAAAAGATTGGAAAATAGAAAACAATTTCGAACGATCCTTCATCAGATATAACCAAGTACAACGGAAAAAATCGTCTATAAAGGTAACATATCGTGACCCCAATGTAGAAGAAACACGACTCGGATCTCAAACATCGGAATGAACCAAAGCAAAGAGAGATGTAGCCCGACTTATAATGCGAGGACAAAACGAACTACGAATATGCTTGTCTAACTGACACGACTCACAAGATAAAGACTCTAAATGAGAAAGACTAGGATGTAATTGTTTTAACTTATCAAGACCAGGATGTTCCAACTGAGCATGAATAACAAGCGGAGATGCTGCTGCCTAACCAACAAGAGAGTCTTGGTGAAGTCAATATAGGTCATAAGACTCACATCCGAAGTCAATCATCCTCCCCGTACTCTGGTCCTGTAATGACACAGAAGATTTAGTAAACGAGATGACACAATCAAGATATCGAGTAAGCTGACTTATTGATAACAAATTAAAGGGAGCTTCGGGAACATAAAGAACATTATGAATGGAAAGAGATGAGAAGGATGAACAACACCAATACCTTGGGACTGAATTTGAGAACCATTTGCCATGGTGACAAAGGATAAATAATCGAAAGTAGATAGTGAAGAAAAAAGATATTTATTACCAGTGATATGATCGTTGGCCCCAGAGTCAAGTACCCAAGGACTTGAAGAGCAAGATATGCTAGCAAAGAAATTATCAGCTTGTGTAACAGCAATAGGGGAATTAGAATTCCGTCGATCCTCATACCATTTCAGAAAGTCATCATAGGAAGGTGATGGAGTTGGATCCGGTGTCAACTATGAAGTGGAAGCTGAAGAAGTGACCGAACACTGGACGATCTGAGCAGCACGAGGAGGTTGACCATGGAGACTCCAACATTTATCAATCATGTGTCTTGGTCGGTGACAATGATCACACCAAGGTCGTCTTTTGCTACTCTTACGAAGTGGAGGTCTGGAAAAGGGTGATTGAGAGGTAGGCTGCCTTCCAAACGACTAAGATGCAGGTGGACTTACAAACGACATCGGGAGAGCTGCCCCGGAAGGCGGGCTCCCAGGATACGACTGTAGTCCCGATTCTTGAGCAGCGACAACAGACGGAGCGGGCAACCTAATCGATGACGAGACGACCAAAGGCAGGGTCGGTTATGCTGAAGGCGGAGGGAGGGTCTGAGGCGTAGCAAACCTGGAAAATGGAAGAGAGGTTGTAGAAGAGGTCAGTCGCGTGCTTCTGGAACACCTCGAGCTCGAGGTCGTGGGAGGCGCTGCCAGCAGAGGGGATCTCACGGCGAGATTGATGAACTACGAGGCGGGAGGAAACACCCATATCTGAGCCTACTCGGACCCCTCCTCTACTGCAGCGACATCCTGACACTTTCTTTGGACATCGTCGTATGGGTTGTTGGGTTGGGCGCGGGAAAGAGCGTGATGGGTATATCTGAGGGAAGACCATCCTTGTTGCTCCTCGAGGTGGCTTTCTTCGCTGCACCGGAACCGATCGACTTCCCTCTCCCAACCATTGCGTCGAAGATTTTGAGCTCGATAAGGGAAAATCAAAGAAAGAGGTAGGTTTACCAAAGTGGGCAAAGAGTTGCTTGAAGTTGAAACCGTGGCGATCACGATGGTGATTAGTTTTGGGCGTAAGCGATGTGGCGAAGCTGGGTTGATCGAGAAGAAAGCCTTGCGTCGGAAGCGAGGCGAAGTGGCGGCCGTGAGTCGCGGCTGTTGGCGCGTGCACGCCTGACGTCGCGAGAAGCGGCGATGTCGCGTCGATGGCGCGGCGAGCGGCGGCGAAGAGCGGCGCGGGCGCAGCGGCGTGGCGACGATGGTTCGGGAAGGAGGCGATGCACGAGAGTTGGGAAAAAGAGATTAAAATTCCTAATGCACAGATGTGCGACGTACAGACGTGCAGACGGAGGGAGAGGATCTGATGTTGCGAAGAGACTGCGTCTACGAGGAAGTGCGCTAGAGATGAGGTTGACTCCCAAGAAAGAAGTCGCGAAGGGGATGCGGTGCGGAAATTCTAATGCTCTGATACCATGTAATTTCATAAAAAGAGAGCACACTTATTACATGGAAGAAGTCCTATTTATATCCAAAGTTATGGTCTATTCAAAGGAATAAATCAAACTCTATTCTAAGAATAAATCAAACTTTATCCTAGGAAATAATTATCCCTAACCATATTTACAATATTCTAACAACTATGTTAGGCTGGATCAGGATATACTTTCTCCACTTGCTGGGAAGAAGAAACTGTATATTTATGAGACACTTGAGTTTTGGGAACCAATCAACACCCCAGGGCAAGTAGCTGTTAATTTAAAAAGTTCTTTTCTTTTGGCACAGATTTCTCTTGTACTCGTTGTTGCATTCATATGATTTGTCAGGATATCTTTAAAATGCTCCGCCTAATACCTGGTCCAATATCGTTATACTTCCCCAAATCTTCTAGCTACTGGAGATGACACTAAAACTGCTTCTGTTATTGGTGATCTTTATATACATCCATCAGCTAAATTACATCCAAGTGCGAAGGTTCTGTAATTGTCACTTCTGATATTTTGTTCGAGAATTATAGCAGCTTGAATGAGCAAACTACCTGTTTCTAAATAATAATAATAGTAATTTATCAAATCCGGTTCATTTGTCAATATTTGGTTATTTTAATTATTTCCAAAGGGGCAAATGGTATTCAGTCTTGAAGCCTATATATTGATAGGATTCTTTAAGAGCTCTTTATGCTTGTATATAGGCGATCTAGTATAAGATTGGTAAGCATGTTTTGCCTCGTGCACGGATTTATTTTGGAGCTGACACCTTGATTATTTGTAATTGATTTTTATTTTTATTTTTTGTTGGTCTACATTTATATTAGAAGGGGAGCCTTGGCAATATGGTAAAGTTGTTGTCATGTGATCTAGTAGTCATGAGTTTGAGTCGCAAAAAAAAACTATTGAAATGCAGGGTAAGCCTGTGTACAATAGATCTAATGTGATCGATCCTTTCCGAGACCTCACATTGGTGGGAGTTTCGTGTATTGAGCTATCATTTTCTATATTTATATTAGTATCCATTAAGGGCATGTTTGGTGAGGGGTAATCAACCTTGTAATGTAATCAAGATTATATTACAAGATGAATTCATTTGTTTGACACAATTTTAAAGACGTAATATAATATAATCGGATTACAAAAGAGAAGGAAAGTTTCGTAATCTGGATTACAAAGGAAATGCTATGTAATCCGATTACATTAAGGGCTCAATATTTTTTATGACAAATATATCATTCTTTTATTTTTCGCATTGCTTCCCGATAGCTGTTGACGACGACCATCGGCGATGGTCTCCACCATCGGGGGTTGGGGGTCGAGGGTCGGGGCAACAGTTGGCCCGTCGGTGGCCGACCGATCGGCGATCGGATCGGCCGACAATCAGACTGACCGATGACCGAAGGTAGGCCGGTGATAGGCCGCCGACCAACGATCGACTGTTGATCGCCCGTTGACCGACCGTCGATTAGTAACGGTCGTCGACGGATCGCCGATCGACCATCAGTCACGTGATCGGCCTCTGGTCGACGACTACTGGTTAACGACAGTCGGCCGCATGATCAGCTGACGACCGGATCGACCAACAACCGGATCGACCGACGATCGAAGGTAGGCCGACGATAGGCCGCCGATCAACGATCGACTACTGACCGCCTGTTGATCGCCCGTCGATCGGTGATGTCGTCGACGGATAGTCGACAAACTGTCGGTCGTGTGATCGGCCTCCGGTCGGCGACCACCATCATCGGTGGCGGCCGTGGTTGTGATGTCGATCGGTCGCGATCGGCCGTCGATCGCGACACGGCCGACACATTGTTGACCGGCGACATAGCGACCGTCGGACCAATCGGCCGTCGATGGCGCTAAACTAAAATTTTGATTAAATTCAAACGAAATTATAAGGATATTTTTATCTTTTTATAATAATATGAATACATTCCTTATAACAAATAATATACACTAAACAAAAGAATGTAATAACTTTTGTAATAAAAAATTACACATCGATCGCTAACCAAACGCAATAATGTAATACCAAACATAGCCTAAAAGTGATTTGATTGCATGTAACATGAGTTACGATTTTTCATTTTTTTTTCGGCCTCAAGCCCGGATAAAAAAGGGTGAGGGGAGCATTATTAGGTTGTTAGCTATTATACAAATACTAGATCTTTCTCGGAAGGAATGTGTTGCAGTGTCTGCCTGTAACATTTCGACAAGGATTATATCTCTATGAGAACTTGGATGTAGTGTTAAATATGCAAGAGTTCTCACACCATATATTGGATAAGAACAAATATTATAAGAAAATAATTGTCTAAGATTTAGAATATGGAACATAAGAACTTTCGCTAGTAAAACTAATTAAACAATGGAGGTAGTAGATATAATGATTATGAAAAGAATTAATATTTTTTGTTTACAAGTAACAAAATGGATAGGAGAGAAGACAAAGATAATAGAGAATTCGGATTTTAAATTATGGTACACAGAATAGAATAAAATAAGAAATGGAGTAAGTATTATTATAGATAGTTTTGCTAAATGATGAAGTAATAAGAGTAGTTAGAAAGATGCTAAGATTATAACTCTCAAAATAGTGGTAACGAAAAAACTATTAATGTAATTAGTATATATACATCTCAAGTGGAATTAAATGGAGACGCAAAATCTATATTTTAGGAAGAACTAAATGAGGTATTACAAAAAATTTTACTAAACAAAATGATTTTAATAGGAGGAGATCTAAATGAGCATGTAGGAGTGAAAATAAGGAATATGATAGGGTGTATGAGGATTATGGATTGGGTATAAAAAATAAAAAAGGAAAATATATTGAATTTTATGATAGCATATAAACTTATACTAACTAATATATTTTACAAGAAATAAGAAAAACACTTGGTTATATTCAAAAGTGGATATAATAAATCGTAAATTGACTTTTTCATGGTTAGAGAGAAGGATAAAAAAATTTGTAAAGATTTTAAGGTCATCTCCGAAAAAAATTTAACTACCCGATATAAGTTAGTAGTATTCGATATGTGCCTCAAATATAGTATCGATAAAAGAAAAATATGCGTGACTCCTAGAATTAAGTGGTAGGAGTTAAAAAATAGGAAATAAAATATATTTAAGGAAAGAGTAGAAGTAGAAGTATTAGGAAAAATATACGAAGACTCAAATATGATATGAGATAAAATGATATTAAAATTGAAAATGATAGTCAAAAGTGTACTCGGTGAGTTAAAGGGATGTGTACCACCAAATAAAGAATCTTGACGGTGGAATAAAAAAGTACAGGAGAAAGTAAAAAAAACAAATAAGGTATTATACACTTGTAAGAATAAAGAAAACTTTAAAAAATATACAATAACCAAGAAAAAAACTAAAAAAAATAATGAATGAAGTCGAGAATGAAACTTTTGAATATTTATATTACTAATAAACGGAGAAAAAAACATTTATAGAATAATTAAAGTTTGATAGAGGAAAACAAGAAATCTTATTCAAATAAGATGCAATAAGATGAATGCAATAGGATACTATTGAATGGTGAGGAAATAAAGAGTGATGAAAGAGGTATTTAAATAGGTAAAAAGATTACTAACTTAATTTAGATAATTTAAATAGGTAAAAAGAGTATAGAAATTTAAATTTTTATCGTAGAATTCAAACTTTAAAAGTAGAATAGATTTTAAATAAGATGCAAAATAAAAAAGTAATTGAACCAGATAATATTCTGATAGAGGTATGAAAGTGTCATGACTCGAAGGCTTCCATTCCTATATGAGAGATAGCCTCCCTACTCGGACAATATTCATCACCGTATCAAAAATCCTAAATAATACCCAAGAAGAGTACATAAGGCTGTATGAATATGAATATGAAACACTTTATTACATTGTAGAAAAATGTAACTAAATGTTTGTCTCAAAATATTGAATTGACTATGCGATGACATGACTAACAAACTGACTCATGCAAAACGATGAAATAGAAAAAACACAGAAATAACAAAATGCATAAATAATAAACAATGGTAAAAAGGAAATAAATTAAATGGACTCTGTAGAAATTATCTCCAAACTATCGCTGAGTAATCTCTGAACAACCAATCATAATATTGAGCAATCCCTATAGCATTCTCCATAATCTAGAGAAAATTATATGGAGAATTCTAGAAAAGAAAGATGTTAATGTATCGTATATTGAAATAATTAAGGATACATATGAAGATTCAATGACAAGAGTGAAACTCTAGTTGGATTAATCAAAGTGTTTCCCTTCAAAATAGAATTACATCAAAGATTAACTCTAAGTCATTATCTTTTTATACTAATTATAGATGAACTCAATAAACATAGTGCATGATGTTTACAGATGAGATTATTTTAATAGATGAGAAATGTGAAAAAGCAAATGCTAAACTTAAATTTGATAGAAAATGCTAAAAGTAAAAGGTTGTAGGCTTAATAGATTAAAGATAGAACACATCAAATTTAAGTTTAGCAATATTAAACGTAACGAGACAATTGTTAAGATAAGAGATAACGAGTTGTTTGTAATCGAGAGTTTTAAGTATTTAGGAGGATTATTTTTGCAAAAGAATTAAGGGATTGAGAGAGATGTCTGATGTAAAATACAAACAAAATAGGTGAAATAGAGGAGAGTGTTAGTTGTTCTTCGTGATCTTAAAGTACCTCTGAAATTTAAAGATGAAGTTCTACAAGTTGACAGTTAGACTTATAATGTTATATGGAGCTAAATATTATACTATGATTTGAGCATATGAGCAGAAGATGAGAGTCGCAAAAATGAAGATATTAAAGTGGATATATAACATAAGGATGGACAGGATAAGAAATAAGAATATTAGAAAGAAAGTTGAAGTTGTATTTATTGAGGGAAAAACTTCCGCAGACAAATTTAAGATGGTACATATATGTACTTATACAACTAATAAATGCTCCAGTTAAGCAAAGTGAAATTATGATAAATATATGCATCAAACAAGAAAGATTAAAAAAAACTTGGTCAGTAATGATAAAATAAAATAAAAATTATTTAAACATAGATAATAATATAGTAGTTGAAGGGAAGCTTTGGCGCAATGGTAAAGTTGTTGCTTTGTAACTTAAAGATCATGGGTTCGAATCCTGAAAATAGTCTCTTGCAAAGCAAAGCAAGGTTGCGTATAATGGATCCTTCCTCAGGACCCCGCATGGCGGGAGCTTCATGCACCGACTGTCTTTTTTTTTTGTAATAATATAGTAGGTGCTAAAGTCCAATGACGTCGAAGGATCCATATATTTGATCTCACCTAGTGGAATAAGACAGGTGTTGTTATTGTCGTTATCCCGAAGAAAGAACAAAAAATTAAACTAGAGTAGGGAGTACCCATTCTCAGCTTAATATTCTTATGTTGGAATTTGGTCTCATAGATGATTTCAGCTAATGTCGATGCACTTATTGGGTCCTAATGTCTCTATATCTGCAAATGCTTATATTGGTGCTGGTGTGAGATCAATCAGTTGCGTCATATTGGATGAGGTTGAAATTAAGGTCTATAGTAATTTATTTATTTTGGAAGTTTATAAAACTTTATATCCTGAATATTGTCTGCTTCTTGATAGGAAAATGCGGTTGTTATACATGCCATTGCCGGTTGGAAATGTTCTATAGGGAAATGGTCACGGGTACAGGCAAGTTTATTTCTTTTCTTCTGTTCATATACCATTTCCTTTTTACTCAAGCAAGCTGAATTTGTATGTTTGCTGAACAATAGGTGATCAGCAATTGGGTCACCACTGGATCTTGAAAGCTATTTCCGAGTGGAGATTTTTTCATATGATATGCAGTTACTCGATATAACTGCATGCAATGATAGGCTACTTGGAAAACTGCCTCTGATTATGCATATCCAGACTAGAAAAGTGGTATACATAATATTTCTCATCTGGAACTATAGATTATTGAGGTATCCTCCACAGTAGCATAACTAATCTGCCACGGTAAATTTGAGACAAGAGCTTTGATTTAGATTATCAGAGGTAGCATTAATCACATTATTTAGCAACATATAACAGGGTAATTTCTCAAAGAATCATATGGAGTGTTGTTCCTATTAAGGCGTGACTTGTGGAGGTTGATATGCTTTAATATATTTTCCCGATATTTAAAGGTCCAGACCAAGAGTATAACAAAGGATATCTATGCCATTGTAGGAGATTAAGAGAGACATCATACAATTGGTTACTTCTCTCTCTCAAAAAAAAAAAAATAAAAAAAAATTGTAGGCTACTTGGAAAAATTATCTAAATCCTGCTACCATGGCAGAAGCTCTCATTTCAACTCTTGAGTTGATTTAGTTGTGATTAGCAATCTTAATCTAAGTCCATTTTACTCCTAGAACCTGTAGGTACAAAGACTTTCTTTTAAGGAAAAAAAAATCTGTATGGAAGGATATCATTTGCACTAGTATTCCAGACTTCCAATATTCTGTTAGCAGTGTCTCAGATGCTTGAACTAGTATTGTTCTGTTTGTATCAAGCTTGCTTATCATGTTGGCCGCCTATTTGATATTGCAGGCAGAGGGAGATTACAATTCGAAACTCACCATCCTTGTTAGCTGCTCATCTTGTAGTCACTAATATAATGATGCTACTCTGACATTCTACTCACCTATCTTTATTTTCTTCTCCTTTTCCATTCAGGCGAAGCAGTTGCAGTCAAAGATGAAGTTGTGGTGGTTAATAGGATATTGTTCTGCCAAATAAAACCCTAAACGTCAGTGTTCAAGAAGAAATCATTATAACTTAGTTTTACTTATGCTGACGACTGTGCCTGCTTCATTTGTCATTCGGAGGCTGAATTTGATCTTCTATTATTCTTTGTAAGATCTATTATCACTAGTGTTTTGCCGAGGGAGAAATAACTAGTTTGCACAAGTGTTGTATTTAACATCACGCATGCAATAAGCACTTCTTAGCAGCAAATATATCTTTATTGGATCAAATTTGCCCTTTTTTCCTCTCGTACAAGTCCAGCAAGATCGTTCATTAGCATGCATTAATTTAGCAATTGTTAGATTAATCGTGAGCTAGATTTTCACGTGAAGTTTATTAGATTGTCTATGGCGTTTACAGCCCTTCAATTCGAAGTTGGTTTAAAGCTCTCTCGACATATAATAGGCCAGTGAAGATGACCAATAATTGAAGGGGCACTAGAGCAACATCTAGAGTAAGGTTTAGTTAGTGTTGCCTAATGTCTCAACCTTATTAAGCAAACAGTAACTAACATAAGAGGCCTTATTGAGTCTCTCGACAAGAACCAGATGAGATCAAATATCCAGTATAATTTTTCAAGTAGCCAGCGACTTATGCGAAGCAAACAGGAGCAGAGACAAAAAGAGAGCCTACACAATGCACATCAACACATGGCTATGACTCATGCCATGTACGCTTTGCTGTATGCATGCCCACATTGTTTATCGAACAATCTCTATCTTCATAACACATGCCAGAGCCATTGGCGTGGTGTTATTAATGATCCATGCTATTTTAAACTGATCAGACAGCTGATAGGCCGTCGAGGGGAATCTGGTTAGGCTTAGCCAGGAAAAAAAGTAGGTTCGGAGGCACATGAGCTGTTTAGGACGACAAAAAACAGACATGAAAAATATTTTATTTTTTATTTTTATTTCCTGGAAGTTTGCAGACCAAATGTCATTAACATAAATTTTCAGCTAAATCTTAATTTTTTTTTTAATCTATACTAGATTTTATCAAAATCGACAAAATTGTAACTCATTTTGTGGATAGCCATCACGAGCAGTTGATGAAAGTCTACTCGATTGCCAATCCCTAATGTTACTGCTTTAAAGGGAGCAATGTACGTTGTACATAATGTATGGCCATTAACTTGTCTGTCTTTTGCGTTGCCGAACAGCATGAGCCATCTTCGTCACCGTGTCAAGCACCCAAATTGAGCCAACAATGGTGGATGGTCCGTGCCATTCCCCACCATTTTTGTCAAAGGCAGGGGCCATAGATTAAATGCGTCCGCTCCATGTATGAACTCAACTGTATTAGGCCGGAGGCAGATCGCTTTGCCTGTCTTGGAAGAAAATTGCACGTAGCCTTTCAGCTTAAAGCAATCTCCCATTGCCGGATCGGAGAGGGTCACTTTCGCATTATTTCAATGTGCTCTTCTCCCCCAATGATACATGCCTGACCTGTATTTATCCTTTAGAATGAATTCTCGGATTGGACTTCACTGATAAAGAGTTTCGACCTCGAATTTTTCCCATTTCAAAATGTGATAATCGATATAGACTCCAAAATATGCAATTAATTATTTTTTTTTCCCATCTAGTTGTTTCTTTAGGCCATTTAGTATAATTAAACTGTAGTCGATTATTATTCAATCTGTTAAATCGTTGGAATCATTTAACTGGAAAATGAAGTTAGAATATAATAGCTTATAAATGTGCATATATAATTGATCGAGCCCAATTTAAAAAACATTGCCTTTTATGAGACCACTTTAATCCTATACAGGCAAAAGTGGAGCTTTTCTAAGGTGTCTAGTGACTCATATGATATGACAAAAGATTAATTTTTGGATAGCTTTTACATCATATATATGCTCGTATGTTGTGAACTCGTATTATTACGAATACCTATACCCATGGACACGATAAGCATCGCGTCAAACAGATAATTGGTGTTCGATCGGCATAGACCGACAGTGGAATTATATATGGCAGATAAGGGAGTCAAAGGGGATCTTGTGGTTGAGTCAATTTTCACGTTTGTGTAACATGGAAAACATGGGGAATCTACAGATATTACATGATCCGCCGGAGTAGGAACCTTCTTTCTTTGTAATTTTTTGACTGACTGGAGTTAATTTGATTCTTTTTCAGATTCGGAACGTTCTTTCCACGCGAAGGTCGACTCCATCAACAAATGGCTGTCATCGTCGTTGGCTAAATATTAATCTCGCAGCGAGTGCCACTGGCCGATTTAACTTTACTTGAGAACTTGAAGCTTCTTGGTTCTTGCTGCAGGGTTAGTCTCGCCACACATTTGGAACCAGGGAACCGAAAAAGCGAGGCGAGCATTCTCGGTCGTCGCCAGCTTTTGGACCTGAGCAACGTACTGGTCCGTAAATTATTGCGACTATGGAGTCGTTCATATCGATCCATATCTGGTCAACTATCGCCTCTCAATGCGTGCCACTCGGTGTAAATAAACAAATGCAAAACATGGATCGAGATCGATGCAGATATATGCGTCCGACAAAAATTCCATGCTTCCGCTCTGTAGGATGACAACAACGTACGTAGTGCTTGGATATGTGCTTTGAAAAGAACGCCTCATTTATGGAAGAGGAGTTTCACTGAGGTGGCGATGAATGGGACCTCCTTGGCCTTCACCAACCCTACACGATTCGGAGCTGTTCAGAGTGGTGGGACGCATGCAGTCCCACTTATATATATATAGGGTTCTGCGGAGGCGTTCGCCACAATGGGAGGGTGCGGACTCGACGATTGGCGTAAACCTCACGGCTGACTCAAGGAGCGTCTTCCGATTTACCTCTGTCGGTGGAGACTCTTGAGGCCAAGGCCATGCTCGGCCAAGTGTGACTAATGCAAGTACGTAGTGCTTGGATACCACTCAGAATAAAAAAAAAAATATATATATATATATATATATATATATATATATATATATATATATATATATATATATATATATATATATAATATACCTCTCCTTGAATTGCTTATTGGATCCGCATTCATGCAAGCAAAATACATCACTGCTGTTGTCTCTGCATGTACAGCCTCAGGTTCTCTCAGTAATAATAGTTAAACAATTCGTATATTTGATTTGACGTATTCATCTGTGTGGCAAAACCATGGATTTGAGGTTCCAATAATATATGGTGACAGAGAGGCATGCATGGCGTTGCATGCTTTCTGTAGACATAGTCCTTGGCCTCAGGAACAGGAACAGGAACGTGGTTGAGCCAAGTAAACTGCCTCTTCATACCATTAATTAATCTGTAAATTAAAGTTAGAGCTTCAAGGGTCTGACTCTGACCAAAGCATTAGTGTCCGGAATTATGAAGCAAACGCATGCAAATTAATTATATAAAGTTAATGTCATCGTTGAAAACGATGCAATTTGACATGAAGAAACTTCTACGATTCTTCTTTTGAGATTGAGGGGTGTTGGACTTTGACCGCTTGGCTCTGCTCTAATATTATTATGATACCACGCTTGAAAAGATGGCTTCTTTCTTCTTTCTTGGGTTAGGAGGTTGGTGAGAGGGAAAGGAAGCGTTTGACTTAGGACATTAATTAAAAACTGGATTTGCTTTCGGCCATCGAACTCACCGGCCTTGCTTGCCGACGTAGAGCTCTGTTTCATGCATCAGCAAAATTGAATTGAATTTTACAGGAGCCTAACTTTCATGGACTTGACAGCACAGTGCCAAAATAGATGCTTAATTAACAGCGGCAACTTGGTGTTAGGTTGGCTTGTTTGGTGGGCATTGAATCAACGCATTGGCCTTCCCTTCCTCTTTCAGACAAGCAATCAACGGCATGCTCTGCATTATTAAATATAATGCCTTCATTTTGCTGCACTCATCGTCTTGACGTTATCTACCGGCGCACGTAACGACGGAGACGTGCATGTAATCGGATCGAGGACTAGTATTTGTTTTTGAGATCCTTTTCCTCGGCAAAACAGAGCACACATATGTGGCCCCAATAAAGCAGCTCCACGAAGAGGTTGTTGTTGAAGAGTCGCTCTCTGATTCGATGACCTCCAAATCGGATGCAAACAACTGTTTACATTCCAGAAAATTAAATTGCGATCCGCCCTGCAGATCTCGGAGCCCAGCTTGAACTTTCTCTTTGGTGCATAAAGGTGTTAACCGACACACCAGTGGTCCTCTTTCGTCGGTTCCACAGTGATGAGAGGAAGATAGATAGATTAATTATGTCTGAGACGCGAAACCTGATTAATATGGTAGAGAGGAGACATCTTGATTGATCGACTTTTGCTCTCTGATATAAATCTGCACCATATTAATCAGGGAGTCATCCCCGCGAGACAGCTTGAACTTTCTTTTGCAGCTCATGTGCATTTCTTTTTCATCTCTCAATAAGAAAACGGCACTTTGCATGATATGTTTTTCCTGCACCCCTGCTTTCTGTGGCAGTACAAAATGGGTCAAGAATTAAGTACTATTACGGTCCCCAAAGCCTGCAGTCTATTAACTGGTCTAATGATCGAGCTCTCACGTGCTAATTGGCGACCACTTTGATTTGTTCATGTTCATGTTCATGTTCATGTTCAGGGCGAGATGGGAGAAAATATATTGGTGCCGCCTCTTTTTCAAGGTTCTGCATCATACAACATCCGTGCACTCTAAAGCTACTGCTTTAGAATAATTAAATTCCACGAGGGATTTGATTAATTATTATCCAAAACCATGGATGGCAAAGTGAGCAGAGATTGGCCGGAATGTTAAATTAAACATGGCGTTTATCGCGATCTTCTATTCGGTCCCGGCAAGGAATTGGAGACGTCTCGAGGTGGAATTGGGAACATGGCGCCACGTCGCTGGGGCGACGGAGCGCTGGCAGGGTCGCCTGCCGGAGATGGCTGTCCGGCTGGCGCCATGCGTGCGGGTGTCGAGGTGGACGGAGACAGGTGCCGGCTACGCGGTCACCCGTGGTGGGGGCCCTGGTGGTCGTGGGGCTGTCCACGTCACGACGCGACCGCCGGGCCCACGGTGTCGCGTCCATAGCCTACACGCCTGACGCGGGCATCTGGCTCCGTCCGTCCGCAGGGCCACCGCTCATTCAACGATCGCTTCTGCCTATAAATTGGCATCAGGCTCTGGCCACGACCTCTCCATCCCTCCTCTTCTTCTGTTACTTTTCCTCTCCTCTTCCAGCCCACAGCGCTTGTTCTCTCTGCTGCTTGCAATTGCAGTTCGCCCAGCTCCGGGAAAAGAAATGGCCGTGGAGACGGTTGTGCCAGAGGCGAGCGCGAACGCGGCGGCGGCCAAGCTCGGGCCGGCGACCAACGAGAAGGACGCGGAGAAACTGAGGTTCATCGAGGAGATGACCGCGAACACAGATGCGGTGCAAGAGAAGGTGCTGGCGGAAATATTGACGCGCAACGCCGAGACAGAGTACCTACGGAGGTACGGACTCGACGGCGCCACCGACCGAGCCACCTTCAAGGCCAAGGTCCCCGTTGTCACCTACGAGGACCTGCAGCCGGAGATACAGAGAATCGCTAATGGAGATCGCTCAGCGATCCTCTCCGCCCACCCAATCTCTGAGTTCCTGACCAGGTACATTTATTATCAATCTTCCCTATTTCCTCCGAATTGGGATCTTTGTTTATTATGCACAAATGTAAGGCTTATTTGGATGAAATTTGAAGTTCCGGGACGTCTGCTGGCGAGAGAAAGCTGATGCCAACTATCAAAGAAGAGCTCGACCGCCGGCAGCTACTTTACAGCCTTCTCATGCCCGTGATGAACCTGTAACTTTCGCCCCACTCATCTACTTCAAGAAATAATTAATCACTTAGTGCAAATCTCTAAGCTTAACTTTGTTTGGGCAAAATTGCAATTTAACAGTTACGTGCCGGGGCTGGACAAGGGGAAGGGGCTCTATTTCCTTTTCGTGAAATCCGAGACGAAGACCCCTGGCGGGCTGAAGGCTCGGCCGGTTCTGACGAGCTACTACAAGAGCGAGCACTTCAAAAGCCGCCCCTACGACCCGTACAACGTGTACACCAGCCCCACTGCCGCCATCCTCTGCGCCGACGCCTTCCAGAGCATGTACGCTCAGATGCTCTGCGGCCTGCTACAGCGCCTCGACGTTCTCCGAGTTGGCGCGGTCTTCGCCTCTGGCCTCCTCCGAGCCATCCGCTTCCTGCAGCTCCATTGGAAGGACCTCTCCAACGACATCTCCGCCGGTTCCCTTACCGCCAAGGTAACCGATCCTTCAGTCCGCGCCGCCGTGTCGGAGCTCCTCCGCGAACCGAACCCGGTGCTGGCCCAGTTCGTGGCGTCCGAGTGCAGCAAGGGCGACTGGGCCGGTATCATCACGCGCATCTGGCCCAGCACCAAGTACCTCGACGTGATCGTGACGGGTGCCATGGCGCAGTACATCCCCACTTTGGAGTACTACAGTGGTGGCCTCCCCATGGCTTGCACCATGTATGCCTCCTCTGAGTGCTACTTCGGGCTCAACCTGCGGCCCATATGCGAACCTTCGGAGGTTTCCTACACCATCATGCCCAACATGGGCTACTTCGAGTTCCTACCGCACGGCGACGGCCACAGCCAGGGCCAGGTCAAGGGCCAGCAGCTGGTGGATCTGGCGGACTTGGAGGCGGGGAAGGAGTACGAGCTGGTTATCACCACCTACGCCGGCCTGAACCGCTACCGGGTGGGAGACATCCTGCGAGTGACCGGGTTCTACAACGCTGCGCCGCAGTTCCGGTTCGTGCGCCGCAAGAACGTGCTCCTCAGCATCGAGTCCGACAAGACCGACGAGGCGGAGCTGCAGCGAGCGGTGGAGAGCGCGTCGGCGCTGCTGCGGCCCTACGACGCGACCGTGGTAGAATACACGAGCCATGCCTACACCAAGTCCATCCCCGGCCACTACGTCATCTACTGGGAGCTACTGGCCAAGGGGGCCTCCGGCGGCGCCGAAGCGCTGGAATCGCTGTCGCACGTCGGAGTGATGGAGCAGTGCTGCCTGGCGATGGAGGAGGCGTTGAACGCGGTGTACCGGCAGAGTCGGGTGGCGGACGGGTCGATCGGGCCGCTGGAGATCCGAGTGGTGCGCGGCGGCACGTTTGAGGAACTGATGGACTACGCCATCTCAAGGGGAGCATCGATCAACCAATACAAGGTGCCGCGCTGCGTCACCTTCCCGCCAATACTAGAGCTCCTCGACTCCCGCGTCGTCTCTACCCACTTCAGCCCCGCGCCGCCTACGTGGTCGTCGCACCGCCGTCCGGGAAACTGAGACACCGCCCGACTGCATCAAGAAAGGGAATACGAATCGAACGAAAAGGTCGTCAACGCTTGACCTACCTCTCGTTTTTTTTAACCTAATTAAGTAAATTTAGATTTATCGTTTTTGTTTCTTTTTCTTTTACTTTAGTGAAGCATTGTGATTATGCTTTTAATGTGGCCAACTTGTAATGGTTAAATAGTTAATGAAAAATAATTTGGCACACAATTGACCCAATTGGCTTAAATTATTATAAAATTCAGACACATAATTGTTATGACATCAAAACAGTAGTCATGAAAGAACTTCTGGTCAATTGATCGAGCTAGAATGAATTTAAATTTATGTGTATTGAATGAATGCTGCAAGTGGTCAATTGATCGAGCTAGAATGAAAATCCCTCATAGGATGTAATTTGCTTTTGCTTTTTTTTTTTTTTCTAAAAATAATGAATAATAATGCACCAACAAGGGACAAGACAAACGATACGAATGCAAAACATCAATTGATTAGAGATAATAGAACACCACCAAATGAGATGGAATTAGGGTTGCCATTTGATGCTCAAGGGATGAACATGAGTTCACAAAGAACCCTAGGCTGTCAAGAGTTGGTCGAAGAATAAATTTGCACAGGAAATTCTATGACTTGTCAGAGTGAGAGATCATCAGAGATACATTAGAGAAGACAACGATGATACAGACCGCTTGCTGTATCGGAGAAATCGAAACTTGTGAATTGATTAGTTAGGACTGGGATATAAAATCGTAGGAACCGATCGATTGATCGATGTGGCTTAATCGATCAACGCAAAGAGTTGTTCTGTGCCCGACTAATTAATTACCCAATTGGTACAACCTAAATATCTTTACACCCAATAGATTTGATTGAGATTTATTGGTAAACCACAAAAACACCAATCGATTTAGGATTTAGAGTGGCCCAATTGATTATGTACAGTTCTTGAAATAAAGTCATTTCAAATTAGAGATTGATTAGACTTTAAATTAGAAATTAATTTTATTAAATTTATTCTCTAATTTAGAGATCGGTACAAAATCGATCTCTAATTTAGAGATCGACTTGAAAACGATTTCAAATTAGAGATCGATTTTGAATTGGTCTCTAATTTATATTATATTGTTTTCAAGTGCAAAGCCCCGTGCTCCATCCAATTACTGCATTGTCGAACATGGTTTTCCTTACAATTCGAAGGCCAATTCAATTTATATTATTGGTTAACTATTTTGTGACTTTCTTATGATTATTTTTATTTATCCACATTATAAAAAAATTGTCGTACATACGGTCAGTATTAACTATCATAAGCATCTAACGATGGTATTGAAGTCACCGAATGCAAATTATAATTCAATATTAGAAACCATAACACGAATAGTTTCTTTGATCTCGGATCGTTATCAAATACTAATTAAAGAGTCCATACACAGTGAGAAGAACCTTTCTCTTACAATTGACGCATCTCCTCACTAATGGATATTGTTGCACGAGTTTAAATTCATAAAATTTGGTGTTTCATTGAATTATAGCGATATCTTCTACCATAGTTAGTCCTCCTAATCCATTTTCAACTCTCTCTTTTTTTCTTCCAACTATTATAAAAGGAGCCGAATATCTAATTTCAGTCAAAACATAACAGTGTTAATGTCCATAAAATGAAGGAAGCCGATCTTAACAGTGTGGGAAAACGAGAGCAAGGGATCGACGTGAGAGTGAAGGAAAACAAATGTCATCGATCAGTGTTTGTCGCGTTTCTAATTGCCGTTTCTTAGAGGCTCAATTGATTCTGGAGACTTTCTAAACAATGCAAATTTGAGTTTGATTGAAACTCTAACACCAGTTGCATCAAATTGGATTTGTTAACGTGACGCCGAATCTAACTAGATTTCCGCGAGTACCGGATTCAATCCCAACAAGTGGGGGTGGGTTGGATTTAGCTAGTGTTAGAATTAGATTAAAATTTCGATCACTAACTAAAATGGAAGTGCTAGAGCGCTAGTGGGCGGTGTTTAATCTAGTTTGACTTTCCTGTGGTCAAGAAATTGCTGGAGTGGCTCGTGAATTTCGTGGGAATTAATTCAGAAATAATGACTTGAATAGGAGTTATAATACTCATTTATCGACTTCGAATTCAATAAGTTCACGTAATGGATCGTTTTGGTAGATAATAATTTTCGATCAATCAAATTATCTGAAGTTCGATCAGATCATGCATGTATCAAATAATTTTAAGCGCCATCGAAGCATATTCTTCCCGACTATGCAACTTTAATTTCATCCACACTGACCAATAAAACTCGAACGATCCGTTAACTCACATGGTAAAGAGAACTTTGTTGGGGATCGCCACTTTGTTTAATGATCGCAATGAGAATGTCTGCATTAGTAATAAGGCAATAAAGGCGGATCGAGCTATAACCGAATCCACTGTATAATTAATTCTGCAACAAAAGTGATCTGGATACAGATTTTTCATTTCTTTTAAGAAAAAACCTATGATAAAGACAGATGGATCTAATTATATATATAAGAACCTGAATCCAAACTACTTTTTAACAAATCTGTAGGTAGATCACCGGAATATGATGCTAACATACATGCAGTGAAATGAACGGCACTTGCATACATAAAAAAACAAACAAACAAACATATCTCCACGATCATTTTAAGTGCGTTTGTGGCGTCGGTGAACACATACGTTTCCTTTTCAGAATATCTGAGAGAAGATTTTTGCTTTTGTATGTGTTGGGTCCAATGGATAGCAATTTCACTGTTGTTGGCTGGTGTTTTCGCTGGATTTCTGTGCTTTTCTGCGTTGAACAGTAATTGATTGTTTGTTTCTTATTAATTTACTACGATGTGACAGTGTTATCTTTTCAACATTATCATAAACTAGCAATTGCTTGCGTTTGATGGTCATTACTGTTTCTATTTCTTGAGAATTCTGGTGTGAGGAATTAAACTAGAAGCTTTCTGTGAAGCTACTCACTTGGAAGCTATGCACAATAAGTAGTTATCAAAGTTGAATCGAACACCTTCGATGTACAATGTTAAAAATCCAAGTGAAATCTGAGATCATCATGATCTCCATTTTCCTTATGCTTCATGTATGTCCCAATGTAGGTGGTCACCTGGATCGTAGTGGCGTTTCTGAACCAGCAGATCAAGTGCGTATACTGGACTAGATGGATCGGACCAAGTGAATGATTGAATGCATGAACTACTTGGGTTGATCAAATAGAATGAGCGGACTCATCTAGCTAGCCGGTCAGGTAAGACAGGCAGAGTAAGTCAAACAATGTGTTGAATGGAACTTTTAGCTAATGCAGTTGTTCTTGATGGCCAATGAATTTTCACAAGATTTTATTTGATTGCAGATACCGATCAGATGGATCTCTCTGCTAAATATATCACGGTGTGGATGGAGACGGAAAGCAAAAGGAGGCCCAGGCATCCTCTTCGCCTGAGCATACCAGCACATTTCCAAAGATGGTCTCATCGTCCTCTGCACCGCTCTCAATTTTTAACTCGGATCGATCTATTCCTACATTTTTCAAATATAATCTTTCACAGTTCCTTTTGCAAAAGTCATCCTCTTGTGTCCAATTTTAAACAAAAGTAGATGGGACCAAAAACAATTTCTCGAAAAGATTTTAAATACTTTCAGAACTGATTTATATATGCAAGGAAAGTAAAAGATGCCTTCGAAATAAAGATCGTTGTAAACTTTTAAAATTCCATGTCCAAAACTCTGAAAGTATAATCCATTTAGTCTACAATGATTGCTGTGTGTCATCTTCATGATTCAAGATGAAGATGCTCGCCATCATCATACTTTAATACATTTGACCCTATTTGTTTGGAGTTCTCCGTTTGAGTATAAATAAATAACTAGATACAATTTACCCGACTAAAGTCATGTTCAATGGTTGAATCACGCTAATGCGAAAGTTAGAGATGAGGCAGATTAAAAAACAATATATATATATATATATATATATCATGCAAATTTCTTATTTTAATTTCGTGCAACCAAACACATTGTGTCAAGTATGGATAAGATTCTTCGTTTACATTTATCAACTCTTTTCCCAGTGTCCATTAACTGGCAAAACAAATCTCCAGTGAGATGATTACCAAACTACCTCCTTGAAAAAACAACTATTATGAGATACTTATTGTTTGCAAAATCATTCACAATAATAAAGGCTCGATTAGTCTTTGTTTATGCAACATCCAACAAAACGTTTGGCTCTTTTGATTGACCAAATGTCGAGGTGAACTTGTAGCAGTAAGGTTCAGTAGGCTTGGAGCGATCAAGTGAAAAACAGATTGACAAGCCTAGATGAGTTCCCAGAGGATCATAATCGTCTTTGTTCTCTATTGATTATCAGGTGTGGAGGTGTTAATTCGACTTGAGAAGTTGGTTCTGTGGCTGAGGGGGCCATCGCTCCGCTGCCCAATCCATCTCGAATCAGGTCAACTTTGTGCTTCGGCCTTTTCTGTGTCCTGATCCAATAGAATTTATTGGATCAGGCTTATCGATCTTCGGCCTCCACTTGCCCATTTACGATAACCAAGTAAATCGATCGTTGTGAATTAGATTTGCACCACTTACGAGGTCGAGTCAACGACGACCCGCAAAGATACCGGTCACGTTCGCACCACCGGCTTGTTTCTTTACTGTCGGTGAGCTTCGGGCTCCTCCGCCGTCCCAACCGCCCTGGACGGACGGGATGCGTCGATTAGATTATGGTCCCTTGCCCTTTATCTTTTATTGTCGTCGCACTGTATAACGTTACACATTGATGATAAACTTAAATACGCAAAAGAGGAATCTCCGCCGGTCACGTGCCGCATAAGCCGTCTACTTTCCGTCAGGCCGCCGTCCCCGGTCAACGCAAAATGAAACCTCTAGTAACGGCGCCGTCTAGCGAGGCGCCGCACGCACATGTTCTGCTTCTCGATGGTGGCTCACCGCCGAGACGTCCGGCGCTGACGGACGAGTCCGCACACTCGCGGTCACTAGCTCTTCTCATCGCCTCGGGCTTCAATGAAGCGTTTGCTGTTCAGAGGAGAAGATAAAGGTACTGGCGGTGATCGGATCCTCCTCAAAAAGAGAGAAACTCTTGTCCGTACTCGTGTGAACCGATGCATTCAGCGGCCACATTCCAGGTTTCGCTTTCCATATTTTATAATTTTACCATTTGCTCCTATTTCCCTTGCTTTTATTGGTTTTCTTGCTCGACTTGCCTTTCTTCTTCTTCTCAGACAGCTCTGTTTTGCTGCAGTAGAGTGGCAGTGGTTCCTTCTCGGTCCTCGAGAGAATAAATCTCGCGTTGCCGTCCTTCCACCATCTCCGCTTGGTTGGTAGATTTGCCGCAGGAGGCGTCGGAGCTAGGAACCTGGTGGATTCCATGGAGAAAAAACACGGGTTCTTCTCGACGCTCGAGGAAGTGGTGCGGGGGCTGTCGCCGGCGCGGCGGAGGACAAAGAGCCCCGCGACGAAGAGCGAATCCTCTTCGGGAGCAATTCTTATCAACCCGCGGCGGCGGAAGGGGCAGGCCACAGAGAGGCAACCTAACCAGCCGTTGGTGAAGGCGCTGGCTGAGGCACCGATGATGGCGAGATCGTCGAGCTTCCGGCCCGTAGGAGAGGCACTGTCGCCGCTGATGGAGGGCCCAGACGGTGACGCGCCAGAGGAGGTTGGGAGTCAGAGGAGGGAAGGGTGGGGCCACTGGGTCCGCGGTCAGCTCTCGCGGACGCCCTCCGTCACGTCCTCTTCGGCCGCCGCCGCCACCGGTTGTTCGTTTAGCACTTCAGACCTGCGGCTTTTGCTCGGGGTTATGGGGGCGCCGCTCGCTCCCCTTCACGTCACTACCGTCGATCCTCTCCCGTTTCTCAGCATTAAAGACACTCCCATTGTAAGCATAGATCTTGCTTTTCCACAATGCCGTTGTTTCTCTGCATTTTCTTGTCATCTTCTTGATCCGATGCAGAACTGCAAGCTTTCTTTGGAAAATGCAACCTTCGTGATTTAATTTCTTTCTACAGTCTCCTCATTTTGACGACGCAGCTTCCTTATCCTTTCAGGAAACTTCGTCGGCTCAGTACATACTGCAGCAGTATACAGCCGCATCGGGTGGTCTCAAGCTGCAAAGCTCTATCCGCAACGCCTACGCGATGGGAAAAGTGAGGATGCTGGCGTCAGAGTTCGAGACACCAACCAAAGTGGTGAAGAACCGCGGTGGCGCAAACGCCGCGGAGTCTGGCAGTTTTGTTCTCTGGCAAATGGCCCCGGACATGTGGTACGTCGAACTCGCCGTCGGCGGAAGCAAGGTCCACGCCGGTTCCAACGGTAAGATCGTTTGGCGGCACACTCCCTGGCTCGGTGCTCACGCTGCGAAGGGTCCTGTCCGCCCACTCCGCCGCGCCCTCCAGGTATAAACCTCTTATAGATAGCACATTCCTTCTTAGCGAAACAATGCGTCATAAAAGTTCCATCTTTGATTGAACTCGAGGGACTTTCTTCGAACAGGGCCTCGATCCTTTTACCACGGCGAGCATGTTCGCAAGTGCACGTTGCATCGGGGAGAAAAAGATCAACGGGGAGGATTGCTTCATACTTAAGCTCTCTGCCGATCCGCAAACGCTCAAGGCCCGAAGCGAAGGCCCTGCAGAGATCATCCGGCACGTCCTATTCGGCTACTTCAGCCAGCGGACAGGGCTGCTGGTCCACTTGGAAGATTCCCATCTCACTCGCATCCAACCCAACGCTGGCGGTGACGCCGTCTACTGGGAGACCACAATCAACTCTTTCCTCGAGGACTACCGCGCCGTTGAGGGTGTAATGATCGCCCATTCCGGGCGCTCCGTGGTGACTCTGTTCAGGTTCGGTGAGGAGGCAATGAGCCACACCAAGACGAGGATGGAGGAGGTCTGGACGATCGAAGAGGTATCGTTCAACGTGCCAGGCCTCTCTGTCGATTGTTTCATCCCCCCTGCAGAGATAAGGCGCCATTCCATCAGCGGCGCCTGCGAGCAGCCTCCGGCAGAAAGGATCAGGAGCAGGAGCAGCATCGGCGGCCGGTCGAAGGTCGCCGCCATGCCCGTGGAGAAGCTGCAGGGTCCGAGCGACAACAGAATCGTTTGGAGAATCGAAATGCCGCAGCGCCATGTCCTTAAACAAGGATCTGATCGATTTGTTAACGGTGCCGGCTAAGTAATTGACCACGGGAAATGGATCCCTGCAGTGCTAGATAGTAATTTTATCTTTGTGTTGCATCCTCTGTAAATAAGAGCATAATTTTTCTCAGGTCTTAATTGTCGAAAAGGCCTGGCTGAATTTTCGTACTCTGAATGCAGAAGGATAAAGCATTGGCTAAAGATTTAAGTGTAGTTGCGCGCAGAGGCACAATATCGTTTTTTCTTCAGGCTCTACTGCCTGCCTCTACTCTCTGTATTTGAATCAAACAATTCCTGGCACATGATGATGCTTATGTTCAGAAAGTGCCGTAATTTAGCCACTATTCCTAGCAACTACCCTTTCTTCAAGATCTCAAACTGCACAATGCGACGGTGAGTCTAAACCTGATCGAAAACATAGTTTACCATGTAAAACAAGCTTAATCAGTTATTTAATGCCTGTATCTCCTTTCCTTTCTTGGCTGGCATATCTTAGCTGTACATTTTGTTGCCTTCTCTGCAAATCTTGTGGGGGTGCCGAGATCATCTTGATCTTGTCCTCTTGTACAGCAGCTTTATCTTTTTGATCTTGTTTCGTTTCATGACAGCATCTGAAGCCTGGTGATCCACAAAGTAAACACAGCTCATGCTCAGGTGCAAGTGAGGCAGATGTTGCCTTGGCCCAAAGGAAGGCATCAAGACGCAAGTGGCCTCGGGGTCTGAAGGTCACCACCATGTGCTTTTCACCTCATTCAAATACCTAACTCTGGAGCACATTTATTTTAGTGGCGTGAGACGTGATATTCCATGATATTTTACTGAAACTTGGGGCTAATCTACCTTACACAGTAGTTAAGACGTGCATGCTGCTTTGTTAGTAATATTTAGAAGCTTCGTCATGTGGATGCTCTATTGCTCTTCTCCGGGTCAAATCCCGTGATGGTCACTTGCTCATTTTTATATGTGTGGAAAATATTCACTACTGGTGCAAATATCAACGTCTCCATCGTCACTTGTAAATTTGAAATAAAGTATACACACACACTCTATGGGCTCGCTTCCAAATTCCAATTGAGAGGATGGTAGGTCCATGTACCATTGAATTATCGTTCACAATGTCTCCCCTCTATCCTACAGCAATTCTCAAAGGATCCACGGGATATCATGTACGACCAGTATGATACTGTCAGGCTTTCTGTCTTCAATCGACAACGGGTATTTTGAACAGCTTCAAAAATATATATATATATAATAAGCACGAAATTTTAGAAACTTATATCGAAAGAATAATCGATGAGTCTTGAGAATTAAATAATGAAACAATATGCTTGTGAATACAGCATGCAGTAGAAAATTAAAATGGTGCAGCGGGGACTCATTCTGTTTTCATGTCCTAATCAAATAAGACCTCAGCTGGAACTGGAAGAGTGAGAATGACAAGTGCAGGTATGCATGGATTACCTCCAACCTGGAAAATGGGAGTGTTCCAGGTAATCTGAAAGATTTCTCGAACCATTTTGCTGAATTGATATGATGAAGCATATATACATGGAGCGACCAAAGTTAGAATTAACTTAACCTTTCTCCCGCGCTTGACCAGGCACCTGCTAGCTTCTTCACTGCATGTTACACGATGTCCTTACCGTTCATAAACGTTGATGAAAACTTGCAAAAGCAATACCTATCATTTGACCAGACAAAAGCGATAAGTTTGGCTTCGCTGAACATCAATAAGTAGAAGAGAGAGCGCGACATTGCCAGACTCTCGATCCTTGTTTCTTGCAGCTTGTTCTTGGATAGCTAGATTCCAGTCGCTACTGACATTACTGTTTATATGCGATGTTATTGATGTCTGATGGCGAGCAACATGGAGACTTGGTGATAAGATTGATAGAAATAAATTTACGTCCAAGTGTAGGGTAAGCATGGGAATCTGGATCCAAATTATTTCTTGAGTCTTCACAAGTAAAAAAAAAAAAAGGAGGATTTTTAAAAAACTTTTAATCATAAACATTAGTCCAAGAGAGAAAACCCAGAACCACAGTGATCAATCTTCAGTTAAATCTAATCCAGACATGCTTCAGATGCAGGACAATTGGACTATCACAAAGCACCAGCTCAGGCACCAAAACCTCCCATCCATGTAGTCCTTTTCGCAAATATTCCTACAACCTGTGACAGCATTTGCTTGGCTTTAGCAGACCTTGAAAGCAAAAGAAATTGCAAGTCATCGCTGGAAAGAGAATAAATTGCTAAATTCACTACAACACGAGAAAGAGGAGGAAATTTAAAGCTTTTTGTACAATTGCAAATTTAACTTGAAATGAATTTAGACGATGAAAATTTTTATCACAATATGAATACCGCACACGACGTCCTCACAAGAACCTGCCCTGATAAACTGTCCTTACCAGGTCCAAAGAATTAGCTAGCTAGGATTTTAGATGATGCCTTATCAATCACCAACGTTGCTATAAACTGTTAACGATTTCATGTAATATTTGTAAGAACAGTCGATGCACAATCTATCTTGCTATTTCACTAGTATTAATAAATAAAATACTAAATTTCAGAAAGCATGTTTTTGTATCCCAAAAGTGTATAGTTGTTTAGTAAGACGTCGCTGCTATAAAAGAATCGTATTGTGTGATCACTCTCTGCTTAAGACTGAGTTTTAAATGCTAATGCAACTGCATCGATAAAATCAGTAGTAAATGACACTTCATCTGTTGATGTCCGTGAAATAGTACCATTGCGTCTTCCCTGCGCCATTGTTGAAATTATCTTTCACGATCTGGAGTCTTCTCTATCTCAGTGAATTCATGAACGAATCTGGAGTATCATTTGATGAATAATAGAAGATTAATCTCTATTGCAAATTTTGGAACAAAATCAAAGTGTATGATTTCAGAGAATGAAATTTGATACTTTTTCTTTTGAAAAAAAAAACACAAGGATAAATTTTACAGTAAAAACTAAAAAAACGAACGTGATGAAACAGCAAGATAAGGAACTATTTTTTTTAAAAACAATTCTTTACAGAAAGTGGCAAGAATCGATCAGTCATTTTTTATTACAAGTAATTGACGACTCAAGCAGAGAACAAAAACTAGAACGCAACTACGCTTTTACTAGTTTTGATGAAGAAAAGATGAATAATTCCGCAGTATTTTAGATCATGATTCATGTTTCAAAAAAGTGATGATTTTTAAAATTATTAATATCACTCTGTTTCTTTGGAGAAACAGGAGAACAAATTAAGGGTCACGAGAAATACGCGAGCAAAACCAGAATCAGAAGTGATTTTTAAAATTTTTATCACTCCGTTTCTTATTTTTATACATAACAAAAAATGGTAGCTATATTTATTAATTGATTTTGCCACATCGATATTTAACAGAGAATTAGCACGACTTTAACATTATAATAGATATAATACAATTTTCTAAAGTAGATATTAGATTAAATAAAATACAAATTGATTATAAATTAAAAAAAGATAATTTATCGCATCCAAAATATATTATTTTTCAAAAGACATATCAAAGTTCAAAATTATCAAATCCATCTCTTTTTTTTCTCTTTCCTCTCTCCTTTGGATGTAATAATTTTTTTATTTTTTTTTAGCTCCCGAAACTAACCGGGTTAATAAATACAAAAGAGTTTGTCTATAATAAACAGAGGTCAATTTTTCAAGAAGTCATGACTTTAGGTTGTACTCCTCTATTTTGCATTTGTCAACTATGATCCTGATTTATCCTCCTCCACAATGGGAATAGTGGTGAAGGCCGCTAAAATGGTGATTCCATTTTTTATTCTTCTTATATTTCCTCTTAAATTAAATTAATATTTTATCTCTCCTTTTGCATGCATGATAAAAATAAACACCATAGATCAATATCAAAGTGAGTGTTGATTTTGTAATAATCTTTACAAGATCAACACCAAGGCAACCTGGTGTTGATCTTGCAAAGTCAGTATCATGGTGGTGTTTATTTTATAAAATCAGTATCATAAATGATGTTGATTTAAAAAACGATGATGTTGATTTTGAGCTGATCTTTTTGAGTATATATAGACTCTTGGGCACTTCAAAAACTTGTAGCATTTGGAATAGGTCGGATCGAAATTCTTTAGGTTTATCAATAAATTTTGATTGAAACTCATGGATAAGCTTAGGGGATTTTGATTTTTGAAAAAAAAAAAATTAACATGTAATGGAAGAGGATAGTGCAATAAAAGTGTTTATGATATTTATACGTAGTGTTTGACATTCTTATGATAAGTTATGAGTATTTATCAATTGTCTTAAAACCATAAACTTTAAAAACCTTTCGATCACTCTTGTTATTGACTTTGAGCTGATATTTTTGAGTATGTATAAACTATGAGGTATTTTAGAAATATGTAGCACTTAGAATGGATCTGATCTGAATTTTCTAGGTCCATTAATGAATTTTAGTCGAAATTTATTGATGAGCCTCAGAAATTTAAATTTTTTTAAAAAGTTGATATGTAATGAAAAAAAGAATAGTGCAATAAAGATGTTTATGAAGTTAATGTCTAGTTTTGACATTCCTACGATAAATTATGTATATATGTCAATTTCTTTAAAATCAACATTATAGGTAATGTTAATTTTTGAAAGAGGTGATGTTGATTGACACATACGTATAATTTTTTGTAGGTATGTCAAAACTAGGCATGAACACCATAAACATTTTCATTGTACTATCCTCTTCTATTATGTGTTAAATTTTCAAAAATTTAAATTCCCTAGGCTCATAAATAAGTTTCGATCAAAATATCCATTAATGGGTCTACAGAATTTCTATCGAACTCATTCCAAGTACTATAAATTTCTGAAGTACTCTAGAGTATATACTATTGGGAATTTGACGTTGCTAGAGGGGGGTGAATAGCGTGTTCGATTGATTGACGAAATTTGATCGTGCTTGCTACAAACGTTAGTGTACGCAACGGAAATAGTAATAACAAAAATAAATACACACAATGAGCAATACACAAGAATATAACGTGGTTCGGAACTTTAGGACTCCTACTCCACGGGTCGATCTCGGATGAGTCATAGCGATGCAAACACCACCACTAATAACTCCTTCTCGGAACAATCCGGAGATGGAGAAATCTCTTACAATGATTACACAAATAATACAAGATAAAACAAGCAAATACAAATGAAATACACAAATACACATAAAGAAAACTTTACAAATGCGTTTTTCGATGCTTGCTTGTTTGGTTGCTTAAGCTGCACTTGAAAATCCTGAATTGCACAAGCAAATCATCACAAATCGCCTCAAAGAACCATGGTGAAATCCTCCACTTCGAGTTTCTTTTATAACCTGCAACGGACTGATTTTGCGTCTGATAGTCGACTGTCATAAGACCTCAATCGACTGCCAACAATGTCGTTATCTCACAACGGACTTAATCCACGTCGGCATTCAAGCCAATAGATACACTGCTAGTCGATTGTCATTACTCATTAGTCGACTGCCAAGGTCGTAGCCAACTGACCAGTCTACTACCAAGCATTCTGCTCCACAACCTCGACCAGTAGTCGATTGCCCTCCAAGATAGTCGACTGCTCAAGCTATCAGTCAACTGCCTAATGTTGATAGTTGACTGCCTAATGCCTTTTGCCACAGTCGAACCCTAGTCGACTCACGGTAGTCGATTGATCATAATCCCAATCGACTGCTACAAGTCGACTCGACTGCCAAGTGTCAAAATACTTGGTCAATCGACTGATCCAAAGCCCCAGTCGACTAATAACCTCAACCATGAGGCTTAACTCCAAGTATGATGTCCTCATACTTGCTAGACCACCCTTAGCTGAGACCTAAATCTTATACCCACCTCCATCAGCATCACGTCTATCGGATCCCTCCAAGTCATCCATACACTAGTCTTCGGGTGCTTTTATCGATTATTGTCATGTTAAGCTGGTGGTCTATACCACCAAACCACATTTGGGCTTACGCTGCCAATACTACCGCTTAGACTTTATGCCGTCAAACCATTGAATTTATGCTGCCAAGACTCCCGCTTGGACTTTACATCGCCAATATCAACATTTAGACTTCCCTTGTCAACCCATGTTGGACTTTCTATTTGTCAAGACTCAAGCTTAGACTTTCCCTTGCCAAGATCCATACTCGGACTTTCTATGTCAATCCATGTTAGACTTTCCAATTGCCAAGACTCAAGTTTGGACTTTCCTTGTCAAGATCCATGCTTAGATTTTCCATGTCAAGTACACAAGACTTGGACTTTTCCATCATATGATCAATCCTATGTCAACTATCTAGTCAATCCATTGTTAAACAACGGTTAACTCATTTGACAAACATCAATGTCAAATATCAAATCACTACTCGAGTCAAACTCGAATATGATAAATCGTGATCTGGTTCGATTGCACCAACATATACGTGCCTAAAAATATCAACTCATAATCAAAATAATCTCTTTTAAAAATCAACATCGCCTATGATATTTATTTTATAAAATCAATACCAACATAATATTAATCTTGCAATATCAGTACCAAAGCAAGATTAATACCAAGTTGTTTTAGTATTGATCTTGTAAAATCATCACCACTTTGATGTTGATCTTACAAGATCAATATAACAATTATTATATGTATGAAAAAAATGAGAAAAAAGATTAATTTAATTTAAGAAAAAGAAGAATGAAAAAAAAAAGTTATTGCATGCAAAGAAAGAAAGGAGGAAGGATAAAAAATTTGTCATAAAAATAGAGAAATAATATAGAAATTTAATGTGTCCTTTAATAATTTTGAAATCTGGTGTTCTGAGAAATAACATAATTGAGATGTGTTCTCCAGTGAATTACCGATTTTAAAAAAGGTATAGAAGATGATAGATTTAGAATTTTAACCTATATTTTTGGTAGAATGCGTAAATCTCTTTTTGATAAAGATATTGTTTGGTAAATCGTGATCCATCACCATCGTGAACCACATCACCACTAAATATTTATATTCTGTCAAAAGTACATATTACAATAAAAAAAATTTAGATTTGACAAACTGTAGTTATATTTTATTTAGACACTAAAAGAATAAGGAAAAGTTACAAATAAATAAATAAATCCCAAAGCACAAGAGAAACAACGTAGAAATGACGTAAAATATATTTTTTGGTGGAATCAAATTGCTTCTGCCCTAGCAGAATTACCCTTGTATATAATCCAGTGCACTACGTATCCGCCTTAGCAATAACTAAACCGAAATAAGAGCTTAACTCTAAAATTAATTGGATAAAATTTGGACATTTGAATTATAAAATAATAATAATTAAACTGAAACATTAGAATAAGTCAGCGTGGAGAAGGATTGGGGTTCACCAAGAACGCACCTATCCAAGCGTAGAACCAAATCGACAAGATAACCGCCAACATCCCTCAAACTTAAAGAAATGAACTGTTCAATGTGACTCCCGTCCAACCCAAAATAGGACAATAACAACGTTTGGGTCCGTGTCACTCCGCGCGACTCCTCTCCCTTTCCTCTTTATATTTCGCTCTCCTTCCCTTCAACGCCCAACGCACACTCTCTCTCTCTCTCTCGTCGCGTCTTTCTCTTCGCTCGGTCACGATGCTTCGTCCCTCCGCTCTTCTCTTCCTTCACTTCGTCCTCGTCGCTGCCTACCACGCCTCCGCCCAGTCCCCAGCGGCCGCGCCCACTACTCCCGCCCCTGCCGCTCCGACCTCTCCTTCCCCAGCCATCGCCTCTGCCACTCCCGCTTCTGTTCCCCCAGCCCAGCTCACTCCCACCTCTGCTCCTGCCGCTGCTCCCACCAAGGACGTCGGTTCCCCAGCCAAAACCCCAGCCGCCGCTCCTCCGAAAGCCACGACACCCACTGTCGCCCCGGTGACGCCCCCTCCGGCCCCTGTGCCTATAACTTCCCCGCCCGCGCCTCCCCCGGCATTACCACCGCCGGTTCTAGCACCAGCAGCCACTCCAAGCAAGCCTGCGGAAGTTCCTTCTCCAGCGCCGAGCAAGACCAAGAAGAAGCCGAAGAAGACGACCAAGAAGAAGAAGAGCCAGAGCACCGCTCCGGCCCCGGCCCCGGCGCCGTTCTCACACAGACACAGCCCTCCGCCCCCCGTTGCCGCGTCTCCGACAGTAAGCGGCGATGCGCCAGGGCCTAGTTTCGCCGCTGACCAAGCGGTAAGTCTTACTCTCCCTCTCTCTGCTTTATCTTCTCAATGTACGTACTCCTTGCTGTAGATTTTAGAAGATCTTTCTCCACCACGGCGCATGATTAGAATTAGCATTTGCTCTCTCTCCCATCACAACTTTGTCACCGATATCTTTTCGTCCTGTACAGAACTTTTTTCCACCCAAGATGTTAATTTCAACGTAAGTTGTTGCATATCACTGCCTTGTTACTAAATATTAGAAACTATATGATGTGATTCCCGCAGAGTGGTGCAGTGTCAGTGAGATCCAAAGCAGGCGGCCTCGTTTCAGCGGCGGCGTGGCTTCTACTGCTCGGCTTGGCGTTGGTCTGAAGCATCTTTGCTCTTGTTCTGTTGGTCGTTGATTCGCAGAGGCACCGGCACCGGCACCGCCATGATTCCTGCTACTTGTAGTTCTGCGTTTAATTACTCGTTCTTTATTAAATTCATTGAGCAGAGGAGGTTGCCATTGTTTAATAATAATATGTTAGGATGGTTTCGATCCGAGCATCTTTTTATTTACGATGTTTTAAATTTTTTACTTCTGCCCTGGATTCTGCGGTGAATAATTTTTTATCGGATTAATCCATCTGCTCGGTTTCCTTGCAATGCATAGCGTACGTCAAATTGGCTGAAGAACTAAATGAAATTGATCATTTTATTGTCTACTTTCTCTGAGTTACTCATTTTCTTTCTATCTCAACCTATCGAACATGCTCCTCGTATATTCGTTTAGGACATCTCAGCACCAGAAGGGACGAGAACAAAGCCCTGAGAAATTTTCTTCAAACTTCTTCCCTTTTACTAGTGAAAAAAGCTGAACAGACTGAATAGATCTAACAGTAGATAACTCTGCAAAGCAAAGTGAAATTTTTCCCAAAAACAATATCTTTGCCAGCAATTAATTGCATTAATCAAAACCGCAAAATATGCTTCCACACAATAAACAATATGGCAGAAGAAATGGCAGCTAAAAAATTGGTTTTCAACAATTCAAAGAGTGTTATGGAGTACAATTTTTATTTGGAAATTGTATTGAACTCTCAATTTGGGCTATTATTTTTTGTGGCAAAATATATATTATTGTCGCAGCAAGCTTTGCACACCAGACCAAAACGACAATGAGCAAGCACATGAGATGAGGAATTCTAAGAATTTAAAAATCAGCGAAGAAAATTGAGGAGACGACGCATCATGGAACAATCTTGTAAGCCTTCAGTTTATCAATCCAAGCGTTGAAAGAATTTACCGAGTTCCTGAAGCCCAAGAAGCCGTGCTCCTTGCTCTTGTTCATGTTGTCGAGGTGCTCCAACTCCACGCCCAGCACTGCATCCGCGTACGTCCAGTTCGCCACCTCCTCCAACGTGGTCGGCACTAGCTCGTTCTCCCTAACGATCTCCTCCCACACAGCCTCCTTCCCCTGCATCAGATCCTTCAGCTTCAGCTGATTACCGCCCTCGCCCTGGTAGACCACCGCCGGCACACCGAACTGCTCCGCCAGCGCCGCCCACAGGTGCTTCCACTTGAACGCGTCGCCATTGCTGCAGTTGAATGCCTCGTTCTTGGAGTAGGGGTCGACGGCGGCCCAGATCTGCTGCTCGGCCACGAGGTCGGCGTCCGACGCGTCGCTGAATCCGTCCCACGCCGCCCGGCCGCCGAACCACCGGAGCGGCGCGCCTTCCTTGTGGCAGATTGCGGCGTAGACGCAAAGGGTGGCGACGAGGTTCATGCTGCCGCAAGGGGAGAAGCCGAAGACAGTGGTGGGGCGGTGGATCGACCACGAAACGGAGCGGCTCTCCCTCTTGGACAATTCGTCGAACAGGACGTCCTCGAGGTCGTAGTAGACATTGGGCGCCACGAGGCGGGGCATGTCCTCGCGGAAGGGCGGGTCGTGGGGCTCCACCGACATCGCCTCGGCCGCGCCGGTGCTCCCTAAGGGGCCGAGGTAGTGATCACGGCCGGTCTGGAGGCAGACGTGCTGGAGATTCGCCGCAGCGGGGAGCACGGCGGCGAGGACGTTGCGTAGCATGGAGGCGTTGGCGGTGCGGGTCTCGGCGGCAGTGGGGCGGCAGGAGAACGCAGCGTAGAATACATGGGTGACGTCGGTGAGCGGCGACAGCTTCGCGAGGGCGTCGGCGGGATCAGCGATATCGCAGGCGACGTGCTCGACGGGGAGGGCGACGACGGCGTCGACGAGGTTGGGGGAGAGGAAGGATTGCCGCGGGGGCCGGCGGGAGACTCCGTAGACCTTCCAGGGACCGCCGGGGGTGTCGGAGAGGGGAAGAATGTCGTAGAGACTGGAGCCGACGATGCCGGTGGCGCCGACGACGAGGGCAACGCTTGGATATCTGGAGGCTCTGACGGAGTCCTCGCCCGCGGCCAGCTTCCTTCCGGCGCTAATAGCGCCTGCCCACCACCAGCTCATAGCGATGCTATAGCGATCGAATCAAATATTTCTGGACGAGAGATTTTTGTGGCGACGGCGATGGAATTGAATTCAATTCGCTCTCTAGAAATCAAGATCGTCTAAGGAGCAAGCTGACGACGGTGTGGGCGAAGAAGTAATGTTTGAAGCGATAAAGAAATGATTGAAACGAGATCTCTGATATAATAATTGAATGAAAAAAAAAACATGAAAATGAGAAGAAAACAAAAAAAGACGTGGCGAGAGGTTCATCTGAATTGTGATGTTTGCCGAAGTGTAGTCTATTTTTAGAGGTTAAGTTGGACGGAGTTTGTAATATATTTGACCCAAAATTGCAAAAAAAAAAAAAAAAAAAAAAACTATTTTATTCATGAGTGTATTTCACGTCACATATTTTTCCACAAAATATTGTAATGTGTAGTTATCCTAACCTTTGCCATCTTCTTTTATTTTTGATATAAATTTGATATTTTTTCTATGGCCATAAGATATCTCTCACACCGCATTTGAATATGGAATTGGGCAATTGGCAAATACCAATCTATTGTTAAATGGATTCATTTACCACACTTAGATCGAGTAACTATTTAGATTTGGCTTGATTATATTGTTAAAATTATTTGATAGCTCACGAGGTAATAAAATATAAATCATCATTCCCATCCTACTATTCTGGAGAAGAAGGATAATATTTCATAAAATCCAGGCCCCTCTTGTTGCACCAGATGTTGCAGCTCACTAATTTTTCAGTGGCTAACCTCCAAAAGCTCGAACACCAATATATTTCGATTTCTACTTTGAGATGAATTTTGAAGATCGGCTTCTAAATATGTATAAATCGTATTTTAAATTTATCTAACAAATAAATCAAAAGGAAAAAACATTTATCTTCGAAATATAACCAAAAACAAAAACAAATACACTCTTTGACATTAAAAAAAAAAAAGAAAAAATCGAAAAGACATGAAACTCCTGGCACCGACGACACTAGCCAACGAACAGCCTTTTTCAAACTTTTCTCTCTCTTTTGTTAAGATAGAGTTAGTTTAGATTGACTGTATCTCAATATAGTTGAGTTGAAGTGTTGCAATTAACAAAATATCTCAATAATTTGAATGTAAAATATTAAATAGTATAAAATCGAATTAAAACTAAGAAAATTGATATGAAAAAATTAGATAGATGTAATAATTATAATTTTGACAGAGGTAAAAATATATACTCATTTTATTTTATTTTATTTTAAAAAAAAAAACCAAAATTTTAAGTTGTTGCATGAATTTATTATTTCTGATTATTTGTTCGTCTCCAGTCACGCGTTCGTTCTACGCTAACGAGTCGATCGTCTTCCTTCCGCTTTATTAACTGACCTCCTTCCATCTCAGAGACGCGCGAACAAGGTCTCAGCTCTGAAGAAAGACCAACTAGGGTTACAGGATGCAGATATTCGTCAAAACTCTTACGGGGAAGACAATCACCCTCGAGGTCGAGAGCAGCGACACCATTGACAACGTCAAAGCAAAGATCCAGGTCTTTCTGTTCGTCTTTGTCTCCTTCCGATGCAACGATATGTGTTCCAGGGTCTGATTAGGGTTTTAACTGGAGTGGAGTCTTTACTTCGTGTTCCATCGTTCCATTTTTCCGTCTCATCTTGATAGATTATTTGGGGCCTTTGTTTTCTCATGTCTTTCGTTTGGAATTAATTTTCTGCCGGGAATTTAGGCGCTCGTAAATTCTTTAAAAATTATCAATTTGTTATTTTTTTTAGGTTTTACGTTGCAATTACTATTTCTTCTGATCATCAGGATCTGTGGATTTCGAATTCTTATAAAGACCGTTGATTTACTTTATTGACAGAAAATGTGGAACCAATATTAATTACTTTAGGAACTTTTAAGACACAGCAAAACGACATGGCTTTTGAAAAACGATGATTGTCTTCCGTTGCAGGACAAGGAGGGGATACCTCCGGACCAGCAAAGGTTGATCTTTGCTGGGAAACAACTGGAAGATGGCCGAACCCTTGCTGATTACAACATTCAAAAAGAATCCACTCTTCACCTTGTTCTCAGGCTTAGGGGCGGGATGATGATTAAGGTGAAGACACTAACGGGGAAGGAAATCGAGATTGACATTGAGCCCACCGACACAATTGACAGGATCAAGGAGAGGGTAGAAGAGAAAGAAGGGATTCCACCTGTACAACAAAGGTGTTCTTTGATGTTTGCATTTCTGGATTTTACCTTCCCAGTTTTCTCCAAACCAACTTTCGACCATGGGTTTGCGTGCCCTGGTTAGATGACTGACTTTATTTTAAAAGGGCAAAACTCTCCTTTTTTTTTTCTCGGTTTACCTTTGTATATTGAATTATATATTTTAATTCTTCTAAATAACTGGTTGTTTGTGATACACCAACTATAGATTGTTGGAAGTAGCATATATCAATTAAAAGGTTGTAATGGTGCTTCCTGCTATTGAGCCTTGTACTATACATTGTCACTCATCTCCTTTGTTATATCCTCTTTGGGATACAAAAGTCTATTATTTCTTGTGGCCATTAGAACTTGTGATGACTCATTATTCTTTTTTAACTAATAGGGATCCGTTTCTTTGTCTGCATTCAGATCTAAGTCAGTAGCTACTTATATTGCTCACTTATAAGTGCAAAGTCATCTGATCCTCAACATTTACCTTGTCTTTGCTACATTGTAATATATTTTTCTTCTAGGTGAGCTTTTATTGTATTTTTATTGAAAGGACAACAATAATGTTGGCTACCATCATTATAGAGTGCTTAGCTCTTTGTTTCTCCTCTTATTTAGAGTGTGACCTTGTTGATAGGTATGCATCCTTTTTTCTCCTCCCATCGTGTTATTAAACATACATTCTTCTTTACATTCTTTATTGTATCATATATTCTTTTATATTTTTAACTAGTTGATATAATTTTGTCAGAAACAATCTTTATTTCAAGTGATGCAATACCCATGGAACTTAATTGCATACACTATCTCCCCTAATTAGTAATAATATTACATCGGCAACCTGTATAAACTTGAAAATGGGTTCCCTTAAACAATTGACACATGAAGCTTCTCACTTAATCAAACTACATCCTAGAAGCAACACAAGAGTATATTTACATACTGCAAAATGAAATTAATGGTTCTAACATCAAAACCAGTATTGATTTTGAACATATCTGTGGTGTTTTGCATATATAGATGCCATCAGCCAATATCACTTCTCATCAGCCACTGTCTGCTGCTTATTTTCCCTTTCATCTGGAGCAATGACTTGTTGCATAAGATTTTAAAGATGGTATGATATGCTCAAAGATGACAAATAGATTCACTTGTAAACTGGTCTGAGGCAAAAAGGAAGACCAAAGAAGTTCCTTTTTGTCATAGAAAGTGATTAAAGAACTTAGATATTACATAGGGACACAGTTTTTTGTTTTGGGATCTTTGGACTTGATTGTAAAATAAGATTCATGCTACCAACCTCAATTAGCTGGGACACAGCTTATTTATTTGGTTGTATATCTGTTTTGAATTATAAAATAATAATATAATAATCTTAATTTCCAAGTAAAACATAATTTACTATTGACCCTTTCTTCTTCATATGATCCAGCTTTTAATTTCTGTCTCTTGCACATTTGTGGTCCGAACTGCATCTCAATCCCTGTTTATGTTTTCTTGCCTTGAAATGAATCAATGCTTTTCATTTGCAATCACTTTTGTTCAAATGGCTTCCTGTAAATTTTTTGACTTGCTTTATGGTACATTGATGTCTTTCCAGGACTCTTTTCTACATGAACTATCACTTTTTTTTTCTGATTTATAATTGTATGTATACTATGACGGCATGCGTATTTTTCTTGATAAATCTGTTTTCTTTGTTTCAAAATGTTGTGTGCATATTGTTTGTGTGGGAAAAAAAAAAACTCTGGAGTTTTAGCAAAGAACTAAAAAGTTTCATATTTACTCAAGTCCTGTGATTTCTATGGAATAAAACAATATCCAGAAAACTGGTTTAGTTGTTAGTTCAATTTGACCCCCTTTATGTGGTACTGCAGTGTAATTTATTCTTCCCATAAATGATGGTCTTCAATCTTAGCTACTCAATGTGTTTTTTTTGGTGCGCTTATATAGCACCTTTTGGAAACCAATACATGTTCTGCCATTTCGATGGAAATTTACCAATTAGAAGTTGTTTCTATCCAAACATTTCTTTTTTTTTCAGCATGGTGTTGTTTCAGATTCTTTTGATCATAATTTTGGCACTGCTATATGGACCTTGGATCTATCATTTTGCGTCTTATCTAGTATTTCTAATTAGCCATTTCTTTTTCATTTTTTCCCCGCAAAGTATCCTTACCAAAGAATCCTTTTTTCCATTGAGCATAGCTAATATAAATTGCATTATGGGCTAAAATCTGGCATGCCTTGAACTCAATGCAGGTTGATCTATGCAGGCAAGCAGTTAGCTGATGATAAGACTGCTAAGGAGTACAACATTGAGGGCGGCTCTGTTCTTCATCTCGTGCTTGCTTTGAGGGGTGGTTGATACTCAGATTTTTTTTTTTTTAATGTTCTCAGGGTGATTCTACTGTCGTTCCATGAATGTCCTACAACACTTCCGAATACTGCAGTGAACATTGTTGCTCTTAACAGCAGATATCGTTGGTCTGGTTGATTTTACTAGTATTTATTATTAAAAAAAAGAAAAAGAACATCTATTCAAAAGATCATGAAATATTCTGCAACTTTTGAACTCTTGACTAGTATTTTTATGAACTCAACTTTTGCCGATCAAACACCCAAATGTTTCCCAGATCAATAATTTGCAGCGCTCTCTTCTAACGGCTGCAACGGAAGGCCGCTTCTTTGCTACTTGACATTCTGTTTCTTCTTTCTAGTGTTTACAAAACTCGATGAGTTTTGAATTAAGATTTCATTGTTCTGAGTTGGCACTTTATTCCTGGGTCAAATTGTTATGCTACAAGAGAATGTTAAAACATGAAATTCTTAGCAATTTAGATGAATCGGGGAAATTTCAGTTTTCTACCTGTGGCGTGATTTAATCTCTATTGTGTTCTATATATTTATACTTTTGATTCTCAATTTTTGTGAGCTCAGGGAATGCCTTGCGGTTCTAGGCGCATCAGTTCTTCAGTATTGGACGTGTTTAATATCTAAAAATGATTAAATAAATGTATCCAGTATGGAAGAATTAATGCAGGTTTCGAAGAACAGTTGCGCGCCCAAACATAAGGAGGCTCTTATCAAGTTTATTTGCTTGATTTTGCATAAAAAGATGGCTGCACGTAAGATTCCAAATGTTTCCACAACTCATTGGATGTAAATTTCGAGCTGTAATATAATATATTTTTATATTTCAGTCAGAACATTTTGCCATTGTTGTTGCTCACGCTATGATCGCAGCCTGTCACCGTGCCATTGCCTACCTGTTGCAAAGCCCACTTCCTCACTGCTACACAGTTGTTTCTTCTGTACGATGATCCAGAAAGGGTCCGAACAAGAAGTCTTACATTAATTATTGTGTTCGACAAGCACCCACTTGCAGTTGAAGCGCCACCATTGCTGTGGCCACTGTTCTATTGGACTGCTCACTTCCTTACAGAAGGTAATTCCTTTTCGAGCAGTACAAAATTTAGTACATACTTTTGCTATTCCTTTTTTTTATAATCCTGTTCGCTCTCTACTTTCGCTAGTTTTATTAAATTCAATATCGAATAGTAACTTCTACATTGTTTAGCTATTGAAAGCTGATATTTTCTGAACTTCATGCAATATATTATTTTTAGTTTCTTTATGTTAATTTTGGGTTCTTTTTCACTGAAACGACTCGTCGTTTTCATAGCTTATCTTCCTTGACTTTTATGGAGCAGTTTTTCATCGTGATATCCTTGAACCTGTGGCTAATGGTAATCCGATTATTATCCAAACTGATGGGGCCCAATTCATGAGATCAGGTGGGCCTTCGAACGGATCTTTCTTGGCTTGTTAAGTCGACACATGGACATGGAGCTATGGCAATGGCAATAGGTTGTTTTTTAGCTCAAAACACCAAAATAACTGCCAAGATAGATAAAAACAAAGACATGTAAAAAAAAAAAAAATCATTTTTACGCTCGAACTAATTATCCTTATTAACTTCACAAGAACTTTGTTTATTTGCTTCTCATTCTAGCAGAAGGGAAATAACAACATGATAATAAATCAGCAAGTGTAGTCCTCTGCTTCTGAAAGATTTATCTTATTTATTTCAGAACGTCTGAGATAAGTGAACAGTAGTTTTAAAAAGTTCCTGTGGTAAAAAAAACACACTCGCCATCAATAATTGTTCCCTTTTTTAAACATCTCTTTAGTTTGCTCACCGCTCACAGAACATGTGAATTGAAACTCGATACCTCCTGCCCATTAGATATATGCAACTTGTTTATAAGTCGCTTCATGGCACCTCTTCTTTGGACGCAGCCAAGCTCCACCACTGCCAACGAGTTAGGTTTGACAGATGGACCGACAGGCAGATTTATTGGCAATTCATAGTTGAAGGTGGAGAAGAACAATCTCTCTCAATACAAAGTAATATCTTCTAGTTATTGATCAAGTGCATCCCAATTTATGCCCTTAAAAATGCTACATTCAGACCCATATTCCCTGGATAATGTGCATCTCATGCGTCGTCACTAGTTCTTTTTGCCTTGATGATGTCGTACGATGGGAGGAAGCTGAAGCCTGAAACTAAGATCCTAACACCAATTTATTGCTCGAATCCATGATTAACGCATTCCGAGCCAGACAAAGTAAGGAAGCAAACATATGAGAAACCAAGATCGAGCTCGGGCTCTTCCACTAAACCTTCACCACATCTTTCGGTGCCATCAGTTCCTCCTCCCATCTATTTCCTCCAGTCTTCTCATGTAATGCTGTTCACTTCTTTTGCTGCCTTTTTTGTAGCTAAGACGGCGTAGTCAATACAGATAAGAATCAGAAGAACGCTGCTGCCACCACAGGAATGCTGGGAGTTGATCAGGGAGCTGCGCCTCCACCTACTTTAATATCTAAAAGGAAGCAACTGCTTTCCACTGCCATGAAGAGAACTAGCGAATGGTATATGACTCTTTCCATCTCCATGATCTCTGTATCTTCTCTCGTATGATGGTTCATGCATCCCATGCTACAATTTTGTGTATTTGTCGTGCTGCTACCGACTTCTTGTCTTCCTGCTTCCTCTAGATTTAATCATCTACTTTCAGGCTATTCCCTGTTCGTTTCTCTTTATCCTTTCTTTGCTTTCTCCAGGATTTATTCGCAGGAGATCCCAAGCGACATAGAGGTGAAGGTGGGAGGTGCTATTTTGCCCTTGCACAAGGTAGTTGAATCTAAATCGCAAGTTTATCCTATATGACGAGCACATTATTTGAATTACGCACACTTGACAAATAGTCGACTTGCATTTTCCAGTTATTTATTAAGAAAAATTAAGTTCGGACAAAAAGAAAACTAAGATAAATTGAGCAGAAAAACACAGGAACATGAAACCGAGTCGAGTCGCGCTTGGGTGACGAAGATGATGAATTTTCTTTTGTTACTATTTATATAGACACGCCTTTAGGTGAATTCTAAAACAGGGGTTGTTCTGAAAAGACTTTTGATAGCTAAGGGCAACTATATAAGCAGAAGATGATGATTTGAGAACGTTGTTGATGAATTATAACTTGTGTTTGTAGTTCCGCCTGATCTCAAAATGTGGTTATATCCAGAAGCTAGTATCTGAGGCCAATTATCCCAACAACTCGACGATCGAAATCCCGGACATGCCAGGAGGCATCGAAGCTTTCGAACTGGTGGTCAAGTACTGCTATGGCATAAACTTCGAGATCACGGTAGACAATATTGCCATGCTCCGGTGTGCGGCAGATCACCTGGAGATGACTGAAGAATACTCGCTCGGGAATCTAGTTAGCAGAACAGAGGCTTACTTGGAAGAAGTCGCACTGACGGGTCTCTCGGCCGCAGTCACCGTGCTCCATAAAGCAGAGGAGCTTCTCCCCATGTCGGAGAAGGTGAAGTTGGTGAGTCGGTGCATCGACGCGGTGGCGTTGATGGCCCGCAGTGACAGCCTGAGCCAGCTGGGTTCGTCGTCCGTCACTACTGACAATTTCCAAGAAGGGTTTTCTTCGTCGTCACAGTCGAAGCCGATCGTGGATTGGTGGGCAGAGGAGCTGACGGTGCTCAGAATTGATACATTTCAACGAGTACTGATGGCGATGAAGGCGAGGGGATTCAGGCAGTATGATATCGGGCCGGTGATCATGCTATATGCGCAGAAGTCCCTGCGAGGTTTGGTGAGCTAAGCTGCAGCCTCTCAAAGATCTCTCAATTTAATCAAATTCCGTTCTATAGACAATTAATATTCTTGGCCTTGATTACGCAGGACATCTTTGGAAGAGGAAGAAAGAAATTCGACCCGAAGCAGGAGCACGAGAAGAGAATGATACTCGAAACAGTGGTGAATCTCTTACCGACGGAGAGGAATGCTATGTCCGTCAGCTTCCTGTCAATGCTTTTGCGAGCATCCATTTTCCTGGACACCACCGTGGCCTGCCGGCTCGACCTGGAGAAGAGGATGAGCCTGCAACTGGGTCATGCAGTGCTGGACGATCTACTCATTCCTTCGTTTACCGTCGACGGCGACTCGACGTTCGACGTCGACACGGTGCAGAGAATACTGACCAACTACCTGGAGCACGAAGCCAATGCGGGCCGCGCCGGTTACAACACCGACGACGACTTCGTTTCTCCGCCGCGCAGCGACGTGGAGAAGGTCGGCCGGCTTATGGAGAGCTACCTCGCGGAGATTGCTTCGGATCCCAACTTGACCATCGCGAGGTTTACTGGTCTTGGGGAGTTGGTGCCGCAGCGTGCGAGGATTAACGAAGACGGCATGTACAGAGCAATTGATATATACCTTAAGGTACTTCATTAATAGCTTGCGGGAAAAGGCCAATAAATCGATGTCGATGCTGCATTTCACATTTTCTGTCGAACTCTCTAGGCTCATCCATCGTTGACGGATACGGAAAGGAAGCAGATTTGCGGCTTGATGAACTGCCAGAAGCTGTCCCGGGAGGCCTGCGCCCACGCGGCACAGAACGACAGGCTCCCGGTGCAGACTGTAGTCCAAGTCCTTTACTCCGAGCAGCAGCGCATCAGAGATACCCCCGGCATGAGCGGAAGCCTCACCGGCGCCGAGTCCCCTGCGCTGTCGATCCGGTCGGGGTACAGCCGCAGCGGCGGAACTGACGAGGTCTGGCGGTTGCAGAGGGAGAACGACGACCTGCGAATGCAGCTGCTGAAGATGAAAATGCATTTGAAGGACTCGGAGACGCAACCGATGAAGATGTCGCCGGCCGACAAACCGCCATTACCGAAGAAGACGTTCATGAATTCTTTGTCGAAGAAGCTTGGGCGCCTCTACCCCTTTTCCAGTGCCGACGGCGCCAAGCCTTCCTCCGGCAAGGGTCGAACAAAGCCACCGAAAGATCGGAGGCATTCCATCTCTTAATCTGTGGCTCCTTTATTTTTCAGTAATGTGCGATCATACTTTTATTCTTGCGTTAAATAAATAATGTATCCTCTTCCTCCTCTCATTCTTGTCGCGATCTTGTTGTAAATTATAGATCGGATGCTTTCGTCTATGAAGAATAGTGTTTACAAGGTGAATACGTATATAAATTATGGCGAAGATATTCTTAATTTGTTCTTCAGCAAAACACGCACGAGACAAACTTGAAAGGATTCTAATTTTTGCATCCTATTATCATACTTTTCTGTACGGATTATAGAACCTATTAGCTTCTCGATTATTATCTACTTTCAAGTTAGATATAGAAGGTTTAATCAAGCACATATGAGAGTTTGAATATGATATTTATTATTACAATCCAAAAGAAGCTACCATGTCATGTTGGTTATTACATGAAAAGAGCCAAGAAGGCTGCTTTAATCCATCATGTCTCATTTGCTCAATCTCGAACCCTGTGCCCTTTCTTCCACCTCCGATCCTTGTGGAGTCATCTGGCATTGCCCAGTCACAGTTTAGGGGCTTCACGGACCATGATTCACGCGATGACGAAGAAAAACTCGATCCTGATTCTGAAGTGTTTGATGCACTTCTCTTATTCCTTTGAGTCGTCCTGTAGCTTCCGGTGGCAAGCGTCAACTCCAGGTCACTCTCTTCATCAGCATCAAGCTTCAGTTCTTCATTGTCTTCGAGTGTTCTCAGGCTCGAGTTACTGTGAAGTGGTTTCCAGGATTCTCGACCTAGTTTTGCATCTCTCATCAGCATCTTCTGAATTCGATACAAGCGATGGAGTTCCTGGACCTGGATCAGGCATGCAGATGAATAAGAAAATCTCAAAATTTACGATTACTACAATACTATGTCGACCAGAGAACATGTCCTACCTGTTGTCTAAAAGTTTCTTCCTGCTTCAGCATCATCATTTTCATTGACATGTGTTCTTTCTCATACTGATCGATGAATCCCTCCATCGTCCTTGTATGGATAAGTCACAACTCGCTTTCTTTGTATCTGATTGGAATAATTTGAATGTTTTTCTGGTTCTCGGCTGTTCTTCCAAGAAATGATGCCGAGAGTAGTTGACTTCTGTAAAAGTTTCAGATTACTAGTCAACTTTCAATGTTGGTTGCTATCAGGTGAGATGGTGTCAACTAATCACCTAAACATTTAATCTTCTAAAATTCATGATATAGAATCCTACTGTATATGAAACTGGTTAACTTCTAAAGGGCAAAAAAGAATTTTCTAAATCAATTTTCTTATTTTTCATCAAGAATTTTCTTTTTTAGGTGGTTATCGGAGATCAATAAAAGGTAAGATCAGTATCGAACTATTTGTGGCGGATCCTTGAGAAACTTTAGCAATCAAACAATCTCCTGAAGGAATTTGTCCATTTGAGAACTAAAACGGTATGTAAATCAAAGAAAGAAGATTATATTCCTCAAAAAAAAAAATGTAACTTAATTTTGCAGGATCCCTCGTTTCTTCCTGCTCCCAAACGGGCAAGAAAAGTTGCATCTCGAAAAGCAAAAAGTTCCCTCAGGAGAATTGAGAAAACTGATAGTTTTAATAGCTTAGAGCCTCCCCCTCCCCCTCCCCCTCAAAAAAAAAAAAAAAAAGGGAAGAGCAATCTAAAGAACAACTCGAACTTAAAAGCTGCATCCAAAATTGGAGGAAACAATCCTCACCTCCTGTCACCTTTACTCCGGGACAACTTTCTTATCGACCTTGGCAGAATTCTGGTCTTCTCTTACAACCTGAACCAAAACTTGCTTGGAATGATAGCCTGAACATGCCCAATCCGCCAAGGCAGATGTAGGATTTGAAGATTCTCCTCGGTCTCTCACAAGAATATTTTAATGGTCACTCATGAACATGCCAAACAAATCCCAATGGCTTGGCTAAGTGCAGTTCGAGTATATAACAAGGGAAAAGATGCCTCGACAGTGCCAGGAAAAGATAAATAATAATAAAATAAACAAGTGAAAATTACAGGACTAGGCCAAAATAAATAAATAAACAAATAATCGAAACACCAGCTAATTAAATCTGCCATGGTACATCACATGGATCCTGGACTGCAAAGAAATCATCAAATCTACAGTTGTCTCAGCATGTATTTTAATAAGTGCCTTTATTACTTGATTATTTAGGAAATAAGTGAGAGCAGATAGGTTTATGTTTTTTCAAAGAACAGATTAACTTATTTGTACTTGGAGAGATGACATTATGCTTTGAGAAGAATCCTTGAATTCTTAATGGCTTCAGATCTGAAGCGGGAGTTGGATTATTTGCTACTCGTTCAGACAATAATTTTCTTCTAGTATTAGCTTCAATTAGGTCAACAAACACAAAAAAGTCTTAGATCATGCCTTTTGCTTCAATATCCGAATCCAACTCTCCAAGGATATTATCACATGAGAGGTGTGCATGCATCATTAGGAGAATGATAGGAAGTCTGGTTCTTCTTGCAATTTTTTCCAAGGAGGAAAAGGCCTGGTTTTGTCCTTGCTGTACTAATCCAATCAAAGAGTGAATAGTCGAGTTTACAAGATTCAAAAGGCTTAAAAAAAAGGGGGGTGGAGGACATGATCATGGGGATGGGTTGCTTGTGTGATTCTTTGAATTGGTGACAACGCATGTGGGGACTTAACTGGATAACTCATGGTTTCTTTCTTGGACATGGAATTATTCTCCAAGGTGGCATAGTTCCTGACTGGATTATGATTGAGTCCGGAGAAAGAATTGGAACTTATTTTCCTTTCAATTATATAAACTGATTTTGGTTATTTTTCAGCTAGCAGGATTTTAAACACGAATAGGAATCAATTATTCTACAAATTAACATGAACGGGATCACCGTGATGAAGAGATCCAAATACAGACAACAAGAATTAAAGGAACGACAAGTCTTCACAGTCAGTCTGTTGATTGTCTTTTTAGCCTTGGGGCATCCCTTCACCTTATAAAAGAAACTGCCACTCTTTTAATTAAAATCACTAAAATTGGGAAACCTATCTTGAGTTATCCTCCTCTTTTTTTTCTCCATCAGACTTCTAAACTTAAACTTCTCTTATTTAAGCCAAATATATCTTTGTACATATGGCCAACAAGTGATAATCTATATGGCCATACTGACGTTCCACCAATTCAAGTTATTGACTCGCTCGTAGACAAATTAACTATGAATCGAAACATGCTGGATTCAAGCGATATGTAATTAAATTAAAGGAGCTAGCCCTTCAACTAGTGAGCCTTATCGAAGACATCTTTACCTTCAATAAAAGAATATTAGTACAGCTAATTGATAGCATTGACTAAGGCAGAATTAATATACAAGAGCCCATCACATTAATTGTTTTTAGAGAGGAAGATGAAGTAAAGGTTGATGCTGATGAGGCCTCATGATTCATCTCATAAGAAGACAACTCTGCCACTTTCAACCTTGCTGATGAAGATGGAGAGTCACTCCTTTTCATAAAGGGTCTTTTAGATATTAATTTGTTCTCATATATGTATATATCAAACAATCATTTTTGGACTCATATCTGATATACTAAAACTGAATTAGTGTTGATGGAGACGACAATTTATTAATTAATTAATGAAATATTAAAATTTAAAATAAAAGTAATTGATTAAGTTATGCAATTAATTTTGATAATTAATCCAATCAAAATGTCTTCACCGTCCATTTTACTTGGCCCACCACCACATCAGTCATCACTTCCATCTATTTTATTTTCCGATGCCGCATTTAATGTATCAATTCTAAGATACATGCACAACAAGCAATGTTTCAGTTGAACATGTTAAAGTAGTTCCAAAAAACAAAAAAAAAGTTCAATTTGATCATGCCAAATTAAATAATTGTACTTCAAATAATTCAGCCGATACATCATCAAAGCATAATTGGTGATTGGTGACAAGTTGAAGGGTAATGCGTTAATTATATTCTCTAGCCGCCGTAAAGTTTAATCGCATCCAAATATCGTTGTCGCTTCATATTTTTGTTTATACTATTCTTCTCTTTGTTGCACAAAAGGTTGGATGAGATTAAACACTCGCGAGTTAAACATGTAAAAAAAAAGAAAAAGAAAAATTGCCTATTTTACAAGTGTACAACTTGTCGTTATTTAGGATTATAAATTGTAAAGCAAGACTCACAATAATTTTTTTTTTTTTTTTTAAATGTACGATTGATATATCTATTTGCTTCCGTATTTTGTATCGGCACTTTAGCAAGTGGGTTTTGGTGTTTTGTGAGGCCCTCTTCTCTATCCCTTTTGATGTGATAGTTGACGCATTATGCGACAAATAATTGACTTATCTATTTTATTTTTCTTATTTTTAGGTCCGTTGTTACCGAATCGCGTCCCGATTTTGTAAATCAATGTGTCGCGTATGAAATAAATCCCAAAATTCTACATTTAAAGTATAATGAAATTGACACATCGACGTTATTGGGCACAACTACCTTTGAAATCATCTTATAATTTTGAATCAATTATGTCACATTAATTAGTGAGTAATATCCACATCTACTCGGGTCCATATTGTCGTGAAAAAAAAAAAGTAAAAAATTGATACTTAATTAAAAACAAAAAACAAAACAAACGAATAAAAGGGACAAAGGCATTTGTCGCATAGCGAAGAGTAAGACATCACACGATGAATGCTATCTCTTTATCTTGTCGGGTGGATGCCGTGGAAGGGTCCAATGGAGTACTAAGAGAAAGATATTGATAAAGTAATGGTAGATTCTCCGGCCACACACATGTTGGCAGCATAGGTTTCTTTGCAGTCCACGTGTTCATGCTTATGTTGTTTAGGCGATGCCTCTTTGATTGGTTCTGTAACTTGTTTATCTCAGACTTGTTTGTGCTCCATGTACATAGAATTAGAATTGGAGATGGGCATCTATAAATATATATTTTTTTTAAAAAAAAAAAAGGTAAATCGAATTGGACAAAATCGAGTCAAACAAAAGGGGGAGAAAAAAAAACGAATTCATTAATTTGTCTATTTTAATTTAAATTTTATAAAATACGTAAAGTTGATTCCGTCTCAATTTTAGATATTGATAAACTCATAAAACCTATAAAAACGCAATACCTTAATGATTTTTGATACGTATGCTATATATGCAGAGGACTATTATCCAATTTTTTTAAAAAAATAATTCTAATAATTAAAGAGCAGAAGTTGAAAATCAATTAATTTTGATTAAATACTCTAATTTCAGATTTTTTAATTTCTCTGAAAGACAGACATTCAATCACACGAGATGTAGAATTTGGATAACTTTGGATCAAAAATACCTACATGTTTTTTTTTACTGGAAAAACTAATGTATCAATTTTTCTCTTCAGAAAAAAAACAGCATAATCCCACTTATTTCCTACGGCAAAATTCAAAGCTTAGATCATGTAGTTACTCTAAAGAAGCAGAAACACATTGATCAATCATAGAAGAGAGCTTTGCCTAAAAGTTGAAAGTTTACCATTAGACGATTGACTCAGTTGGTAAGTGTTGGTAAGTACGTAAAAATTTAAAGTTTGATCCTCAATAATAGACCGTGAAAATTTAAAGTTTGATCCTCAATGAAGAGGTCACTTGTCCATCTACTTTTCAATGTATTTAGACAATCATAGTCGTAGGAAACTGTTGATGTACTACAATTTTTTTTTTTAAAGTTGAAAATTTTAGCTACTAACAGAAGTTGAAGTGCGCAAGTGAGAACCATCTTTCAGTGACTAGAGGATCTCCAATGTCCGGAACGATGGCCGCTCGCCGAATTTTAGCAGATGGGCAACTTCATAAACAGGTCGCAGTTGCCTAATCATCTGAACATCCAGATATGCATCGCAGTTGAAGCACCAAACTGATAGATCGCTGCCAGAAGTTAATCGCAAAACATTCAACAGGCACGCACTTGAAGTTAATCGCCAAACTGATAAGAGGGCAATTTATCGAACCTGAAACTCAAAGCAAGGCAGTGGCCAGTTTCTTGGTGATGGTTCACCATGTGCTTGTTGATAAAACGACTGCAGAAAACATCTTTGCAGCTCAAACACAGCCAGTTTTCGGCAGGGTGATGGCACCTGAAATTTCCTTTGGCACAGCCAGTTATATCCCTCCCATCATGTTGACTAAATGATGTTTCGGAGACATTATTACGAACAGGTGATAGAACTTAGACATAGCAAACCATTCAAATCGAGGAAGAGCCTTATGAAACCTCTAAAGTCCTTAGGGTTTATCTCCTACCTCGATTCGTCTTAATCTCCAGCTAGATGGAACCGTATCGTGCCAATTTGCATTAGAAAAAAGGGAACTCGAATCAGATGTTCATAAGTTGATGAAGAGGCAAACCTAGCGCAGGGGGAATCCGGATGTGGAATTTGGGACAGGTCGGAGCACAACGATGGCAGGTGGTCGCAGGTCGTTCGAGCCTCGACCCAGCCGGATTCGGCGCCAAAGAACTCTTCCTCGTCCACCTTGAGCTAAGGATCAGAAATCCACCAATCACAAGGATCGATCGGGTACTAGGACAATGGATCGCAAAGATAAGGAATAGATCTCTTACTGTTCCCGACGACGAGCTGCCCTCCGCCGCCATGGTGGCTCGATCCGAAGAAGGGAAAACCGAAACGGCAGTGAATCCCCTCGACCCCAGCATGTCGTCGGACTATTATCGGGCCGGACACGAGAATCAAGTAATCGAATTGGGCTGAAAACCTGCGGTCGGCCCACTGAGCACCCATTGCCGTTTGCCAATGCCATTGCGAGGGCTGTTATTAGCGCCGTAAACGCAAACCAGACCAGCCGGATTAAATTTTATGGTCTTTAAAATTATTTGATAAGGTATCTAAACTGAGAGTTCAAAATGAATTAAGCGAGGCTTTGCAATCATCTGAATATTTAGGATTCGATTCTTATTTATGGTGCATTATAAGAATTTTTTTTTAATGGGATGAAAAATTTCAATTGATTTTTTTTTTATTGTCTGTGCTTTTCGATTTAACGATAGTTTCCGTGGAGCTGGACGAACCCCGACGTGCAGCTAAATCCCAAGCTTCATGGGTTCCTTGGCTATTTAGGGTTTGGTCTTCGTTCCCTTTTTCTCTGCGCTTGTGGGGGAAGAAATTTGTTGGAAGATGAGATCTGTTCGCCTCCTTGCTTTGGTTTTGACGGCTGGGGCTCTGTTTGCATTCTTTTTCTTCACGACTATGGTTTTCGATGCCGCAGGTACGTTTCCTTCCATCCAATGTTGGTTTGTTTTTATTCTTTAGCTCTGGAGGCATTTTAAGTGTAGATTTTTTTTTTATTCTTGCGCTCATGCACTTCATATTTCATTGTGGTCTGAAGGACAAGATAGTTCTTTGATTAATAGCATTGTCATTGTGGAGTCCCAGGTCTGACATTGACTGATGGAACCTTAAAAGTTATCCCTGCGCAGCGTAGAAATATCATGACCGTCTTCGGTAACAGGAAACACAAGGTATGTCAATGGAGTGTCAGCATTATTGATTACGTACTGGTGCATTGTTTGCCTTAATTTTTCTAGGCTACTAAGAACTACAACAGAACAACTGACCTAATTTAGCTGGTTCTGCAAATTCATCTTTTTTTTCTGAATTAACTCATCAGTGTACAACTTCACATGCATTCTATTACCCAAAACAAATCGAAGCGTGTGGCTAGCGTGAAAATATAATATTATGAGAGGTACCGAAGTCGAGTCCTTAATAATAATTGACCAATAGATTCTATTGACTGAGATACTGGGTCCGACCCAGATAGAGCCTTATCAACTCGTGGTACTGTGCCTCCAAAAATCCCTTCAGGGATTTCTGATGAGAGGCCGCTTCAGCGGTGGAACCAATCACGTTAAAAAGTTTATCCGTCACAATTTTTATTCCCATGGGGATGGTGCGGTGGTTTGGCAGGGTGTTGCTTACAGAATGAACATAGTTCGATTCCGGATGAGGAGTTTAAAATCTCTCTGGCTTCATATAGACCCCCCTGTCTTGCCACCGTATCAAGGGACTTTGTCCCCCTCCCTTTCGTCAGTGTCCTGAGACGGATGACAGAGAGCTGCTAGTTGAATAAATTCTCAATTTTTATGGTATTACCCAAAACAAAACCCTAAAGAGACTTCTTTTCTTTTCTTTTTTTTATAATCTGTCCGAATTTTGTAAATTCAAAGTACAAAATTATGCATACTCAAAAAATAATCTCTAAGATAATAGTCCCATTTGGGTAAGGCTGTGCACTAAATCCAATGTAGTCCAATTTTACTCCGAAACTCTGCATTGGTGGTCTAGGTTTGAAACTAAAATCTTCCAAAAAAGAACAAGCCTTTTACCAAAGGGCTCACTTAGCATTTATTTTCAAATTCCAAAGCGCACCCTATTTTCCAATTTATCAAAGGGTGGGACTTGCTTTCATAAGATTCCCAAAACATGCTTACAAAACAGTAGCAGATAGCCAACTATACCTAGCCTACTATTCAAACTATAGGTTGTTGAAAATTATTATTAGCCAAGATAAGGTAATTTAAGTTGTGGGTTTTGAACCTCTAAACAGATACTCCACTCAGCAACTATTAAAAAGAAAAAGGCATCAACTACTTGAGCTATAGGTTCTTCACTGTATCTCTATCACATAAATGCATAAGCCCTTGAGCTCCTATATAATCCTAAGTAGTTAAACTATAAATTCATGGACTGTGCTTTCTCTATGTTTTCTAGATTGTCGGTCACCTAGTTGAATCACTAATGTGGTGCCAAAACAGGTCAACAGTCGAGCCACTCCTAACTTGCCCGTCGATATTACCTCAGTTTTGTGCTGATCTTTTGCACAATTGACCTTGCAATATCTGCTATTTTATGATGCCTCATAAGCCAACATCCATTGAGGATGTTGAAGCATTAAAACATAATGAATCTTCTCCTAATAATTAAGCTTTGGGATTGTACAGTAATTCGATAGAGTCTATAGTACAGATAAGTAATTCATTGATTCATTGTCAGCTGATAGACTTCGCAAGCCGAAGAAGAAGAAGAAGAAGAAGAGGTTTTACCTAGTGAAAATATTGTATTATGAAATTTTAGCTGGGGAGTACATGACAGGTGAATGCACATGTTTGCATGACTTAACCTAATTTAACTGAAGAATTTTCAAATCCCTTTTTGTTTATCACCTCTCAATAAGACAACATTTTAGAAACTATGCACCTCCTGTCACGATAGAACTAATGTTAAAGAATCTTTGTTTTTTCTTTTCATTTTTTGCATTAGTTTAACCTTCAAACTTGAAACTTCCTGATCAGTTCATTGATATAGATTGAGCACGACACCTTAGTGCATACATTTACTCCCATTACGTCAGACATTCACTTATCTTGTTTGTGTTACTGACTATCAAGCTATTTTCACAGCTTAACAGATACCTCACCATCAATATCAGGAATGATAGAGATCTAGCAAGCATCAACAAAGCTGATTATTGCGGCCACTACGATACACCTCCAAGTTCAAGAGAAACCATTGATCATGCTCCAATTGAACATGGAACTCCTCTTATGCCATACATCCCGAGATCTGTGCCCCCTCCACCACCCTTCCACCCTAAGAATGGATCTCCATCAACAAACTGTTGACCCTTCCACTAATCTTGTCTAAATGTGTAATCTGAACTTGCTGGATCTTAGTTTTTTTCTCTAGTTAGGACGAACCACGTGCAAAATGCCAGTGTAGTAGACTAATCGGCAAATATCCTCGTTCAGTTCTTGATGCTTATCTCTGTAAAATTGCAAATGCCTATGCTGGACATTGATGGCCATGTAAAACTTTGCTCTGTATAACTAATGCGCTACGCTAATTACAAAGTTGGCCAGGAAGTTTTTTATGCACTATTTGGTAGCTTCACCGAGCTTTAAGATGTCGCGTCAGAAATAATCTGTTATTGCTCAGGCTACTCTTGGGACAATCGGTTCGGTCTTATAAAAAGTGTTCGCAACGATTAACAGTTCGACAGATTTATCATTTCAAAAATTTTTTACAACTATATCCAATAGAATTGGAGATGTCTAAAGACTACATAAATATTCTAAGACCATAGCTCCAAGGGTTCTAGCGAGCCTTATTTAAGAAATGACGAATTAATTTGATTCATTACCGCAACAATAATAATTAAATTTTTATTTCATAAGTGGAGTTAATTATATGAATCTCATCTGATTTGATTTTTTATTATATTTTATTTAAATAAATTTTATTTTATCATTATTAATTATAACGGACGGGATTAGTTCGTTAATGAAACTAAATAACTCATTGGACCAGCGACCAGCAGAAATTATGCAACATTTCATAAAAGAAAAAAAAAATCAGAGAAAGTGAAACTCCACAGAGAAATAAAAGTTTTCACTGTGGTGCTGGAGACCACATGTCATAGTGGCGGTTGGATGTCTCCTAAGAAAAGGATGGAGAGTAGGGAAGGTGGATGAACTGTACCAACCTGTAAAGAGGATGAGATTGGAGGCCAAAAGTTAATGGGGGTGGAATGTTTACAGAGTGGCACAAGCTCTCGCTGGAACGAAGATGCTTCAGGAAAGGGGTTAGAACAGAGCTTGAAATGTAAAACATTTTTTATTTTTTTTTGCTTCTGATTATTTGATCCTTTTCTTCTGGGGAAAAAAAATTGAGAAGAGGTTTGCTTTATATAAAAATTGAGAAGATGTTGTATGGACAGTGACTGCTGTTTTAATGACAAAAGTTAACTCTGGGATCTTAATCTAATACGCTGAGTTGTGTGCTGGCTCTTAATTTTATTGAAGTCCTGAAGCAGCAGAACGATGGTTGAGATGCCTTTTGAGTTAGCATTCTTCCTTTTTCCGTTAACACGACGAAGAACAGTCACTTCGATAATTCACTAGCTAACTAATTTTCTAGTGTAAGATTATCAGTCATTGTCAATTATATTTACTATTTAAATAAAGATAGTAACTTATACTTGACAATTAAATGCTTATGTTTCGAGGTTCGATCGCCGACAACGGTATGGGATGGTAGATGCGAGAGGTCAGCTTTAGTCAATGATCGAGCCTCGTGCCCCTCATTTGCAGGAGATCTCCTCGGTGAGCTCCAAAGTCAACTTCTACTAGTTTTTTTTTTCCTCTCAAGAAAATCAAGAAAATTACTGGTGTGAGTTGAAAATTAGAGTGATTCTTCCACTGTCACGTTGTAGCATATTTTTCTATCCATTCAAGATTAAAAAAAAAACAATTTTCTCTGCATGTGCCAGGCAACAAATGATGATTTTTTTTTTTTCAAAAAAGTAAAAAAGTTTTAAATTTTAAAAATATCATTGAAAAAGATTTATTTATTTATTTTGTTCTATTTTTTTTTTTTTTTTTTTTTTGAATGGAGATTAGTCTCGCATCAAATTTACTTGGACATTTGGCAGAAGACTCGACGCAAGCTTTTGCTCAGTTTTAGCTGCATTTGCAAGCTAAGCAATGTCAGTTAATGGAGCTGAAAACAACAATCTAACACACCTAATCCTGGATACATTCTTAATGATGGAATCTTGACAATCCCCGTTTAGATTTGGTGGCAAAGGTCTCGGAGTCATCAGCCATAATGTCCTCCTCGAATTTAATCACTGAACTCTGTTAGAAATGCGACCATGCAAGACATGTATTTATTGCTGGCTTAAAAGAGAGTCCAGTGTTTAGTTGAAAATCCTAAACGCAACTTGGGTGATAAGAAGAGGATCAACTGCCTCAACTACTGCTTGACCTCTAAACATAAATCAATAATGAATAGTCAGTTTTTATGTTCCAACCAATACTAGTAACCGGACCAATAAAACTGGCCAAAGGATTTGGTCGAATCAATAATGAATAGTCACTCTTCTTTCTTTCTGTTTCCTTTTTGAACAGATTCATTTGGTTTCTTCATTCATTACCAATCTATCAATCTCCAAACCAACTATTATTCAAGATCTTTAGATCTCCCAGGCTGGATGAACTACAGTATTAGTGTTCCCGAGTGTCATTGATCGACGGAAGCTTCTACTTCATTAAACAAATACTAGAGTTAACGACGATGTTCATTTTCTGAGATGTAAACTCATGCAGCATCATCGATGACCAATTCAGAAGGGTGACTACCCCTCGCTCCATGCCACCCAACTGGGTTTCTCTCTCCCGGTGTCACCATTTATGACATTTCATGTGTCGCTTACCGGTGCCATTCTGTGCTGCCTTTGTCTTATGCCTCGATTCACTTCCAGTGTGTCCAGAGTACAATATTTGTTTAGCTGAAGCTAAAAAATGCCTAATTCCTGGATCGTAAGCCAACTCCTTCTCTAGAGACACTCTGGTCTGGTCATTATCTTGGCAACGCGGCAAAAGCCTTGCATTGCTTAGCAGCAATACAACACTAGGAAAACCTTGCAAATGTACTGCGTGTTTTTGTCCTAAATATATATATATATATATAGAGAGAGAGAGAGCGCAATTCTAATCTCTGAGATGCAAAGGCAAAGCCTCACACTCTCTCGTTCTCTTCCCGATCGTGCTGCTGGCTGCTGCTCCAGGAGCGCGAAGCCGGCGGTCTGGTGCTCCGCTGGGTGATGTGACCGACCTCTTCCTCCTTGGCTTCCTGTCGCTATAATTCGAGAGGGGAGAAGGAGATCGAGCGAGATCTGCGACTAGATCCATGGGGGCTGCTGCAGCCGCCTCCCGGAACCCTACGAAACCCCGCAAGAACAGCTCTCCTTCTCCGGGTCGCCAAGATCCCCAGAATCCTTGTCGCCTGCCCTTGATCCCTTCGGAGAAGGACAATGCTGGTGGCGCGGTGAGACGGCCTCGTACCAAGGAGATCAGCTTCCGCAATCTCTCCTCTTTTAGTTCCTCCTCCGCCTCTTCGAATTCTACTTCGTATTCTGCTACCAGTAACTTCTCTTCTTCGGGCTCGTCGTCGAGCTCTCGGCGTTTTCCGTCACCCTTCGCGAACTCCCGGCCGTCGACACCGCCGGCATTGCGCCAATCCAACTCCCAGAAGCGATCCTGCTCCGCGGATCGGGCTCGACCTTCGACGCCTGCAGGCCGCGCCGTGCCGAGGGAAGCCGAACCTTCCGGCCCTGCCAACACTCTCTGCACGACGACCCGGAGCCTTTCTGTTTCGTTCCAGGGTGAATCTTTCTTCTATCAGACCTGCCGCGCCAAGACCGTCTCCCCTAGCACCCCTACGCCAGAGCGGCGGCGGCGGCCTGTTGCCACCGCTTCTGCTGCAGCGAAGACTGGAGATCATTTGGAGAACTCAAGGCCCTTTGATAACCACCACCGATGGCCCGCCTCACGAGCCCAGCCATCGAATTCGTTGCCGAGGAGCTTGAGCTGTTCCTCTGAGAAAAAAGAACCGATCTTGGCCACCGTCAGGTTCCTCCACCAATCGATGTTGTTCGACGATAGTACAAGGCGGATATCGTTTGATGGGGGTGATCTCTCAGCTTCATCCGATACCGACAGTGTTTCCTCTGGGAGTAATTCTGGTACGCCTGAGTTAAGCGTTCTTTCGAGGGCAAAGGTGACTTCCCGTGGGATCAGTGTACCAGCCAGGTATAGGCAAGAAATGAACAGTCGGCTGCGTCAGTACCCAGAACCCTGTTCCCCTTCTCCAGATTCAAAGCCTGGAGCACCGAAGTGGAATGGGACAAGGAAATTGTCTGATAGTCCTTTGTGTTGTCCAAGTTCAACTTCTTCACCACTTCGGGGATCCATGAGACCACCTTCACCTAGTAAGGTCGTGGCATCAAGAGGCATGTCCAGTCCTCTACGGGCACAGACTAATGTAGCAATGAGTACCTCACCAATTGTTCGCGCGGGCAATGCACCTTCCATTATAAGCTTTGCTGCCGAAGTGCGCAGGGCAAAGAAAGGGGAGAACCGCATTGAGGAGGCTCACTTGTTGAGGCTGCTTGATAACCGACATTTACAGTGGCGATGCATCAATGCCAGGGCTAATGCTGCACTGATACTACAGAAATTAACTATAGAGGTAATGAATATTCTTAAGATTAGTTACCTGTATATCTTTGATATTTTTTATCGGAGTTATTTGTGTTACCTAGCTCGTGGAACGTGATAGATGTTATGCATTCGTTAATTGTTTAAGATTTCTTTAAAAAAAAGTTATTACTCTTGAAAATAAGTTTTCTATTCCACTACATTATCTTTGGCCTCCATACAGTCATACGATTTCCAGAATGAATGTAGTTTTCCCTTGAAATTTATTGACCAAAAGACCGGATTTTATTAGTCATTTTAATTACTAGCAGCCTTAAATGACGATAACAATCTTAATCGAATATCCCCTATTTTTAAAGTGACGTTGCTGTTAAACATGCTTGGGAACTTAGTTGTGTACTGTTCTTGATAGTTGTGCTTTTGATCTCCTAGTGTAGTTGTTTCTAATTCGGTTCCAAGGATTTATTATATTCCACGAAGCCTTTGAAGAGCAACAAAGCTCAGGTTGACCATTTGAGGCAGACCAAATCAACCGATGTGAATATTGAGCATAGATGATAGAACACTCGTAAGTACTTCGCATGATCACCCGGCTGTCTAACCTGCATGTCGAGAGGTATTGTATATTATATACTGTGTTGTATAAAGGAAAACTATCAAATCATTTATATAGGAACTCAATCATAATATCCAATAACAATATATAATGCGGGACTAAAGCTATTTGACATATAACTATAATAGTTCTAATTTACAAATTTCTTCCAACTCCACTCAAGTTGGAGCATAGAGGTTATTATGTCCATTTTTTTGCATGAAATAGAAAATTCAGAAAGACCTGACAAAGATGAAGGTAATAGTTCAATGGCTAAGAGACTTGACGAGAATGTATGCAAGGTCATGAGATCATCCATCAGTATGAGGAGACATGATTTGTGGGATGATTAGTGGAGGATATTTGTTGACTCCTTTCCTTGCAGCTGCCACCTTCCTGACCTCTTTGCTTCTTCTCTACTAGATGTGGCCACAATTAGAAGCTCTATACCAATGTAAGATTAATTGGTTTCTTTGCCTCAAGAAGGAAGTCGATGGGGAGACCATCTTTATTAGAGCAATTAGAGAAGAAGAATGTGCCAGACAATCAAGAAGATAGGAGTTAGGATAAGAAAGGACATCAGGAATGGATGATGGAGGAGGTCTCAATGTCAAGGAGATCAAAGCAGAAATCTAGAGTGGGAGTGACAGTGGAGAATGCAGTTGGTGTGGAAGCAATAAAAAATGGTGTGACAAATGTGGTGGATTAGAAAAAAGTTGTGGGCACCCCACCCCATCTAGTGTAGGGTAAGGAGCGTTGAAGGGTGCCTGAACAGTGTTTATGCTAGAGACTTTGGGGTAACGCCATTGGGTGAGAGAAAACAAATGGTAGTCATGGACAGGAAAGCAGATATTAGGATTTTTATAGTGGAAGAAGAAGAGGAGGTTGCACCATTGTATCAAAGACATGGCTTCCCCTTAAATATTGAAGCTAAATTGCTATATCAGTGCTGCAATATAAGCCCATCCAAACTGGAAATTGCATCTAAATGTTATGAACTTTCTTTCTGAAAACAATTCAAAATAAAATGCAAGAGGTCACCATCTAACAGCTGTGTTTTGCATAGACTGTGTAAATGTATGTTGCTGGATAGTTGTCATAAATACACATGGCTTGAAACTTTAGCAGCCTGGAGATGCTAAAGATGGACTACTGTTTTTTGCATCATAAGAAAATGAGAGGGTACAATAATAGCAAGCTGGAAATTGCTGAGACTTAGGGAGATCCTGAGTGTGGTATGGATGTGTCAAAATAATCCCTTGAAGTTCCTTGCAAGAAAAGTTGAGATGCAAAAGTTACAGGAAATTAACAACTGTGATCAGGGCAAAAAGAGATCTGGTCGTAGGAGCTAAGAGGCTATGATTGCATATAGCCTATTAATTTCTAGGGTGTTTCTTGCAATTCTAAATGAGGCTAAAGAGGCTATTTGGACAAGTTAAATAGTTAGGAAAAAAGGCTCGTAATTATTCTATTTCAGGGGTTTATAGCTGGTAGGGTACAATGGATAACAAAATTTAAAAATATTTTTAAACAAGATTCCTGTTGAATTGTTGTCACCAGCCAAGTCAAAGACCTTGTGGGTTCTATCTATAAAGTGAGTATTCACTAATTAGCAGTGAGAAGTGAGTTGTAACTCATCTAGTATGTGAAGCATAGCCCTACAGGATGAATAAAGATTGATTGGAGCATTACTATTTACCTGAATTATATACAAATCACCTTCATTCAGCCACAAAACACAAACTGGATAAAAAACCTAAATGGATGATGTTTGTGTCCAGAGGCTAAGAAGCTACCAAGTAGTTTTCTTAAGACTATTGCTTGTCCTTGTTGAACAAAATATTCACCTTGGTGCCCAATAAGTTCCATATTCACCAGCACAGCATAAATGATTTCTCTGATAGAATATTTGTCATGACCAAGCTCTAACTGCATGGGAAGTATAGAGTTCCTGACTCACATTGTATGCAAAGCCTAGTCTTGTAAGTGATGACACACTAATTATATTGCCCATGATACACCTACCTATGTAATTGCCATTTTCTTGAGGCAAATGGTGAAGGTTCAGAGGCCTAGGGTTCACTGAGTTGCTGCCCTCATACAGAGTTTCTGCATTTAGGTCCCAACATAACCTAGAGCTTTGCTTTCATAATTGCCACGAGACTCACAAACCATACACATAAACTCTCATTATCTTAAAAAAGCAGTATATGCAATATGTGCTCACTGCTCATGTATCCGTATGCATTGTTTCACTACTTCACATACAAATATGCATTGTGTATTATTATCCAAAACTCTCCTAGACCAAGCTAGTTTATGTTTATGTTTAAGCCAATTTAATGTATATAGGGATAGAATAAATATGAATAATAAGATGATTGACTTAATCTATGTTTATGTTTATTTATCACATGTATAAAGAATCCAGAAATTGAGAGAGAGAGAGAGAGATCCATTAACTAATATAATGTGTAAAGCGACAGTGTTTCATGGCTTAGGCAAAAGAAATCGAAAATGAATGAGCATGACTTTCTGTTAACAACTTACGCTAATCTTCCAAATTGTTATGGAGTGTCAAATCTACACACATTGTGCTTTATTAGCTAATGCTTTCATTTGATATTCACAGAAAAATATATATAATGCATGGACAACAACCTCAGAGTTGCGTGATTCTACTACTACTAAAAGGATCGAGCTACAACTTCTGACACAAAATTTAAAGCTGGCTTCCATCCTTAAAGAACAAGTACATCTATCTTTAACTTAATTTCTCTTTGTTTTTGAAATGTCTATTTAAGTCTGACAGCATATGTCTAGTTATAATGTATTTGGATTCTGATCATGATTTTGTGGTCTTATTTGGTACTTTCACTTAGTTTTAACATGATCTATTATAATATTCAGTTATTTAAGAATCTGACTATTAGCTCGATGTATAGTGATTTCATAATATATTATTGCTGTCCGCTTATCAGACTATAGTTTAGATTCAAGGCTGCATTGTTACAATGGAAGCGAACAATATCTATTCCCTTCTCATTTTATAATTAGAAAATAAGTGAGGGATATTTTGGGACAAAATAATTAACTAATTGCAGTTAGTTATATTTATAGAAAAGTTGCTAGATCTATCATTATCCAATACCAGTATTATGAAAAATATTTTCTCATATGTCGAAAAAGTAACCTATGTTAAGTTGCTTCAGGCTATTGGGAAACAATTCCAGCTTGGATGTTCACTGGAGTTTCTTGATTACTATTGATTCAAGCCACAATTGGTCAATCTCTGACAATAGAACCATATGTATCTAATTTTTGCTAAACCTGCAAATCCAAATTTGTCTTGATCCTGTCACATCCCAAGTGGGTCTCCACAACCATAGGCAGGAATGACATCCATGATGGTCAAATGACAATTTAGCTCACCACCAACTCTGTCAATCAACCATTCCAAATTGAGCAATATGTAATGATTTCTAATTAACTATTTTTAAAAGTTTTCACAATGAGAATCCATAAGAAAAATAGAACTTGTGATTCTGCAGTAGCAATGAAAAAAAGTCTAGGAAAACTGATCAGATCAGACGCTATGGTAAATGATAATAAGATAAGCAACAAATATATATCATGAAAATGAACTCAAAATAAGAAATCACTACCTGCAAGCAATAACCTTATGATACGTTTATGCTCCTAAAGACAGTCATTGAGCAAGTTTGGACCCATCTAATGGTGGGTGTACAACATGCTATAGATTTGTATATTTCCTTAGCTGTTTTCAACTCTTTAGAGATCTCAAGAATTCTTAGGAGTCTTTTCCTTTTATGCGAGACTTGCAACTGTCATGTATTTCCTATATGTTTAGCTATTTATTCAGTTCTATGAACTCACGTCCAACTTTGTACGTGTAGTTGGCCTATCTGGAAGAATGGTCACTCATTGACAGAGAGCATTCAAGTTTATTATTGGGAGCAATTGAAGCACTAAAGGCTAGCACTCTCCGCCTACCTATTGTTAGTGGGGCCAAGGTTTGTGTTTATCTGATTTTACATGTCAACAAACATAATCAGTTGGATAGATATGTTGACTTTGTCGAATATGATTGTCTTGCATCACAGGTGGACATCCTGGAACTTAAGGACACTGTCAGTTCAGCTGTTGATATGATGCAAGCAATGGGATTCTCAATATGCTCCCTATTATCAAAGGTGATTATCTCTACAACTTTATTCTCGTCATAGTGCATCTACTTTTGTCTTAATTGTGATCACCTTGCATCTACTTTAGACTTGATTATTATCTTTTCTTCTATAGTAGCTTTTGATGTTTGTGATTGTGTTTTGGAATGTTCTTCAGATTTGGTTCAGAAAACCAAAACCATTGAACGGAATATATCGGATATGGACCGGTAAGAAACCCCAGTTGTCTTATTTGAAGATATAGGGATATCCTGATTACGTGAAGAGAACTACATCAGACAAGCTGGATGTTAAGTCTGATAAGTGTTTATTTATTGGATACCCAAAGGAAACGAAAGGTTATCTATTATATCATCCCTTGGAACAAAAGATGTGTGTTTCAAGAAATGTTGTATTTCTAGAGAAAGAGTTTCTCTTGCAAGAAAACAGTAGGAGTCAAGTTGAACTTGAAGAAGTTCGAGAAACTCCAATAGACACTAAAGAGACGTCTATACCGGAACCACAGTCGATTATTTATGATGATGAGAAAATAACTGAACCTATTGTTACACCACCTTTTCGCATATCTGGTAGGTCAAATAAGATTCATTTGGATTTCTCGTAAGTGAATCTAATGATGTGTTACTTATCGAGGATGAGGAACCTACTAGTTACGAAGAAGTTCTGAAAAGTTCAGAAAGGGATAAATGACTAGTAGTCATGAAGTCGGAAATGGATTTCATGTATAAAAATCAAGTTTGGAACTTGGTGGATCCACTTGAAGGCATCATGCCTATTGGGGAAGAAGAAAATTGACATGAATGGTAATGTGATTACTTATAAAGCTAGATTGGTGGCAAAAGATTATCGTCAAAAGTAAGATGTTGACTATGACGAGACATTCTCACCAGTTGCTATGCTTAAATTCATTCAAATATTCTTGGCCATAGCAACTCATTATGATTATGAGATATGACAAATGAATGTGAAAACAACTTTCCTTAATGGAAACTTATATGAGGATGTGTATATGATACAACCCGAGGATTTCACATTGATTGATAAAACCAAAGTATGCAAGCTTTAACGGTCCATTTATGGACTGAAGCAAGCATACAAGAGTTGAAATATCCGTTTTGATGAGGCAATCAAAGAGTTTGATTTCTCACAAAATCCTGATGAACCTTGTGTGTAAAAGAGGGTTAGTGGGAGTGCGATCGTATTCCTAGTACTATATGTCAATGACATATTACTCATAGAAAACGATATACCTGTCTTATAGTCAATCAAAGGTTGATTATCCAAAATGTTCTCCATGAAAAACATAGGAGAAGCGACCTACATCCTTAGGATTAAGATTTATAGAGATAGATTGAAAAGGCTGCTTGGTCTTTCGTAGTCTATATATATAGACAAAGTGCTAAAGCGGTTTAGCACTCTGTCTGAATCCAAGAAAGATTATATACCCAAGCGACATGGGATTTACCTTTCGAATTCTCTGTGTCCCCACACAGAAAACGAGAGGATTTGCATGAATAAGATTCCTTCTGCTTCTGCAATAGGATCTATTATGTATGTTATGTTATATACAAGGTCCGACGTATCATATGCTCTGAGTGTCACGATCAAATACCAGTCTGATCTAGGAATGGATCATTGGGTGACTGTCAAGGCAATCCTTAAGTACTTGAGAAGAACTAAGAATATGTTCTTGGTATATGGAGAAGGTGATATGGTTACACGGGAGTATACGGATGTCAGCTTCTAGACCGACAAGGATGACTCCAAGTCACAGTCTGGGTACATATTCACACTGAATGATGGCGCAGTGAGTTAAAAAAGTTTTAAACAAGACACAGTTGTTGATTCTACCACGGAGGCAGAATACATTACAGCTTCTGAAGCAGCAAAGGAGGCAGTTTGGATCAAGAAGTTCACCTCCGAACTTGGGGTGGTTCCGTCCATTGTTGAAGCATTACCAGTTTACTGCGACAACACTGAAGCTATCGCATAGACAAAGGAACCCAGGTCTCACTAACGATCCAAACACGTGCTTCAGCGATATCATCTGATCAGAGAAATCATCAGTAGGAAAGAAATACAAATCGAGAAGATTTCTACAGAAAAGAACCTAGTAGATCCTTTGACAAAGGCTCTATCACAAAGTAAGTTTAAGAGTCACGTCAAGGACTATGATATTGGATACCATGACGATTGACTTTAGGCCAAGTGGGAGTCTGTTATGTTTGAGAGGTGTCCTAAGGCAATCGCTTTATGGTTGTACTATTTATTTGATAAATAAAAATTCACTATTTGAGTGCACATGTCATATGTGTTTGATTGAATCTTAAACTTATTTATTGAATGTCCGCGATACGATTCATAGCATGAGAGAACTTGTGATTGGATCACAATTAATGAGTATATCTACATGTGTAATTATGAATGTATTGAAATAATCCCTAGTCGATGAATTGATGAGTTCAGACATCATCGATTCTGGGAGACTAGCATGGGTTATACTCCTTGGTTTATCCAAGCAGCTGCTCCTCACTGGTTGGAGACATTGAGATGTCGAGAATTAAACATAGATGCTAGTTATGGTAACTAGTTCATTAGAGTGATCTGCTGTAAGATTTCACATGGTTCTCTGCATATAAGATATGTCGGTGAAGCTCTTACTGCAGCTCGAGTGCGAGTTTCCTTCGACTTGAGGTATTCAAGTCATCTTGGTCATGGAGATTTATACTTTGACATCTTAAGTGATGTATCTCTACAAAGGTGTTGGGACGGGATGATTGGGTATAAGTCGAAGTGTCCGAAGGTGATTGAATAGCTAACAAAGGATTCATCACTCCTTGCGAGGAGATGTATATTCTATGGCAACTCGTCAGGATTATTATTCAAAGTCTTTGGCCAAAGCATTACATGTCAAGAGTATGGTACTCTTGGATACGTGTCGAAATAATTAGAATTCACTAGACGAGAAAGTAAGACTTGAGATAGGTGTGATGTAATCAGCCTAGTAGAGACTGGCACATAAACCATGTCCTGAACCAAGTGGGTATAAGATGAATGAAAGGAACGAGGCACGCTTCACTAGGTTCAGAAATGGTTCTGAGATCAACTGTTGATTTTTCGGTTAATTAGGGATTATGATATATTACTAGGTGTCACTCATGATCGTTTCATAATTAATGGTTAATTATGGATGACCAATCTAAACCGAGAATCTATTAGGTTACACGCACTACGAATCATTCGAAGAGACTTAAAACGAATTTAAGAATTGAATTCTCAAGATCGAGAGAGATCAAGTTTGGTTGTATCAAACACATGACAAATATGGAAATATTTGTCAAGTCGGAAACGCAAAAGAAGCACATCTTAAGAAGACAGGTTGAGTCTTAAAAGGTTTAATTATAAATCAAACTCATTTGGTTTTAATTAAAAGAACCCTCTTTTGGTGAAGGGCCCAATTAGGGTTTAATGGATGAGATTAAGCCTTAATGGTAATGGACTTAGGGATTTGATTTACTAACCTATAACCCATTAGGATTAGTGCCTATATAAAGGGTTATAAAGGCTAAACCTAATAAATAGAAGTCCTTAAAACCCTCTTCCTCAATCTAGCCGAACCTAGGAGAATTAGGGTTTGGTGTTCCGCCGGCCATCAAGGAAACAAGGGTTGTTTCCACCTCTTTAGAGGTCGGTTACTCTAGGTTTTAGAGTTGTTATTGTCGCTTATTGAAACTTCAAAAACAACAATTAATTCCGACACGAATTGACAACCTTATGAAGGTTGTTCTAGGACTCATTTGTGTCGCAAAACGAGTCGGCGATTGCTCTCCGATCACCCGACCTTCTTGCTTCGTCTAGTAGCAAAGAGAAGGTTAAGCTCGTGGCTTTAAGAAGTCGTCCCTTCGAAGATTCGACGTGGATACGAGTAGAAACGAAGCTCTACGACCTACGACTGTTGTACGGTTGATGCCTTTCCGGCTCGTCATCATCCGAAAGGTATATCTAGAGTAAAATTTATTTTATTCTTATTGTATGTAAAATTTTATTTGGCGGATATGTCCGCACGTATTGTAATCCTGCATGCGTGGGCATGAGTGTCCTAATAATTTAGGAAATTATTATGTTTTTCTTCCGTTGTGTTCGTTTGTGAAACGACAAAAGTATATTTACGCGTCGGCCGTAACCCAACACAATTAACTGCTATTAAGAATTATGATAAATGAGAACTCTTTGAGTTAGGCTGTCTTTCTGCTGATTTGCACGTATGATTGTCTTTTTTCCACATCGCAATTTAGGATTTTCTACCAGGACTGATGTACCTGATGGAGTCTCCAAATCTCGAGTAGTGTCCTTTTGCTCATAATATCCATTGCGCATATCTTATGGACATCAAACTCTTTCTTGCAAATTCACTATATACAAAATTTATGAGGCTAGTTGGGACAAACATGGTGTAATTTGTCAGCAAATGGCTCTTTACAGGTACAAGGAACTAGTATCTTGTTATCTGACATTACTAAATTGGCGGCACAGGAAAGAGCACTACTTGATCAATCAAGAAATCTCTTGTCCACAGCGGCAGCTATGCATGCAAGTCTCACTTTTTTCCCCATATTTTTCCCATCATTTCATGTTTGACTTGAACTTTTATGTGAATTTGTGAAACAGGTAAAGCAATGTAGCCTGCAAGGGCAACTAGTACAGCTAAAAAGAAAAGCCAGTCAATTGTAAGAACATAGCAGGTTCCCTCAGCAAACTTGTGATCACTATTAACATCACAGTAAGCCCTTTCCTTTTTCTAACCGACATGATCGTCACGAAATAAAAGAAGCTAGTGTTTTGCGTGTCTAATTTGCATATTGCTCATGCTCTTCTTACCATAATCAAAGAAAAGTTTATGTACATATACAATGCATTGCTTGGTTAAAGCGAGCATGCTTTTATTCGTTTGTTTATCTGAAAGTGTTGGCACTTTGAACTACAATGGAGCAGTGGGTCAGTTACTCATCTTGACAGGCCATTGTTGGCTAGCTAAGTATATCATTTTCAACATGGGCACAATCTTTAACAAAAGGTTTTTGATCTTTTGCCTCGAGGGTGAAAGTGGTTCCTCTTATTGTCTTCGATATCTGCCACTCATTGTTCTGGTGTGATCATGGTAGTGGAATTGGATGCCATTCACTCTAACTCTAAAGAAAAGGAAACATCTTGTCAATTCTCTGCTATTGTCAATTCTTTTCTGTTGGGTGAAAGAAAAAATAAAGGTAAATTCCTTCGATTCGTTTTCTTTGTTTTCACTCTGTTAAACGTTTTTCTGCTTCCCATGTTTAATATGAAATTTGGAAATGCAACCGTCATGTATCTGGTAACCATGTAAACTAAACGTTGACGCCCTCAACCTTACATCTCCATCTCTTGAACTAGTAGAGAACTGATTGGCCTAATACAATCGACATAGATTTCACTGAATCATGGTCTTGAGTCAGATTGATTGTCTCTGTTCTGTTCGAAAACTAAATAGAATGTTTTTTTTTTAACTGAAAAATATACTAAATGAGCAAAACAAGTTGTCCTCTTGGCTGTTTGTTGATCAATCGTTATGAACCGGGCAACATGGGCAAGTTAAAGTTGTTGGAACATTGCTAGGCAGCCTCTCTTTCTTGCCATCTATAAAAACTTGGAAAGCGATCACCACATGCGATGCTTTTATTTTTATTTGTTTACAATGCATGTCTAAATCTTTGATTTAATTATTTTTGAAATAAATAATTTAATTTTATGAACATTTTTGTATTGATCATTAAAATAAATTTGATAGGAGAGATCAATGAATAATTTAATGGTCCAAATAGTTTGGATTTAAAAAAAAAATCAAGAGGCATTTTTGAGAGAGTTCAAATCTTTGTTCCGTAAGAAATCACCATTGTTTTATGGCCGCACCGTACCCGGGCGCATGCAATACTTTTAGGCTGCGTTTGGTAGGACGTAATGTAATCCAAGTTGTAATGGAATCCAAGTTGTAATGGAATGCAATGTAATCTTGATTACATTACTATGTTTGAATACTGAGTCAGATGTAATCTTGGATTCTGAGGTATTACATTCTTTTGTTTGGTGTCCATTACAAAGACGATAGGAATGGATCGACGACGACGATAGCGTGAACAACGACGATGACGATACAATGACGATCCGATCGGTAGTCGGCGACGATCGGCCGACGACCGTTGTCGATCGTCGGCCGATCCGTCACATCGGCCGGTCTGACCACCGATCGCCGGGTCGGCCGCCATCGATCGCCTACCGATCGCCGTCGATCGCCGTACCGACTCGCAGGTCGTCGGTCGATCGTGGTCGATCGTCGGCTCGGTCGCCGTCGATCACGGTCGCCACCGACGGTCGGCTGTCGCCGACCGATCGTCGCCGGTCGTCGGTCGACCGTCGTCGGTCGATCGACCGGCCATCGGTCGACCACCGACCCACCTTCACCGATCGTCAAACGCAGCCTAAATCTCATTTGCATGCAATAAATCACATTTGCATGCATGCAAATGTCATTTATTGCATGCAAATGAGAAACTTGTAATGTAATCTGAATTACATAGGTTTTGCTTTGTAATCCAGATTACAAAATTTTAGTCCCTTTTGTAATCCAGATTACATTACATTGCAATTCTAAGACAATAACAAACAAATGAATCTGCCTTGTAATGTAATCTAGATTATATTACAAGACAGATTACGACATACCAAACGCAGCCTTAAAATCATCAGGACAGTTGAATCGGTAAACATTTATAACGATTCAACTGTTGAATATACGAAAGTATCTATATTCTATTTATAACGATTCTGATATATATATAAAAAAATTAATTCTGAAGATCCAAATTGATTTGCGACAAAGTTTGCATTTTAAAATTGAAAAAAAAAATACAATTGAATTAATCATAAAATATTTTCAAACCTCGTAGTGATTAAACTAATAATTTTAAAAAGCTCATAGTGATTAAAATTAATAGTTCTAAATTAGCACCCAAAAAAGAGAAATAAAAACCTAAATTTTATCACGTTTATTATATTTTAGAAAATTTATTTTGGCGAAACTTCATGTCAACAGATCATTTGTAACTAGCTTCTAGTTTTATCAACTCTTTAGATGCAAAATGATTTGCTAATTAGGCCTTAAAATTAAGAAATTTAACCACTATTCACTTTTAAACATCTTTTTTTTATATCCAAAAGAGATAATTTTAAATTTGATCAGATAGTTTATCAATCGACTTGTATTCCTTAATTGCATATCAATTTGTAAAGTCTACAAATCAGCTCGCACCTAGATTTTAATCATTATGAATTTCTAAATATTTTAAAATATAATATTTTTTATATTTAAAAGGTTTATTTTGACGGAAAAAGAAATACGACTGCAATCTGCTCGCTTTATCTTGCATCCTCAATTTCCAAACTATAAATTTATCTGCAATTAAAATGCTCTTCAAAAATAAAATATTTCGATAATCACGAGCTAAAATATCCTAATTAGAATATTACCAATATTTATAAAGATTTCTAAATTCCAAAGACGGTACTTTTGGTAATTTTCTATTCTAATATTTAATCACAAAATACCCAAGAATATCTTCTTCTTTTAAAAAAAAAAAAAAATCAAATTATCAAGTTTCTCTTCGTAAAGAAATAACTATTATTTATTTATTTTTAAAATACTCATTGTTATTTGTCGTCAGCGAGTTAAATAAAATTTATATTTGCCCCCGACCATATTCATAAATCTGACGGATAAGATTATGTCGGATTTCGTCACTGCTCACTCACTCGACCACACGAACACGCGCACCGCCTCCTCGACCTCTCAATGGTGGGTGACGTCATCGTCTTCTCCAATCTTCACCGACGACTCAGGAAACTATCGAAACGGCAGGCCCTATCCAAAATTTAAAAAAAATAATAATAATAATAAATAAAAAAAAGGCAAAGCCAAGTTGGGATGGAATCCGAGTCAGCCGACGCAAACAAGGAAAAACAAGGATCTGGTCCCGGAATCAATCAAGGGCCGAGATATTATTACAATCGCTTATTCTTTTTTTTTTTTTTAAATATTATAATTTATATCCATCCAATTAATCTGTAGATTTTGTTATTATGTTGTTGACCTCGTCGGAAGGTTGGTCGGCTGTCTCTTGGCTTTTGCATGCGATGTATATTCCGATCGAGCCACCCCACCCATCAGGTCTTGAAGGGCCGCGCAATTAGGATAATGTTATCAAAAGCGGGGGTGGGAATGGAATGAGCTTTTTCCGTGGGCCGGAGTGGCGATCGCGCAGCAGCATCTGACCTGGCTTTCTCCTTAGTTTACGCCCACTTGTGCTCGAATATTATTACTTACTTATTATCTTGCTTTTTTGGCAACCTTTTAACCATGCAGTTAATACAAACAACAGTGAGGAACGAGTTTATGGATCGTGATGCTCGTCGTCGATAGAAGCATGGCCGCCAGAGTTAGCCAGGAGAAGGCTTGGCAGATGGGATACATTGAGATCGATCTGGAAAACTGTTCGTGTCATTGATAGATAGATATATAGGGTTGTTGCTTGCGCTACTGTCCCTGTGAGTGCAACCATGCTGACGGGATTTGTCCAAATTTGGATTCCTTGTATGTTGAAAGATGACGAATCTTTTGACCCCCATTTAAAAAAAAAATAAAAACAGAAAGTTGAAGCTTGAATGTATTTAAGAGATGATGATTTAAGCATAATTGGCATTTTTAAATTGGATTGAATTTCATTATTATCTTATTCTTCATAAACAACTGTATAAGTTATTAGTGTACGAGTAGGAACCATAAAAATATCTATTGAGAATTTTAAGGAGTTGCACAAGATTGGCTCGCTTATACTTTTTTTTGCCTGAAGTGTAAATAACAGCAATCGGCCATTTTTTAAGAGGATGAGACGGATCAAAAAAAAAAAAAAAAGAGAGAGAAAGAAAAAGAGTTAAAAATGTGATTAAATCCTTCCATATTTATCAAGGTTAACTTGCCGGTGGTGGCTCGAAGACCCCCCCACAAACGCAGATTAGGACAGTGGCATCGGAATCGGAAGGCCAATCGAATAACTCTGCTTTTGCTTTGCCTGCCGTTGCGCATCGCCTGAACATTAATTACCGACCACGGTCGTTCGCTACTTCTTTTCGATCCCGATATGTATCGAGCAAAACGAGCAAATCTCCAAGTTGCGACGCCACTGGTTGCTCTCCTTTGCCATCTTCCGCAGCATCTTCCTCCATCGTCCCATGTCCATCGAGGGATTTCTTCCCTGATTCCCCAAGACCGTCGATTCGCCCCGTCTTCGCGATCAAAAAAGAAAGAAAAGAAAAGAACGGAAGGAGGAAGAAGGTTCGGTGCGCAAGTAGCAGGGAGAGTGGAGAGCGGGTCCCGCCACCGAACGCGGCGGGGCGAGCCGGCAGTGATGGCGGTGTGTTGGGATCAATTCCACTGCGTACATTGGTAAAGCAAAGAAACCGAGTATTGTTTTTTCCCCCCTTCATTTATTACAGAAAATGAGAACGCAAGCAATGAGGCCGAAGCGAAACGAACCGAACCAATTGCATCGCGCCTCCGCCGGCGCTGTTCCCGTCGCGGTGGGACCGCCTCCGCCCGCGACGCCGACAGGAGCGCGAAAGCGGAAGAGGGCGCGGCTGGCGCTGCTGCTGCTGCTGACGACACCGCCGCAGCGCTAACCGCGCGGGATGAATGATGATGGAGAGAGGGGATGCCTTCCCTTCCACTGCACGACGACTCCGCTTCGCCAAAAGCCGTTCACTTTCTCTATCCTCTGTCTCCACTACGCGACGGACTTCACCTCTCCCTATCTTCTTTGTGGCCGTCAAAAGTATTAAAGAAAGACGCAAGGTTCGGATAAGTACGACACAGCGAAAGGCCCTGCATTTTTTTAGAAGGGCAGTTTATTTCCGGCTAGTTAAGCAGAAAGAAATCGTCCTGTTAAATTATATGATTACTTTCACCGCAAACGCAAAGGATTCTGGCTATTTTTTCACCGTATATCTGGTGATAATCCATAGTTTTACACATGGTGCAGTTAGAAATTGCAACTTGAACCTTCGATTAAAATCCAGCAACGACGAGTAATTATGAGATGTTATTATTTAATGGACCAGGTTAAAGGCACTGATTATATACCAAATGGCAGCATCCAGCCGGCTCGTTACCATAAAAAACAAAACAAAAAAAAAACAGAATTAAAAGATTAATTTGCGAGTCTCGCCGGCTACAGGCAACAGCAAAACTTTCGCCGGGATCAAAGCGGGTAAGGACGCGGGCGCGATTCATGGGACCGATCGTCATACGAAAAGATTGAGAAGCTTCGGCTCGGCGGTGGGTCGGTTGCTTCCGGGGCTTTCGCCGCCGCTCGTCGTCACCGAACCCTCGGAGTTCATCGACGGTGTCCCAGGCCGGCAACTCCTCTTTTCGTCCCTCGCTCCGCCGCGCGGGGATGGAGGAATCAGGCATAAGTCCAGATCGCACGACGGCGCTTCGTCTTCGTAGGATGGAACTGGCGCCTTCCGTCGCTTGACTGATGAGAAAGAGGAGAATCCCAATTTTGGAGGGGCGCTGAGGCCGTCTGCCTCAGGCGATGCCTCGTCGCAGTAACCCTCAGTCGCGAGTTGCGACAGAGGACGGAGCGCCCCGCCGAGGAGGACCGTCTCCACCGCTGCCTGGCAGAGATGCCAGTTACCGGTCCCCAGTAAGCCCACGGCGCCGCTCACCGGGTTGATGGTTCGCCCGCATGCCTCGAACAGCAAGGATTGGAAAAGAGCTGCAGTCAGACGAGATCAGTAGAGTCAGAACGCAAAGACCCGAGAAGTAGGCTAGTTGGGAAAGCAAAAAAAAAAAAAAAAAAAAAAGCGAATCAAAAACCATGGACGCAAGGGCACGAACCTGGACGTTGCGAAGAGGGGACGGCGGAGATGAATGACATGAGGCCGGCGCGACCGAAGAACTTGGCGACGAACACAGTGGCGTGCGCTTGGGCATCGGCGGAGTCGATCCACTGGAGGCAAGGCCGCAGCAGGCAGGAGTCGGTGCAGCCCTTGCGGAGAACTCTGCACCCGTTGCAGCTCATCTCCTTCGGTCGCTGATCAACCACTCGATTCCAGGTCAGTTCTGTTCCCCTTCCTTCTGATTTCCGAATTGATTCAAATTTTCCCAAAAAAAAAAACAAAAAACAAAACTGCTGTTGGAAACTTAAGCAGCAAGAAATGGTGTGCAACGTAGCCGGAAGAAAGGGGCAAGTGGCGAGAAGGAGGTGAGGAGAATGGGGGAGTTATATAATGCTCACCGGGGGTTGGCTAACTCGACCCTAGAGTTAAGTCGAAAAAGGTTGGAGAAGAGGGATGGATTGGGGGATAGTGCGGTTACCGCTTTGGGTGGAGTAGTGGGGTTAAGACTTGTTATTAAAGTGGTGGCGTTAGGTGTTCCAAAGTCCTGGGGTTTCGAGGGGCAGGCGGCTCCGTGTCTCCGCGGCTGGTCCCCCATTTCCCACCGCCATTGGATCGCTTTCCGGATGGGCGTGGCAACTGCTGAGCACCGCCCTGTTGAGTTGAAATTGGGTGGTGGTCATTCAATTATTATTGTTATTCTTTTGTTCTTTATTTTTTATTGAGAGGTAAATGCGGCTTTTTTTTTTTTTTTCTGTGAGAATGTGGCCCGTGCCGTAAGCCACTTCGAGTTTTCGACTCGTAGCCTAGCCAATGAACTGTAGACTAGCTTTTTTTGGCATCGCTACGCCAAATAAAATTGCAGCTGAAGTATGATTTATTGTGTCCCTTTTTTTCATTGCCTCATCCTCTCAAATCATTCCAAAGAAGTAAATTGAAGCGGGATGAGAGGTGCCTTCATTTAGTCTAGTCAAAGTAGAGCGTAAATTTTTGATCCGATTTGTGTATTTTTTTTATAAAGTGTGATCCTTTCGAAAAGTCAAAGAGTTAAAAGTGCTGGAGTTAAAAAAAAAATAATGATATAGACAAACACAATGACAGTGTGTGTGCAAACGTGATAGTAGATCTTATTTATTGAGACGTATAAAAAGCTATACAAGAGACGTACATATATGAGGTGATGCAAATAGTAGCGAAAATGTCTATGTATTAGAAGGTATGCATAGACTTGATAACATGGAAAGGTATTGATGTCCGTCGAGACGATGATGATGAGGTGTCCGAGTAACGAAAGCGGCAAGGGTCGACAACTATAGCGTGGAGAAATGAGGTGGTAGAAGGATTCGACACAACAGGAACACAGCGATTCTGTCGGATGGCCAAGCCGAATGACGAAGCCCGAGCCGAATAAGGAACATGCACAGCAGTAAACGGTCAAGGGCGCCGAGAGGGATCTCGGCAATGCCCCTCCGACGCTCAAGGTAGAAAATTAGATTGAAAAGGTGAGAAGAAGCTGAAAGGAACGAAGTTACAAACGTGAGAGCTTACCCTCTCCTTCTCAGGGAGGACCGTATATATATATAGAGGGGAAGCTCCCCTACCAAGAGATTTTGTCAGTAGAAGCGATATGACCTTAGGGGGTCGTACATCATGATTATTGTTATCTGAACTGCATTCAGCGCGTGAGTTGTCATTAATGCACATCGTGTGGTTGATAGGGGACAAGTCTTATTTAATGCGGCAGCTAAGCTTCTGAGATTTTGACAGAGAAATCTGCCCTTGTGTGTGGGCGGCAATTAATACACGCCGCGCGGTTGATAGGAGACAATTCTCAATTAATACCGCAGACATTCATTCAAGCCTTGTCAGGGGATTGCACTTCTGGTCGAGAAAAGGTGATGATGAGAATTGCCCCATCAGCTTAAAGATATAAAATAATCGCCTCCTTCTTTAAATGGGCTAGCTTATAATAAAATGGATCGTATGGAAAAATGGTGCATCAGAGATGGCGCATCCTTGCCGAGAGATAAAACAGGCGAGACGAAAAGCCTTCAACCTAACAGAAGTCCGGGGCGAGACGCAGAGTGTCCGGTATGAGAGAAATCCGGGCCGAGACGCGGGGCGTCCGGTATGAGAGAAATCTGGGCTGCCACTTGTCATGAATCGGATGATGCGGCGAGTTCAGTCTATCTGTCTAGACATAGTTTTAATTTTACCCCGGTATCAAATATGAATAAGATGTCACTGGAAATATTCATTAATTATGATAAAAAGTTGAATATATAAAAAGGAAAAAATCAAATAGCGAAGATGAGGTGATGCAATATTTATAAAATAAATTCCTTCATTTTATTATTATATTTTCTATCTAATTTAGATATTGAAGGTGCGTCGTTACTCTTTGATCTGTACTCACCGAAGGACTTGATAAGAGACGGTCAGTCTTCAATCAAATCATCAACTAAGCACGTAGACTTGTAGTCGGCTGAAGGACATCTAATCTGATAAATTTTGAATGTTGGAGTTTTTCAAAATTGAAGATTTTATCGTAAGCAGAGAGAAGGAAAAGGAAATTGATGAATATTTAGTTTGTGCCTGCTCTAAGATGAAAAAAAAAAGAATATTAGTGACGAAAAGAGAAGGGCAGAAGGGAGGGAGCAAGTAAAAACCTTGACTTTAATTTGTTGGTCTAGGAGAAAATGACAAATTAAACTTTTGTCAATCCTAAAGTACAAAGAATTGGACTGATGATTTCAACATTCTTAGTACTTTCCGCCCACTTTTTGGTAGTAATCAAAAGTGAACAAAATAAACTCTAAATTGTTTTTTTCCCCTACCGAAATAGACAAGACAGCTAGCTTTCCTATATTCTCTGTATTTGTGCTCCATTACACTAGCATAGACGAAATATTAGTTTCAAGGCTTTGATTACCCGGTAAAACTCCTTAAGGACGTACCTAGAGGAGAAATTCGTTGGAATTAGCACAAAGAGAATTCAAAATGTCTGTACGCAGATGAATTTTCCCACCAAAATAACGGTGAGATTTGTGGATGGAGGTTTTGTAACCTTGTACTCAGTTGATAAGTATATAGTAAAATAGATAGGAGGCAATTCTTAAGGATTTTATCATTTTGAGTTGTTGATGAATTTCCTTTTTTGCACTTGTTAATTAAATTTTTGATTTACTTTCTTCAGCAGAAGAACCGTTAATATGATGATTTTATTTTTTATTTTTTATTTTTGGGAAATGCTTCACTTGAGCCTGAGCTCAGGTGACATGCACAAGCTTGGGTTCAAGTTGTAGCCCAAGCTCGGTCGGCCTTTCCAATGGATGTTCGGTCTTTCCAATGGATGCTCGGACCGAGCAAGGTATGACTAAGTTAACTTAGACCATGTTGTTTTAAGCCATAGGTGATTGACCCCATTTCACGCCTCTAAGTGAAGTTTATGTATAAGCAATGACCGGTAAGTTTTAAAACAATGTACACACAAGGACATGAACCAACAAAGATGTGACTTATATGAGGGGTAATGTGATGTTATATTGGCATAATTTATTGGTATATTACAATTCTATTTCTTCCATATAATCGATAAAGAAGAATGACTCCAGTTTATACTAGAAGAAATATGTTACAAGCTAAGTAATATACCGAAGAAAAGTGAATACGCACTTTGATATCACAATTAATGTTTCATTACAAACAAGTCAAATTCTAACCCGCCCACAAATACTTTTCTAACACTATTAGATTCCGCAACCTCATATATAATTATAGTTTTCAATTATTTATATGTTTTATTGTAAAGAAATTAATCTAATTTTACATAGACGCACTTAATCAATGTTTATTCAATGCTAATTTGACTTGTTAAAGAAATATAAATGTTTTAGCTTGTTGACAATGAGTTGTTTTCAACAAATAATTAACCGTGCATACTTTTAATTGTTGATAACGCTTTAATTAGCTTTCGAACTACCTCTAAACATAACTAATCCTATTAGAATAATTTTGTATTTAAAATATAGACATAATAATAGATAATCTTATAATATGGTTATATGATTAATTATCTAACATATATAATATGAAAAGCTTTATAAAGTGTGTTTTGTTCTTCTTTATATTGCTGCATTTCATATCGTACGTGGTTGATTAATTTTTGAATTATATGTAATTTGTTCCTGCCACACGCAATGTTCTTTGAATCCTATGTAATCATTTTGTTTTCGATCCAATGTTTATGATGAATATTGAGCTTTGATCCAATCATAAAATCTTTATTTGAATTCCTCATGGAATTTGCATCCTGAATTCCTATTTGCTTTCAATTCGAAGATAATTGGCGTGCGAAACAAATAGGCGTAAAAAATAAGGGGAGAACGAACAAAAGCTGGGAAATATCTAAGCATGAGTTACTAGAATTCTCTACGAGAACTAAAGGAAAAGGTCTCACAGAAATTTTTCACCGATCATTATGGTAAATCAGTGAGTGATCACAGTAGACGATCAAGCAGTCCAATTTTTTAGGATCGAGTATTTCATTTGAAAAATATTTTTATAAATTCTTTAGAATGGTATATATATATTTGAGAAATTGCAAGGTACCCACTCGTCCTTTGTCACCCTTTAGTTTGTGGAATCACGTCAACTAGAAGGATCGATCCTTGCATCAGAGTGATAATTTTAGTGGACCGCTTATTTTATCTGGAAACCTATCGATCCACAAACAGAACACTCGGTCAATCTACAATCAAATCACCAGAACCCAAATGTTGCACAGCACGACGAACATCGTTTCCAAGTACAATTAGCTGTGAAACGTAATAACGCAGGTTACTAGAGAATATGTTCTCAAACAGATATTATTCTTTTAAGAGAGAGTTACTTTTGGATCTCTGCAAGAGATGGGGGCATCACTAACTGTTTTACCAACACTCGGACAACGATTTATTATTCTATTCAGTTCGCAGGCACTCGAGAAGAGCTGTTTTCTGTGATTGGGATTCCAGCTACGTGGTGCAATCTGTTTGGGAAGCAACACTGACAACTACGTAACGAATTTATTTCTATCCATTATCGGATATGTGTCTCCTTGTTCAGCGTGAATTACATGATATTTTTTTTTTCTATTCCTAAGTTTAAATTTTGAGATTGATATTGATCGTCAAAGATTTCTACCAGTTTTAATTGTCATTGCAAATTCTATTTCATATCTCTTGATCCTGGCAAAGAAATGATGCTCTTTACAGAAGTAAAAAATAGCAGATGAGAAGTAGAGTCACGGCTTCTCTGTCAGTGAAAACGGAACCAAATAGAGCCCATAACTTCTTTCATTAGTAAATTCCATACGTGTTTAGTGCATTAACTAACTATTTCAATTTTACTACTGGCACGCGATTTAGCTACATGCAAAACTGGGTCTTCGCCAGACCAAGACGATATCATGATTGCTCGTTGCAAGCTACTAAGCTACGTATCTTATAGTCCTTGAAGGGGTCAACTTAGGCTCCTCCCGGTTGGAGTTTGGACTTCCAGATGTATCGGACAGGCTACTGTTCTCACTGCTCAGTCCTTTGCCTGACAATAGTTTGCCGAGCATTTTCTTTGGCATCGCTACGCCTTTCACCTTGCCATTGCCGTTCTTGGCACAAATGTCTCCGATTCTGTTGTCACTACTGCCCCACTCATGTTCACTGACCTTCCCTCCAACGTCGAGCTTCATTGCTTTCAGGTTATCAACGCATTCATCCTCTGTGTTGGTTGTGATGCCTGACCTTGAGCTTCCATATGATGCACCACTTTCGGCTTGGCTGGTGGTAGCAGCCAATGCCCTCATCTGCTCAAAGTACAAGACCTGCACGACCAATCGCAATGGCAATCGCTCATTCTGTACAGCATGTGAGGAGGCATTCGCTGAAAGCTTCCTGCAGTCTATCAGTGCACATAGCCTTTTCTTCTCATTCTTGCTAAGGTCTGGATATTCCTGTTTATGACATTAAGAACATTAATTTGATGTATGATGTATCCAACATGGAGCCTTCTACAGAATCCTTGCATTCTTATAATTTATTCAAGAGAGCTTTGTATAGTATTATCATTCAAAGGGTGATGTCAAATTACCTTGAGGTAAGCGTCAATTGCAAAATAAAGCTCATCATGTGAGGGTCTCGAATCACTCGGTACTATTTCAACAAGATCAATAAACTTGGAAAGTGGCAGGTTGTGAACTTTGACAACCTCAGCAAGATATCCATCAACTAGCTTGGCTACCTTCATATTTGCACTGGCTGGGGCCAAAGCTAGGCCATTTAACTCATGATTCTTTCTGCTTGCTGCTAGATTGGACTGAGCAGCGCCATTTTCCTGCATTGTGAATTCTTTCACTATATTGAGAACCATGTCGATGCCATATACAGTATCCTCTCCTGAGGAAGTAGGAATCAGTAAATCAGACACCGTAGCATCTTCTAACTGTCTGCCAATTTGCTTCACAAGTTCCTTCATGCTAGTCTCGCTACAATTTAGTAATCTACAAGCTCTCAGTAACTTCAGTAGGAAACTGCAGGAGACACAGCCCTTATCTGAGGGCAACAATGAAATGATAGTCTCCAGCAATGATTTATTCTTTGCGGCATCACCTCCATTACCATTTTTTTCAGATCCGTTGCCCAAACTCGAGAGCTTTTTGTATGTATATGATTTCAATGCTTGTCCAATCACTTCAGGACCAGCTTTCGCCTTAGTTTTAATGGCAACTATAACGTTTTTAAAGAAGTCAATCTGGAGCTCGCACAAGTCCTCAACCCACCAGTCCTTGGGCACTGAATGTTCTTTTTTAACTCCATTCAAATGTGGGCCGAGGCCATTTTCAAATGGAAGCTTTCTCCTATTGTATGTATACGACCATTCTACTTCCAAAGGATCAATTGAGGCCTTGGATGCTATAGATTCTATGCAATTGCTAATCAATTTCAAGTCCTCTGACCATGGAAGAAGAAACCTTGTAGTCTGAAGAACCATGATGGAGTCTTTCCAGCTGCCTAAGATGCTTGTTCTTAGGAACACACCAATCTTGTAAATAAGGTTCCCTTTCTCGGCTGTTTCATGCATTTCTAGGTACTCAGCAGCACATAGCGTGACTGCCACATTGTGAGCATTGAGTGTCACTGTGATACCATAGCAAAACTTTGCACAAATTTCAAAAGCCGCTGCGCCTCCCGGGATATCAGAAATGAAAACTTCATCGCTCTTTTCATCATCTGCTGTCGTGATCAATTTCTGCATAAGTTGGCTCTTGGACAGCAATGGAAACTAAGGCAAAAAAAAAAAAAACAGAATTACATGAGCAGTATAGTGCAGAAAAGTGGCTTAGGGCTAAATATGAGTACCGAGGGTCTATTGTCAACCAATTCTTATTTCTGCTACCGAAGTTCATTTTCAAACTAAAATCACAGTTCTTTATAGTCGGTTGATATATCAAGGAGTTTCTTTTTTTATCATTATCATTTACACAAAAGCAAAAAATCTAGCTAGATGAGATGGATGGCAAGTAACTAGATTATCCCAAGCTACATATACATTTGAAACTACCATAAAATTGCTCTGAACTATAATGTAAATTATGTGAAATTTAAGAGTTAGTTTCTGTTGCCTTACACCTTGTTTATAACTTATTCAAACTTCTCCAGATTCAATGCTCAATGTCAAAAAGTGAGCCATAAAAGAGTTCTATGCATTCCTTACCTTGTGCAAGTGAAACTTGATATTTCCAACAAGAATAATAATGTCAGCTGGCAAGTCAGTTGCCACAAACCTGCAAAGATAAGCAGACGAATTCAATATAGGAACAGATTGACATAAGTTGTTGAAAGAAGAAACATGAGAAATTCAATTGAGAATCTGGGTGTTAGAAAAAAGAGCCAAATGACAGATCGAACAGTGCAAAATGTACAATTCTAAGATACTTCAGCAAAGATTTATGTGTCAAAAAACATGTCTTTTTTTTTCTGAAGAAAGAGGTGACGTCTACACGGTTAGATTTGCAGTGGCTATATCTCATTGACAAGTAACTCCATTAGATCTCAGAACAATCATTCATGATTAAACCTCCCTTGATGGCTGCGAAGAATGCAAGAGAAAAATATAGTGAAAGCAAACATCAAGCAGTAGAGTAGTAAGCCACCTGACATCCTTTCCTTCACTCTGGAAAAAATCAGGTTTGGATCCAAGCTTCATAAACTTCATTGTTGAACTAGATGGATTGCACCTTCTATTCTTGGTTCCACAATGAAGGTGTAAGCTTTTTCGTCAGTCTAGTGTCTCAGCTCCTAAAAGACAGCGTTCTCACAACCTGGAGCAACTTGGTCAAGCAGAGACAGAAACTTACAGTAACGGAGAAGGGAGACACCGTCAAGCACAAATCTGCATTAGCCTTTATTCACAAGGTCACTGAGAACTGGCGATCGACAACAAATTCCTCAAATCACCTGAAACAGAAAAAATAGAACCTCTATGTTAGTAGAATGGAGCCGCAGACAGTGAGCATCTTTTGATGTTTTTAAAAGGCATGGAGGAGTGAAGGGACAGCATAGCAACTGCTAAGGTAAGGGAATCTCGTCAAGTTGGCGAAAATCCCACATGAAAAATCATATGGAGCAGTCGCAAGAGAGCCAAGGTTGCATGTGATTTTGCATGCATTTGAAGTTTTTTTAAAGTGAGAGAGCGTGGTACTGACGGCTCAAAAAAATAACTAAAGCCAGCCTTTGAAGAAGTACAAAATCACAAACTGGAAAGAACAAGACTAGGTAAGAGCTTGTTGAGGAATACTGAAGAAAGATGAACAAAGCTTTGGTCATGAGCACTGGTCGAAAGCAGTGAAACGAACGCGAGGCGCGAAAACATAACCACCATTGACAAGAATGACAAGCATTGCTGAGAAGTGAAGGAAACAACTCACGGCAGAGAACAAGAGAACAGAGCCGACCAGAGCAAGCAAAGCAAAGATTAAGGCCAAGAACAAGAGAAGCAACAGCATATAGACAATCACAAGTATGAAAGGAAGAGGAAAAGTGATAGGAAAGAGGAATCCACCTTGCGAGATGAAACTTGGCTCGGCCCTTTTCCAGGTGTCTTCAAACTCAATGGGTGGCTCTTCCTCAGCAGCTGGAGGCCCACCATGTTCCCTTCCATGCCCACACCCTCTGCATTCTTGTCAGGCTATCGCTTACCACACACACCATTCCACCACCCTCAGGCAGAGAACTCAGCAAACAGGCATCCTTCAACTCATATGAACGGGACAAACCAGAGAGGCCCCTCTGAATCCTTGCCGTTTCAGCTGCTCTATCATTAGAATAGACGAGTGATTATCATCAATAGCACTGCTTCTGCTTCTCCTTCTCCTTTCTCTGCTTTTTATTGCGATTTAATGACATCTTTTATATCTGCACCTTCCTTTTTCCTTCTCTCTCCTCTTCATGACACTGCTTTCACGTTTCAGCCCCTTTGGTATGTGAATATTCTCCATTGCATTCTTGCTTACCGGAATTAAATTTGGTTATTTTCACCAAATATCTGCAACATTTATCTTATAGATTCTCTAGCATATATTTTACCAGTTTATCAAAAACTCCCTGAATTTTTTTGTTCGCATAAAAAATCTTTCATGTTTTTTTTTCCCCTCGGATACTCCTTCACCAAGTCCGGTGGATTTGTTTCTCGTGGGAAATGAAAATGATGGCACCGTGTGGCCCATTGCATTTGAGGAATCGATTAAGCTCGGTAGAACCAGTCAACGAAGAAGAAGATTGCTTACTCTACTTTTCAGATGCACTGCATCAGAGAAGTGGGAAAAAAGAAGTAAAAATTTGATTAGAATACAAGTAGCAATGCATCATCATGCCCATTCCCCAATGGACCTGCTCTCATCGTACTTCAAGAAACTTTGCTATACCAAGAACTTGAGGCGATTTACTTGCTCATTTCAGGAAATGAAAGTATATTTTATAAACGCGCATTGTGGTCTTAATTAGAGATAGCAGATCTTTTTGTGGCTCGAAATGGCGATGCATGAAGGGCGGACAAGAACATGTTCCATGTCTAGCAGTAGAAGCCAATTCAGTGCGATTCCTTTGCCTTTTTGACAAACATTTCCAGTTGCCTATCTATCTTAGTTATCACCTAGTCTAGATAATACAGAATTCATCTACTTGACAGAATTGCCATAAAGAATATAGGGAACCTTTAAGTGCCTCTAAAGTCCTTGTCGCCAGACTTTGAAGAGTATCTCTTGTGCCTTTTCTCAGATTAGGAAACAAAAGAATTCATTACGTTTAAGTCTTCGTTTACTACCTGCCTTTATAATACTGCCTTAAATCTGGCTAATCCCCTAAAACCGGATATTTTCTCTTGTTAATCAAACTTGGCATAATCACATCTATTTTATTAGCAATAATAGGATAAAAGGGGCAAATCAAGGGAGAAGAGAACATTTTCCAATCAAAAGGGCCCTCCAAAAGCTCAAGATCTTTGCATTTTTTGGGTACGCCATGCTGATGGACCAACCTTCGAATTCGATTTAGATGGAGCATCTTTGAGATTGAGGACCATAGGATCTTTGAGGGTTTAAATAAATAGCTAGAAAAGCGATTTTTTAATATAATTATGTTTTTCTTTCTTTTGTCCTGTACAGAACACAAGATTTGGTGCTCTTAAGTTTGGATTGTCCAATCCGCAACCGCTGGCTCGAGGATTGTGCGGTGTGTGCGCTAAAAAAGTAGCAAAGTGAATACTCAAATGCTTTGATGCTCACAGACCTAGATGCTTGCTGAGGCTTCTTTTTTTTTTATAAAAAAAAAAAAAAGGCCTGTGTGCAGGGATCAGAATTCAGAACAGTGCAAGGTCCTTGGCCAGACACATGATTGCTTGCTATATATATATATATATTTTAAAAAAAAATGTCTAAAAAGTTGCAGTCACCAGAAACTAGTAGGAGGATTAAACAATAAAAATTCATAGTGCGAAGACTCAGCCATGGTTTACTTTAGATTAATTTTTGAATAGGGTGAATCGAGGAGTTTACTTGAAGAAATATTCCATTTAAAGAGCATAATATATATACACAGTTTTTTCTTCTCCTTGACTGTAACTTTTGGATCATAACTTTGAGCATAGGAGGTGGTCTGTGATAGCTGACATCAAGCTTGGTTAAAGAACATAATACATATATCGGCTTCTTGAGAATACAACAAATAGTATACATCATGCTAATTATCAGGGAGGTGGAGGTGTAATGGCACAAAAAGATAACTAAAAGTTATTCCATCTCTAGAGCAGAGTCCAGGAACTAGCTGGTCAGACACATCCACATCAAACAACGATTGTGGGATTCATGGTGCTCCTTCACAGGCACTGCTTCTATTTTGTTGCAGAATACATCGCCTCGAGCATGGTAAGAATGAAATATCTCGGCTACGTTGAGATTTCTAGATGCAATGTTTTTGTATGACTTTTTAGTTTTGAATAGTTCTTTATTTTTCAATTTTTTATTTTTAATATAAAATTCAAACGCAACAAAATCCGCTATGCACTGAATATACCTCACGTCGCCTGTGGGTGCTCTACAAAACAGTCTTGCCAGCCCAATGTAACATTTCGACTACCCGCAGCATTTCTTTTAAGGCTAAGATTCAGATTAAATCAAAATTTATGTTCCCTTGCGTACCGAGTGTCTCATTATGGCACAGTGTTCGCTATAAATTGTCACAGCGAAGATGTGTTTTCACTTTTAACTACTGTTTTTTTGGCTTGTCTTCGTAACTCAAGTATCAGGTTTTCCAATGTGCCATAATAGACATATAAGATGGCCTCGGCCTCTAAGTTGTACGACGGACAATCAATAACATCAAATCTAGCAGGAGAATACAGATTCACACCGAGAGAGAAATTCAGACCAGCAATGATGCAAATAGTTCATTCAGTCGATTGTCATTGTCGTACCAATAAGATTCAAAACGCCCAGAAAATGTGTCATGAACAGATAAGCTTGCACTTGGAGTCGAGAACATTTCAAAAGAGGGCAATATTTACGAGACAAGTAATTGATTAAACATGTTATGCAATCAATGCTTAAACCACACTCAGCTCAGCCTCTTCTGTTTGGCTGTTGAGCTTCGAGTGCTTCACAGGACAGTACTGGGGCAAATTAAAGACAAGAACTTGGTGTTGCTTGCACTACAAAGCATGGCCTTGCAAGCCATGGCCGAAAAAGAGTTACAGTACCTACTGGAGCTCATCTTCTGGTATGTTTTCACCTAGACTTCGCTGTGCCAATCTGTAGTATAACATTCCCATCGTTGTCATGCATGCCCTGCTCAGGAAAACCATTCTAACAATCAAATTGTGCAGATGAAATTCAAATTTGAGTAAGAGAAGTTGGAAAAGTTACATAATTGCCATGACGAGTAATATTTTCCTGGGGTCCATCTTTGAAGATTTTTGGTTACGCACTTTTCCTTCTGGTACACCATTACGTGGTGGTGCAGTTACTGGAAGAGTAGGCAGTGCATTTGACCACCATGGCAGTAACATCCTTAGAAACTTGTTACGCATGGGACCTACAGTTAAACTGAAATCAGTGAACCATGAATTTAAAAGGACAAAAAAAAAATCATCTCTAGCATGTAGAAGGACATCCTTCAGTGTTACAATCCAAAACAAATTCACATCCAGAAGGACAGTCAGTGAACATGATATACAATCATTTACGAATGGTATTCCCATCCGAACCCCGAAACTTCTCATCATTGTTTACTGGAAATTGATCCATATTCATAAGTTGAATCAATGGAAAATTCCTAGTGAGCACTCATTGATGGGACATCATGGAGAGTCACTATTGTTAGATTTATACTTGTAGAACATCTAGTGAGTCCCGCAAGAAAAAAGAAAGTTTTGGCTTGGACCAAACAATAAAACCACTACCCGTGATGTCAAGCTTACAAATTATTTTAGTTGGTCCCAACTAGCTTCTTTCCTCACTATAGATAATCCTGAGGGATTCTATGAAAGGTTCAACTCAGGAGATCCTTACTCAAACATTAGATATAATAATGCACCAGGCCAGTCATTCTGTTAGGGACTGTAGTATGTTTAATCTGTAACTCTGATGAATACAAAAAATAGTGCAATATTCATTTCTGAGAAGACACAGAATAATAATTGTTAAACACAGCATTAGCAAGGTATCATTTTCCACCAAGGGCAGGTGTGATTAGCAAAACGAATGGGTTCTGTGCCAGTCAATTCCAAACATTCACAGAGTTCAATGAAATCTTAAGAGATAATGGAAGCATTTAAGCACCTGCTTTTAAATGAATGTGGCCCATAACTCATACCAACTTCGAAGTATGTTTAATTCAATTTATTAGCATGCAAAACGATTCCAAGAAAAAATTGATATTACAAGTCAGAAGCCTTGCATAGATTCATTCGTGGGATAAATCTATGCAACGGACCTCCAAATGGACAAGGTAAGATCTATATGGCCGACCAAATAATTGTAACTTAAAGTTTGTTTTTGTCATAAAATGATACCAAGTAAGGAATGAAAATATGCTAGATCTCTCAACATAAACCGCTATTCTTGTTTTTTCAATAACTTGGGAGATATCCCAAACTTTAGTGACGTTGCTGCTGGTCAAATGTGTTACTGGACTAAACTGAAAAATGAAAGTGAGACGGTACTTTGATGAACATACACAGAATGAGTAAGACGGCGACACTAACTTTCCAGATACAGCCAAGTGGACACAAGAAAAAATATGGGAAATTAGAGTAGTATATCAATTTATAAGCAATGAATTAATATATATCAGAAAACTGAAATTTTCCAGCTGTACAAAAAAATCTATATGAAACTTACACTAACAGATATAAAAAATTTCAGTATATATAACAAAACTAGTAAACTACAAATAGTAGAATGCTAAGAGAGAACAAGAGGCATGTCTATTTGATGGCAGGAAAATGGACTTCTTGATGCCTGCCTGAAAAGATCTTTGACTGGTTTACCCAACCCTCCTTTTTCTAGTGACTTGAGACATTGCAATTCCTAAATCACCACCTTTTACCTCGTCTATAGGTAAGAGATCATTGTATTACTATGTTATTCAGACTCCATTTTGAGTATCTGAAATGGGTAGAGATCTTGGTTCCCAACACATCTATTTTCTAAAAACATTTACATGTGATCTATAAGAATATCAGTGTCCAATAACTCAGCGTCTCAGCGGCAGAGTTCAGATGTCTAACACACGTGTGTAAGGGTAATATGAAGGGTCTCTGTATCAAAAGTTGTCTAAAACCTTCTGAATATCTAAAGATATAAGGCAGGTTATTGGCATTCCTTTTCCTCAAGAAAGAAACTGTGCTTGAAGTTCTCCAAACTAAGGCTTGAAATCTCATTGTAAGCCTAGGTATCCATCCCTGATTAAAATAAACAACATGCCAGCACCAAATTGATTGTGCTGGTCTCATTGCTGGTCCACGTGCCCAGCAATGAGGAAGAGAATAGGACTCCTCAAAATCCTCCTAAACCCTAAACAAAAGAGTAGGAGGAAGAGAACCTACGTGCCTCCTCAAAATCCTCGTGATCTCGTGCAAGCCTCATGGAGGACTCATTGTGCTAAATGTTCAAGGAGGAAGGCTCACCGCTTCTAGACCTTCACCGGATATCATCGCAGAGGAAGACTCCTAGTGTTTAACCGTCGTCTTAACAGTTGTCTCAACTCTCAAGTTCTTGGCCTGTTTGGTCAGTCAACAGGTGGAATGACAAGTTTTGCCTGAGTTGACCGGCACAATGAAAATTTTCAAGTTCATAACTGCTATTTATTTCGCATTACCTATTAGGAATTGAGTGTATGATGAACTATCAAATCCACAGAGATTGTAGGTACTAAAAAAATTCAACCAACTCAGTGAAGACACAAGAAAAGGACCTGTAAATTAGCATACCTCTTCTTGTGTACTTTTTATTTGTTCCATCTTCATCATCTGCATAATATGATGTTTCAGAATACTTTCTCTCATGATAAGTTGACTTCCTTGTAGCGGCACCAGGCTGTAAGAGACAATGAATAATATGGCATGCTATACCTTACTGGGGCACTTCTAAAGAAGTTAAATGGATGGATTGACTGAATAACATGCATAGTACCAGTTTTGCCCTAAATAAAAGTTAGGCTCATTAAACTCACAGTTTTCATGAAATGAGGATCTTGATCTTGCATGATTTGGTGTTCCAAAGCATTAGGATCATCAAGTTCAACAATTTCAGATTCTGTAACCATAGAAGAACCCACCCCAACAACGGAGTTATATACTTCATCTAGGTACTTAGCATCTGTGGCTTGTACAGATATTGTGGGTCTTGAATCTTTATCAGAGTTAACTGAAGATGCTCCCCCTTCTGTGTCTTCAGCCGGTGAAATTTGTATCAGGGGATCAGAAGCAAAAGCAGGAGGAGGACCACGATTACCAGATGCAGGAGGTGGAACTATATGATTTCCAAATACATTTTTCTCCAGACCACTCTGTCATATGTTAGACGGGATATATTATATGTTTAACTCAAGAGAATATGCACTGTGGAATTGACTGCAGGATGGTTATGGGGATATAAAAACATCTAATCGATGTTAAACAATGGCTGGAAAACAAAAGATTCTCAGTGAAACTGACATCATTCATGCTTGACTAAGTCATAGTGCAAAGAGGGACAAATATATAGAACTTTGCGCAAGAAATTCAAGTAATTTTCAGTTTCAATATTCCAGCAATTCACATGTACTAAATTGGTTCAAACTTGAGTGAAATTTAGGTTGAGCTACGTCACACATTATCCTTGCGAATACTATTTTTTTTTCAGGTGTTGCTATCTTTTGAGAAGTATAAAGGCTATTTTAGCTCATTTTTTTCAAAGGAAAGGTTTAGGCAACCAATAAAATTAGAGATGCTAGAGTCAATATTTTCTGAAGCTGCAATCTAGTCAGGAAATGAGGTGTTAGGATATTAAAAATGAAAAGTAATACTAATCATCTTCGATATTCTTTCACAATACTTCTACAGTCTCTGTTCTCTATCGTCATCCTTCTGACTACCATATTTCATTAGAAAGCTGAAAATTACAGTACAATAATCAAGTTTTCATAATTATTGTTCTATTGTCACATGCTGCTAACTTACATATAATACCTTTGCCTAAACAAGGAAAAGATAATCAAGCCTTAACTGCAATGAAATTGTTTAAGAAACATATTCAGTTCAAAAAGTGCTTCACAAACAAGGTATATAAATGACTTTGTAGGTTAGTAGGTGGCCTGGTGAGGGAAAGTTTGTTGTTCATGTGATTGAACACTTTGATTAGGCTAGATGAACGACCAGCTCAGAGCTTGTCTTATAATTCATTAGTACTTGTTGATGACAATCTTGAAATCAGGGGAATGTGCTATAAGTTAAACTCAAACAACAAGAAAGAGAAAGAAGATTATGACTCTGAATTGAACTGAACAGAAAACTCATATCTTGATTCCAGAGTTGAAAAATTACATAAGGTACACAGATCATCAGAGAAATGGAAGAATAATTTGCATTTGTAGCAAGAATGTTAGTTGATGACTAAAAAAAATTAGATTAGGAAGGGCCTGATCAATTTGGAATAGAAAGGAAACAACTGAATTTTCAAAGAACAATTCTAGCCTATTCATACAATCTTTTGAATTAGTGTCATTCTATCTCATCAAGAAATATGCCCGGAATACCACTGGCAGTATCTTCCCAATACTTTTAATTTACATCACCAATTAAATTAAAATGTCAATGCAACTAATATAAGAACCCATTTGTGATTAGACAACTAATTGTCATGAAATTTTCAATTCAGCACGATAATTTAGGAGATTGATAACACTGGCATATGTCTTAGTGATGAATGAAATATAATGAACATCCTAGTAGACATCTTAAATAGTAAATAACACCAACTCATAGTTCACTCTGAAAATGGTCATCCTGTGCCAAAAGGACATAACACTGAATTGATGGATTATAAACCACTGAATAACCAGGATATATCACATTAAGTATGAAGCATTCAGGTCATACGTTCATAATACAAACTCTATATAATGGTGATTATCTAAGATCAAGCGGATTTTACCTGAATTATTGCTTCCTTAAGCTTCAAGTGTAGGCGAGATCCTGTATCTTTGATGCTTATAGGTGGCCACATCTGCAAAAAAAAAAAAAAAAAAAAAATCATCACTATTTCTGGGACACACTAACTTCTGATATAAATATACAGTACCATATTACTTCTAGTTCAGCAACTAGAGCTAAAGAATCTGAGTGTAGTCAAAGTAATTGGCAAAAACTCCTAAATTTACCAAAATGAAGGATATATCATAGAATATATAATAAGAGGTAGAAGACAAGGAAAATTTGTTAGGATTGATTTATAACCCATCAAAAGTTTGCAGTCTGGTCCCTATGTATTTGGTGTGTGGAGTGTGAATACCTCAAATTTGAGCTCCATCATAGGTCTGCTCAAGATACTAAGCCTTTGTTTACATGGAAAGGAGAGCTCCAGTTTCAAGATGCTCTCACTTGACACAAAGTGAGAACTGACAGAGATGAAACTTTCCCTCTCTGCAGATTTTTTCACCCAAATCTTATCTACCTGAAACCAAGTGGGTGAGCTACTGTAGCATGGAGAGGAGGGATAAATCTCCAATTTACCGCTCTGTTACAAGGATAGCGGTCATGGTGTGGCCAAGGTCAAGGTAAATATTTGCCTTTTAAAAATTTCTTTTAAAGAAATACATGAAAATCTTTTTTTCTGAGCCAACTGAAACCCCATATATTGACCAAGACTAAAGCCCAAACTAATAGATAAGCTACGGAAACTTTGAAAGAAAATTTCACAGTGCAAATAACTCCATAATTTAACCATCAAATCTGCCATCCAACATAAAGTAAGCAAAGGGTTCTGATGCCCAACCAAAGTCAAGTTGTAGTTATCCTTCCCCTACCGAAAAGGTTGGAAAGTGTCTGAGGCTGAAAGCCAAGGTAGGAATATGGTTGACCGAGAACGGACATAAGAAATACGACCCAACTTCATCACCAAAGGAAGTCAAGATTTTGCCCATTCTACTTATCAAGATCCGGCTACCAAATCAGAAATCTTTCTAATAAAGAAAAAAAAAAGTGAGGAGAGCATTCTAATAAGCAAATGGTTAATTCAAGTCTTTATTGAAAGTGGAAAACCAAAAAATGCTGCCTACCAAAGAACACATGGTTAAGTGGACTAAATTTAACCATACATCCATTCAACTCTTTCATTTGGAAGGATGAAACGACCAACCCATAATCTCCAACTGAATAATATTTTCCAACTAGGACGATGTTTCAATGGAAGACTTGCTAGTATAACTTACAGGAGTAGAACAAGTAGGGCAGACATATCCTGCAGGTGCAGTTTGAGGTGGGTAGCCTTTAACATGTGAGACCAAGCAATTTGTGTGCATAAGATCTGAAATAAGAAAACACAACAATTATTTAGCAACTTTAGTGTCAAAGAACAAACACAGATGACAAAGTAAGGGCACTTACGCAAGCAACCCAATCTTGTAGTTTGATCCCTTCCTTCTTCCAATGCAATATTGCAGAAAGAGCATGTGGGTGGCCAGTCATATTCTCCATCAACGACCCAATCTGAGTATTTTTTCACCTAAAGAGTCGAATAAAGTCTGGTGGTCACTCTTCCATCTAGCCGACTTTGGAATAAGTTACCCAACAGCTACCATAACAAATCCCAATGCAATGAGTGCACTCTTGCTAACCGAGACTTACATGAGCATTTCAGCAGAAAAACTTATTGGTTATTAAGATAAGGCAAAAAAAAAAAAAAATTATATATATATATATAGTACCTAAAAATTAGAAGAAGATGCCAAAGAAAACTCAAACCCTGGCACAAAAGATGGAAAATCGACAGCTAAAGATAACAATAACAAGTATTGGTAATTAAAGTAAACCATCTGTTTGCTGTTGCACAAGATGATTTTCAAAAAAGTTAAACACATGCAAGAATTTTATTTAAACAAAAAGATGAAAAGGTAGGACAATATCAAGATATATTTGCCATAATCAAGAGAAAAATATCAACTCTTAAAAGTTGAAGGAAGAGAAAGTATGTGTTGGGTATTGTACTCATAATCCATGTTCTACATTATTAGATGATGTCAAGCTAAGGAAATAACATTGACTTTCAACACCTAGTTGAGGGGTTATCAGAAGATCTTAAGCCTGCATAAGCTGTAGATCAAAAGCCATCTGACCTTATAAAATTCAAAGGCATTTGAGATTTTGAGAAAAGAAGTAACCACAAAGACATTGCTCATTGCAAAAACTAGAAACACCTTACAAACCCATAGCTCAATAAGTATGGATTAACTTGAAAAAATAACCACATTAGACATCATCACCCTTAGCATGTGCATTATTCAAAGTTTCCCTAAAAACATGACAGCATCACAATGTCCCTAAATACATGGTATCCTTGTCTTCTTCTCAAACTCGTTAAACATATAGATTATTAAGAAAGCCGACGTACAATTTAAATTTGAAAAGCCAAAGTCAAACTACATTAATTTAGTCACATTTTTATTTTTATCAACAATGTTGACCGTGCAACATGAGTAGTTTAAAATCACATTTTTCATAACCCAAGCAAAAACTGACATGGAATATACTCAAAAAAGAAGTGATTATCAAGAGTGAATAGTAACTCATGTTGTATTCAGAGCATAACTGTAGATGCATTGTAAGACCAATTGGACTTGTGCTACAAGTATCACATCTTCAACTCTAACACAGTAATGCAACATGTTAGTCCCAACTATTTGGGCCTGGTAAATGGATTTTATACCTTCTTTGGGCTCTAATCAGGTAATATCAACATGAACATCTAGACTTATTTAAACCACTTTTACTTAAATTAAGATTTTGATTTGGTCTCTTCATAGACCTTACATCTAATGTATAAAAAATTGTGTTCTGACAAATCTGCAATGCTAGTCCCAAGTGGCACCCTCTACGATAATGTCTCACTTAACAATAATAGAACAAAAAGCAAAACTTATGTAAAAAAAACCAAAAAATGTGTCGCTTTATCACAAGCATTCATAAATTTTCATGTAGTGATCAATTAATAATTTGTGTTTTTTGCATTAATGAACTAATATTAAAATAACATCAATAATATTGAAATATTTAAGCGTGTCAAGCAAATTTCAGACAGCTTAAGACTCAGGAGAGCAACTTACTCCTAGGAAATATGTGTATCTATCGAACTATAGAGGATTTATGGCTCACAGTGATGATGTATAGGGTCTGAGATAGTGTTGAAAGCTACATCTGGTTCAGTATCATCGATGCAAAATATGCCGGATACATGTGTTCCTTGAACAAGGGGTAGAGGGAAAAGAGACATCTTTGTCACTGACTGGCAGCAATCAATAAAATGCCCAAGTATGTGCACCTTAGTATGTGTGCTGACCTAAAAATCTTTGTACGCATGACTATCCATGTAAAACTGAATGAATCAGTGAGTTGCAGCTCACAAATGCAAGTGGTATCCTGATGTTATAGTTAACAATCAGTTTTACTAGAATGTTTCTAATTACGAAGAATGAGAGTTTTGTAATCAAATTGAAAATCCACTAATTTACACAGGGACCTAAGATCAGGAAGTTAGCACAAAAAATTTTTCACCTGCAACATCCAGCCATGGGGAAAAAAAAATGTATTCAGGAAAGCAAAAGTTTAGATGAGTACCACACAGATTTGATGTTCTGACAAACATATGCACTCTCCACAAACTGGAACTTTGTGAACAAAGCAATAAAGCCTGGTTGCCTACACACAAATCTCCATTAGTCACAAGAAAACTCCACAACCCAGAAGGATGCAACATAGATTTTTCTCATTCGAGCACAAAAGGTGTTCTTTCTAGTGAAATACTGAAACAATTTCAACAATAACAAATTCATTAATCAAATTTCCCCAATTTATTCTCCTAACAAATATATTACAACCAAAACCTAGGCTACAAATTGATGCTCTTCCACAGTTATTCCAGGCAGAAGAAACATACCGTGTCATTAAGAACCTAGTTCAGGTACATCGAAGCGAACGAAACAATCTAATCAAACTACGAACGGAACCAATGGGCGAAAACTATAAATCTTAACCATAAACCTGCAATCAGTACTAGAATGTACCGTAATGCAATAGCTTCAAATCTTCAGGCACGAGTTTAATCCGACGAAGGATCGAAAAGGAAGGTATTTAAAAAATAAAATAAAGCTTTTGCAGCGATGGCAAGTGGAAAAGAAGTGGAACCGGATTGAAATCTACCTTGCGGCATTTGCAGACAACCATCGCATAGATAGAAGATCTCGGAAGGAAGGGCAAGGAACGGGACGGAAAACACCCGGAGAAGGCTAAGAAAAAGATCAGGTCGTTCGAAGAAGCAGCGTGAAGCCCAGCGACGAAGAGATCTGGGATGAACAAGGAGCTAAAACGCCCGGGACACGAGACAGATGAATTTCGCAGCTCGCAAGTTCACCAAAAATACCGAAGTGCGGGCGAACCGGGTTGTGGTGTTCTACCGGTCTGGAAGAACCACACACATACGCGCGCGCGCAAATCACTGTGCGAGATTTCGCTATCATTTTCATATAACCCTCCAAATGTTTATAAATTATAATTTACTCTTCTACCTTGACAAAGCCTGATCAACGCATCCGCTTATTCGCTTAACAAATAATACAAGTGAGTTTACAAAGGGCCTTTGCAAATTTTAAAGGGTCGACCTGTAATCAACAAAAAAAAATGAAGGACGAACTGACAAGGCTAACAAACTCTAAGGGCCAAAGTGAAATTTTCTATCTGAGAATCTCGACATTCTTGTCGAGTTGTATAGACGTTTTCTGAAATTGTGGAGTCGCTAGAGAGTCTTTTATCGCCTTGGGCCAAATTTAGTCAAAGTCAAGCACGTTGACAACTAATCTAGAATTGCACACGGCCCAAATTTGATTGACAATAGCAGAAACTAAATCCCAGTGGATCGAACGATTCTCTTGCAAAACTTCATCGTAGTCGGACAAACTCATTGGGATTTCACATGAAAGAGCTTTGAGCTATCCATCATAAAGAATGCACTAAATTTAAATAATTTTCAAAAGAAAGAACAAAACTATCTTCTCTGTCTGCCCCATAAACTACAACATGACAAGCGGACCCAACGCTAATCTCTACATCTCTGCTTCCAGTAAATACGAATCGTCTGAAACAGTGTATGCATGACTATGCCTTCCGCCAAGGTGTTGCCTATTCTTTTTGTACACAACCGATCCTGTCAATATAATAGCCCAGGGAATCCTTTTTTCTTCTTCCTGTTAATTACTTGGTAGTATTCTCGATCCGCTGATCACCTTCACATAGTAGTCTATCTCATCGATTTTATGATGATGAACTATCACAATCCGAGTTGGCATCTCGTCGCCATTCAGACCTTTGAAAGGCTGGCTGAGGAGCACTTGCAGTTATATGGAAAGAACTAGCAGATCCCATCACTGTCCTCTCATGCAAACTGCCCACTTCCTTGCAGACGCTATCTAGAACTGACAGGAAGTCCCTCACCACCATGAAGATCCTAAGGGGGTGAGCCTCTTCCTTTGCAGCATCACCGTGAAAGTACTCTGTAGTTTCCTTTACCAAATTCATCACTCTCTTCTCTTCGACTTTAACATGATCAATCTCCTTTTCGGCCTCTACGAGAAATATCTTCGTCGTCTCGAAAAAGCTCTTCCCTTGTGTGCATGACTTCTCGAGCTGTATAATTGAGTTTACCTTCTCGAGCCCAGCTTCTAGCTTTGAAACATATCCGCTCAGAATATCTGAATCCATTCCAGCTGCCTTTCTGACATTCCCAAGCTCATTGCTTAGCCCAGCTACAATCTTTAAGCCTTGCTTTCTAAATTGTTCTTCTCTTATGTTGTTAGATGGATTTTCTGTTGCTGGCTCAGTTCCTGATCCTTCAGACCTGATGATCTCTTGCACGACAAAGTGGAGAAGTGTGGTTTTCCCATCTGTCCCTTTTACATCCGCAAGTTTGAGAAGCGTGTCAAGCTTGAACGCTTTCGCTTGGCCACGGTTGGTTCCCACATTCATCCTGTTGCCAGTCCTAAGAACAGCTTCCAGGAGCTTAAGAAACAGTCTGCTGCTTCTTAGATCTTCGCATGCTGCCTGTAGAAAATGTTCCAGGGAAGATGAGATTTACAAGAGGAATAGTTACTGCCATGGAAGCATTGCATCTTATGCAAGTAGAAAAACGTTCAGTGTTAATTTATGTCTGATAGTCTTTAGAACATTTCAACAGTTACATGCAGAAAAAGGCATGCAGCATACGCGCATTTTGAAAGAGCTTCACATGAAATACTATGAAAAGGCAATTTTGTGCGAGACGTATTTATTCATAACTAGATAGAAATACTGAAAATTGAAACTGAGAAGAAAGTGAATAATAATTGATGGTTTGCAGCTTTGTCTCATTTAATAACCATCCACATTCCAATTTAGCACAAGGAATAATTTGATGATGTTAACATGCTAGCATATTAAGAAAAAACAGAACTTTCAGTTTCACAAAAAAAGAAGAAGAAGAGTTTTTCAATCGATAAATTTATGGCCCGTTAAATCAAGAATATTAGCAATACTAATCCAAACTTTTAGTTGCAAGAATGTGAAGCGTTATAGCAATAATTACCTCCAAAGTTTGGAAAGATTTCATTAGATATTTGACTTCCGTCTCAAAATTTGCTCTATATAGCATTGCATCAACTCTTTTGAAGGCAAATGGTACATCCAAGACTGCTTTCAAAAAGCGTTCAGCTGAACCTAACTTTTGTAGATCACCTGGGTAGTCACTTAATTTTAGTTCTTCCTCCTTTGTGGGAGCCATTTTAACCAAAGTTTCCAAAAGCTCAGTTCCTAAACATTCAGGATTACCTGTTGAAAATAATTTTATAATTTAATAAAGTTCAAGTTGTAACCTATACAAAACTTTCAACGCAATATTTATAATCATCAGAAAACCCGTCTACATTAAAATGGGTCCAGCTGCATCAAACCTTAGGCGAAAGGGTCCTTCACTTGGATAAAACATAATTAATTATGGTATCTAATGTAACGATCCGACCCAGCTCGAGCAACATCAGAACAAACAAACAGAGAAATGAATTAATTAACTTGTTTCTGCTTCTATTCTCATTATCTTTTTCAACTGTGACAGATATTTTGGGTCCATTTACGTAGAGAGGAATGGGATGAAACAAAAATTATTACATTTCAAGGTTCCTCTAAGGAAACAGACACCATGAACCTGTTCCACTGCATCACTGTTAATCAAGTATACTGATGCAGACAAATATTAAGACCTTATCGGTATCATATACCTTGAGGGTTCATGATGTTTGAGAGAATGCTGGGACATTTCTCATTGGAAAAGCGACTAGGTCAGTGACATTTCAGCTAAGGGGGACAAGGTTGTCAACTCAAACTTGCCCTTCTGGATTACTTTCGGTCACATGTCTTCTGAGATTCTCTATGTTAGTTCAACTGGCCTAAGGGGTTTGATTGCTAACTTGTTTTAAGCCTCATGGATTTTCCTAATACAAAAGCCTTATAGTAGTAGATAATAGAATGCCCATCGGTTTGGTTTGGACAAGATAGAAAATTGTCCAAATACGCAGAATGATTAGTTTACTTTGATTTGTTGCCATTAAATATTCAAGACAAAACAAACTTTGACTAAACTACAATACCATACTGATGGAGACTAATAAAATAAATAAATAAATGATAATAATAAAGAAAAAAAAAAGTAGACAATTGTTTGCATCACATAGTATTAATAAAAGGGGATAGAGTAGTTTTCTATCAGATGATATTCTAATTGGGTATGCTTGGTTTTTTTCATTCCTCTTTTCTGTTAAACTACCCATGCCCAAGTCAAATAAGCATTGCAAGAAATGTATTAACATGAATTCGTACGACCGTAAAATCTCATCCTGTCGTTGTTTCTAGAATTGCCATTATGATGAGTTTCATCATTCTTTCTATTTTCTCATATTTACTTATTTCTTTGTCACTAAGTCTAGGAAGATAAATTTAACAACCCCTTAAGTTCATCAATGGCAGAATGATAATCGCACGAAGACAGTTTTCTGTCTATTTGAGAACAGAAATCAACAAAAACCCATTTAACTCAGCATATGCTTGTAATTGTCAAATAAACAACACAGACAGTATTAACTGAGCACGAAGATACCAATAGAGATGGAGAAAAAAGGGGGGAAATCTGAGCTATCGATCTCCGAAGACACACGGCAACAAAAGCGCCTGGGAATCAATTATACCGAAGCACACAGAATCCAATTAATTGTTAGGCCATTCTAATGTGAAAGTTACTACCTAACAACCTTTCGTGGAAGTTAAGATAGAATATTGAATCAGAAGAGTATGCGACAAGAGAAAATTAGACAGCAAAAGCCAAAAACTATTTCCAATTTGACTTTGAGTAGGATGCAAGTTACCGTTACGTCAACATGTTTGATGAGAAGAAGAAATTTAGCCCAAGGTAAAAAAGATGCATGGTAATTGGTAAATAAGCTGCTTACCATCGAAAAGTGCTTCGCATACCTCCTCTCTTGTCACATTCAGCGCCCTCAAGAGTATTGCAATGTTCTGCGCCTTCTTCGGATCTAACACTCTGTTCTCCTGCTTGAAGGAGAGAGCATCTTGTCTTCTTCTGGAGTCGTTGGGAAGAGAAGAAGTTGTGGAACTGTTGATGAAGAGAGTCTCCATTGCGTCCTCATTCAATCTGCCAAAGCGAAGAAATTAGTAAAATCATCTGCCGTTGGTGGCTTTTGAAGCTTTGGGAAGTTTAAAATCTTTACTGAAATGAGCTCGATTTCAAATGGTCCCAGACCATTGCTCGATCGGAACTTGCTTTAACTTTGTCCCAGTGAAGGGGCTTTAATCTAGGCTTCGTATCGCCCTGCAGAAGTTCTCCCGCCTCGTCATCCCGATGCGAAGGACTGGCAGCGACTCCATGGCTAAGCTTCGCAGGAGGGAGCGGTATGTTGATCCGGGTAGCTTCCGGAGGAAGGGGATTCAGTAATCGACGTCTCGAGAATGGCGCCATAGGCGCTTTGATTGACTCATCGCTTTTGGTGAACGCTTCAGAAGTTGAAGAAGGCGGCGGCGGTGGCGGCGGTGGCGGCGGTGGCGGCGGTGGCGGCGGTGGCGGCGGCGGGGGCGGGGGCGGGGGCGGCTGAGAGGGAGGAAGCGGGGGAAGAGGAGGAGGCGGGGGAGGGGGAGGTGGATTCCTAGTGGTATTGTCCATCCAGGGAGGCGGTCGAGGTGGCAGCATCGGCGGGGGACGGGGCGGAGAAGGTGATGGAGGTTGCCGATTCAATGGCAGGATTATCTGTTTCACTTCAGAATCAGGGTAATTGGTGAGTTGCATTCGAGGGGGTGATTGCCGTGAACGAGGGATAGCGTCCGCCGCCGCGGCCATTAAGAATTCCTTCCCTCCGCTACTCATACTAGGAAGGCTACGCCGCGATAATGGACTGCCCGGTGTCTCGCTGGCGGTGGACGCCAACGACATCTGCGGAGTATAGAAGGAATACTCGTCGGAGGATGCAGTCCGCGCGCGTCCCAAATTTTTCCTCGAAGCAATCGCGTTCAACGGTGGTAGCGGCTGGAGCTCGGGGCTCGGGGGGTGCATATCGACAACCCGCTCCGCCCCCAGCTTGTGGTAAGGTGATCCATTAAGATCCTGGCTCCCCCGGCAGCTCGAGGCCTCCGTTGACGCCGTGTCCATGGTGGCCAGGTAGAGAAAATCTGGCGCCGGCGCCTCAGCAGAAGCTGCGCGGCTTTCCATCCGGCCACTGCTGCCATCGAGGCCCATGAGCTTCCCGGAATCAGACGACCTGCTCGCCCTTCGTCGTCGGTAAAAGTACAGCCCCGTCCAGACAAGCAGTGCGAGGACCGCCACCGAGACAGGAACAACAACGGCGACGACCGTCTCGGACGCAGACGAGGAAGACGAAGAGGCAGAGGTGGCAGCGGCGGTAGAGGCAGGGGTCTGACCGGTCGTCGCGTGCGGAGAAGGAAATCCTGGGAAGAAGGAGCTAGAGCTGTCCGGCGACGGATCCGATAATTCTTGAGGAGGCGGGGGCGGAGGCGGGGTCCATTGAATTGGGTACAGCGGCTGATGGAGCACCCTCCGGCTTCCGCCGCCGTCGCCTCCTCCTCCGACGATCGAACAGAGGAGGCAGAGCGCTAGAAGCAACATAGCGTTACAGCTCCTTAACGAACGCTGTTTCGTTTCGTCGAGCCTAAGCATCGACATGGAAGGCAAGGGAAAGCCGAGAGATCGATCGGTGGTGGCTGGTGCATCTGCTCGTTTATCTTACCTTTCAACCCCGTGGAACCAGAGCGAATGACGTCAACGCCGCCGCCATTCGTCCGTCGGTTGGTGAATGAATCCGATTCCGCTCCCGTCCCTTCTCAATGAAACACGTGGTGCTTACAGCCTGCGAAACAGGAAACCGAAAGAATAACGGCGACCCCACCGACGACCCTCCCGTCGGCGTTCCTTCCTTCCACATCGCACGTCAGGCATCTGCTTTCCCTGCGTCACGTGCCCCGCAGGAGAAAGCGGAGACGCCATCTGCCGTTCGCCGTCTTTTCCCGCTGACCGTCGGCTTCGGAGATCGACGACGGTGAACTACCCCCCGCATCGATAAATCGGACTGTTCGATGATCAAAAGGCAATAAGGAAGAGAATGGGAGCTTTTCCCCGTACGATCACTATTTTTTGGTTTTAGCTTTAAAAAAGTGAGTAAAATATTTTAAATGAAAGGGCGGCGTCATGTGAAAGCGACGGGAGCTGGAAGACGTCCGCTGTGGAAGAAAGGCGTCGGTGAGCATTGGCGTTTATCTTTTTCCACAGTAGCAGCACAGCCGGAAAACTGGGGACGGTGGACCTCCATTTTTGTCTTTTTAGAACTCCAATTGTTGTTTCTAAATTCTAATAGAGATTTTTTCACTTATACCCCTAAGATTTGTTAAAGCTTTTTCATTCTGGTTTGATAAGTTTGTATATTATATTTAACATCCAAGTCTTATGTCCAATTTAGGCCCAAGTACGGATCCTAAAAAAGAGTAAACGGTAATTTATCAAACAACGCTTCTGAAATTTGAAATTGTCCAAAAAACGTCCCATACTTTCAGATTTACTAAATGGCACACTTAGTTCCCTTTTTATCCCTCCCAAACCTGCAGCACAGTAAAATTTCCGAATGTGATGCTGGGAATTCAAATCTCAGCACTACAGTTGTATTGCAATCCCAGCACCACCACCGTGGTGTTGAAATTTACAATCTCAGCACCACCACTGTGGTGCTGGAATTTACAATCCCAGCACCACTATGGTGCTGGAATTTACAATCCCAACACCACTATAGTGCTGGGAATTCAAATCTCAGCACCACAGTGGTGTTGAAAATGTAACTTCCAGCATCACAGTGGTGCTGAAATTATAAATTTCAACATCACGATGGTGGTACTAGGATTACACCACCACTGTGGTACTGAAAATTTAAATCTCATCACCACTATGATGCTGAAATTACACCACCACTATGGTGCTAGGAACTCAAATTCCAACACCATAATGGTGTTGGAATTGTTGGATCACCATCAAGATTAATAATCAATCTCAATACCACAAGAGTCTTGAGATTTATAATTCTGATCACTGTATGATCTTTAACGGAAAAAGTAAAAACGAAATTAAATATATTATTTAATAAATATGAAAATATAGAACACTGTTTGAATATTTCTAAACTTCACATGTGTTGTTTGATAAATCATCGAAGATTTCTAAACTTCACTCGCGTTGTTTAGTAAATCGTCTAAAAGTAAATTGTAAGGAAATTAAGATGATTTCTTTAAAATTAGAAGAAGAAAAATTACAGGTGCGATCGTATAAAATAAAATTGTAGAAAAGGTATATAGCGCTGCTTCATGCTTCGATTACTTTTCAAACGAATGCAATTGTATAAAATAATAATTGCCAGTGCAAGAAAAGGAAAGTATCATAGCATGTATTATCTTCATTCTTCTGATGTATAGATACAAGATTAATTAATAGTTAGCCAGGTTTTTCTTCAGGAAGGCAAGGCAGAAAAGGTAAAGAAATGTTAAAACAAATCTTGCCGATCCAGATATCTCCGCATATGAAAAAAGTTTACAACAAAAAAAACAACGAAAGATTATTAACGAGAAGCTTGAACAGCTTGTGCAGGTTCCACGATGTTCTTGGCCAATAAGTACGTCCGCATATTGAGATTCTTCATGCCTTCTATTATCTGTTCATGCCTGGGAAAACATGAAAGCATGAGCATGTAAAGTTCAAAGCACGTACTTGAATACTAACTCCAGAAAAGAAGATTATAAGCCAACAGAAAATACATTGGAGTCGGACTAAATACCATTCCTACACGAACTCTCAATACAACATAGCGATCCGGAAATAGCTACGGAAAATAAGAAATATTCGTTCATCCAGAAAGTATACTTACACATTTTGATGAACGACTGGCATGGTTACAGTCCCCGAAACAGCATCTATTTTAGCTTCGAGCTTCGAGTTGCTAATGAGATTTGTTATCCAAACCAGTGCTTCATCATTGGTCATGTTCAAGTTCAACTTTTCAGCGAGCACACTATCACACATCATCAGTTTAGCAATTATCAACGATCCATGTTAATGGAATTGTCATATTAGGTTTAAAAAAACTCCAGAAGATAAAACAAATGAATGCAAAATATAATGAAAAGCGAAGAATATATAGAAAAAAAAAAACCCTGCAACTTGCTCAGCCAAGATAATAATGTAACAGTATTAGCAACAGAATAGAATTCCTCGCAATATTATCTGTATCTGTATTTTAAAAAGACATAGAAAAGGTTATTTGCTAATGCTAAACATGTTACAAAATCTTGGTATGTGTAAGGCCTACCTGATGTCAATACATCGATGGATGCGGCAGTAGGTCTCAAAAATAAAGAGACGGGCATTTTCCAGGAATTCATCCCTTAAAGGAACAGTAGTGAAGTTGGAATCTTCAACATGTTTGCCAAGGAAGGGATCATTCAAAATTACCTAAGTAACAGATGAACAAAAATATTTACCTATCATTTTCAAATGAAAGCATGGTAATTTGATCCAACATGCAAGTGGAACCAAATAAAATTTTCCAAAAAAGTCCAAAGAAACAGAAGTTTCATACAATCTTTGAAGTAAAAAACCTAGTGGCAAAATGCATGAGGAGTTTCTAAGTTTTAAATAATACTTGCCGTTGAACCTACTAAACGATAATAAAAGTTCATGTTGAAGCAGTAAAATTTGGTGGTTGCCCATCACTTATCAGGATTGTCTTAGATACATATCTTGCTCACCAATTATGATAGATACAGTAAGGCACATCTCCATACAAAAGGTCTCTTCCAACAGATAAATTCATTCTAAATACAAACTATTTGGATTGGTAAATCTTCTAAATAATGTTTTGCCTTGAAGAAAGGGAAGGAAATAGGAGAGAGAGTAATTTGCACGGGAGAAAAGGAAAGAAAAAAAGAATTTAATTTTCTTAATCCAGTTCCACCTAGGTTTTTTTTACTCGAACAAAACTGAAAAGGAAGAAGTAATTTTCCTTTTCCTTTCACTCTAGTTTCAAAAGATTTAAAATCAAATCATTTCCTGCTCTCTTCCTATAGAAACAATTGGTAAACTCATCTATTTACATTTGTTTCCCTCCAGGTAAGCAACCCATAAGTGTTCATTTGAAATTGCCTTCCCAAATTTGTTTTAGGCCTCCAAACACCTTACACAAATATGGTCTTCAGTAAGTACATACTCAAATCACAATACACCAATGCATCATCTTTTAAAAAGTTATTTTTCCAATGCAGGTGACGACATATATTTTAAAAGCAACTTTCCCAAAGTAACTTCCAAATCATAACAAGAAAGAAAAGACACTAAAATAAATATTCTAAATAGAATTAGTAAGGCCAAAGAAAATGCATTACATGATCAGAACTTACTTGCTCACACTCCTTGAGTTTCTTCTGAGCTCCATCAAAGTCATAATTAACATATAAGGATTCTAAAAGTTCTGTTATAGGATCCTTGTAGCAGTGCTGCTCTTGTTGAATAACTTTGACCAACTCCTTCAGCATATTTCTCCTTCTTTTGTTGACAATGACAGCAGTGGCAACATAACGGAGAAGGTGATGTGCATTTGTTTGAATAGCATTCAAGTACCTGACAAGATTAAAAAAATATATTCAGGAGACAACTCATTGCTCAGAAATGGGGATTATCTATCTAATATTATTACAAGATCGTCATTTTAACCACATGTTGAAATTTCTCCATTCTAATATTGATCAATTCAGTAAGTCCTCTCTTTTGTAACTAAACGGTCTTTGTTATCCAAATCCCTTGAAGGGTTTCCACCAAAATGGGGTTCTATCTAACAGTGGTTTTAAAATAGGCAGATTGGCTGGTTCAACCAACTAAACCAGGAAAGAGCAGCAAATCTAATCTTGCTGGAGAGAAAAAAAACAGATGCTACATAAACCAGTAGAAAACAGTAAAAATCAGTTATATTACCCATAACCAGTACAACTGCCAAATTGTTTTTCCAACCTACTGCTTAGTCCTCTATTTTCATTTAGAGGATGCTCAGTTTGACAGCTTCAATTATCTAGTTTGCATAATATTTTCAATTTTTTTATGTTTTCCATGTACTGTTATATACAAGTTTTATAAATTAGCCTTTTTATGTTGAGTTTTTTATTTTTTCCATTATGTTTACTTATAAATAAACTCCATAAAATTTGAATAATGAACCGTTGATTAAAATATCTCATATATATACCTGTATGAAGTAGGTTTTACTATACCTATAAAAGTTGTAAATGATAACTGCTATCATTATTTTGAGTTGACAGTTTGACTAGAATTGTTACTATATTTTACAACAAAAAAAATATTTAGTGTTATTGTCCCAATTAACCAATTCAACTAGTCAAGCCAATGACCCATTAGACTTACCAGGACAATCAACTGTTCAGTTTGCAAAACATTGATTGCCAATTACAAAGCTCAGCCTGTGAATAAGCTTTCTAAATCTCTATTATGTCAAAGACAAATACTCACTCTACAAATATTTCTTTTTCTGGATTTTGTACCACTTTAAAAGATTGTTTCAGATATCTTATCTAAAAAATACATCAGAATATACCACATTTTCAAGCTTATTTTATCACTTCTGAGGATAGTTTCACAAATCTTATGAAGCAAAAAAAAAGGTTATACAAAAGGAAATTATGACAAGCTATTCAAAAGATAGCTTGAACATGTCCTTACCATCTCAACTGATTTAAGATTCAATGCAAGTAATCAGAACAATAGTTAAAGATAAGCCCACTAGGTGACAGTTGCAGACAACTCACTAACTAAATTCATAGTCATCTAATAAGCTTTATATAATCAACCAGGAGGTCTAAGCTGATCTGCACTGGTTACTGAAATGTGAAAAGTGGTGCAATATGGAATTGAAGGTACAAGAACAAAAAGGTAGTGAATATAAATAAGGTTACTGAAATTCAGTCAATAAGTTAAAAGACTACTATAACAAAACCACACGCAACTGTGTACAAGATTGATACAGTAGTGGGTGGCAATGGCAAAATGCATATAAAAAGGGTCGTCGTCTTTCATGAGAATAATAGGTCAGCTAAAATGGCTGAAAACCTATTAATCGAAAAAGGAGAAAAAGAAAGTTTAGCGGGACAAAGGCACACCTGTCCTGGAAGAATAAATCAATAATACTATTTCTTCCATTTTCATGGTTAAAGAAGATGAAAAGGCTCCAATGCATCAACCAGATCCTGTTCTGCAAATGATTTAAAGGAGAAGAAAAGCTCTGCACACAATGCAAACAAAACATAAAGGACTGCAATGAGTAACATAACACTTCCAGAACAAAACAGAAATAGTACCTTTGAATCAATTATCTCTTTGAGACGATTGAGCTCCTCGAGAGCAATATCCCAATTTTGCATTAAAATCTCCGCAGCAAGTTTTCCCCACAGCGCACTCAAACTTCTCTCACTATTAGTACACAGGGCACGATATTGATATAAATAATCCGCAGCACCGGAATAGTTACCGCACTCAAATTGGAACTTTGCGTACTGATAGAGAGCCTCAATCTGATCAGCGCCAATCTACTCAATAGGAAACGAGAAAAACATTCGTCATCTACTAATAAATAACCCCTTTTAGGCATTCATTGCCTCAAATTTGACAAATTATAGCAGTAGCCTATCAAAGCTACTAACTTTATTGGCAACAAACATATATTACGTCGTTTAGATGACAATCGTCCCACTTTGAATGAATGGACTCGAAATGTCGAACCTGAAAACGGTCATGGAGCATCTGGATGTTGTACTGCCTGTCAGGCCTCAATTCCTGGACCAAGTTAGCATCTTGAAGGAAGGAGATGAGCGGCGCTGCGGACTCTTCGAGGGATTTCAGCCTAGCGACGACCTCCACCCTCCTATCCACCATTGCTGCAACCCCCAAACGCACGCACGCACGCACACAAAATGTCAGACTACATAAACTAAAAAACCAAACGAGAATAAACAAAGGAAGCAAAGAGGACCTTGGGGCACATCTTCTGTATGGTAAAGGGCCTTATGGATGTCCATGGCGTAGTCGACCATGTTGGTGTGGGAGAGAAGCTGGATCTTGGCCTTGAGAATCTCATCGTTCGCGTACAACTCTCGCTCCTGCAAAAACTCGAGGAGCGGGAAGACAAGGTGACGATCGAGGTGAGGCGCGATACGAGAAGTCAGATCGTAATCTGCCATGAACTGGGCCGTTTCTTCAGATGGAAGATACGAAAGCCGGCAATGGAAGATCCGGGTTAGGGTTTGCACGTATGGATGAGAAATCCTTATTCGACCTCCCCATTATTATTATTATTATTATTTACTACCACCGCGTATTCAGATTTTACTAATAATAAAAAATATTATATCACATTCATAAATTTATCTATTTATTTAAATATATGTATATATATTATAAATACAGTAAAATTGAAAATTGAACCGTAAATATCATCCTAATTAATGAATAAAATCGTTAGAAAATCATGTGTTTGGCAAAATATGGTTGCTTTCGAGGTTATTATAACAACTGGGATAAGCATAAGCTACTACCCCATGTAGCAATTAAGGCTGTAATAAAACGATGTAAAAACTTTTTATATTGCTGCCGTCCCAAGACCCTCATCGAAACCCCGGCGATTTTTAACGGTTAAATCTGTCATCGTGAGCGTACCTGTTCTCTGACATCGCCGTTAACTTTTCGCACATATTCGTGGGAGTTGCAATTTCTGCAGCCCTTTGGGATCGAACCCGTGACCTCCGATTGGATACCTCCACGCTCTAGCCACTAGGACTCTAGCGCTTGAAATCTGATGGGTAAACTTTATATTACGCACGTGCCCAAGACCCCTCATCGTAAAACCTGGCGGCGATTTTTGGCGAATCTGCTCAATCGTCTATCGAGGCGATGCGGTTTACCTCCTGACATCGCCGTTGAACTTTCCGCATATTCGTGGGAGTTGCAATTTCTGCAGCCCTTTGGGATCGAACCCGTGACCTCCGATTGGATACCTCCATGCACTTGCCACTAGAGCTAGCGCTTAAAACTGTGATGGATAAACTTTTATAGTTGCCGCACGCCGCCAAGACCCCCTCATCGTAAACCCCGGCGATTTTTTGGGCTAATCTGCATCTCTCTATCGAAGGCGTGACGTTTACCCTCCTGACATCGCCGTTGAACTTTCGCGCATATTCGTGAGTTGCAATTTCGCACTTTGGGATCGAACCCGTGACTCCGATCGATACCTCCATGTGCTTGCCACTACTGTGGCTAGCACACTTCTAAAAAAGCTGATGGGTAAACTTTTTATAGTCACGCCCTCAAGACCTCATCGTAAACCCCGGCGATTTTTGGGCGAATGGTTCAATCGCCCTATCGAGCGCATACGGTTTACCCTCCGGACATCGCCGCTGAACTTTCCGCACATATTCGGCGGGAGTTGCAATTTCGCACTTTGGGATCGAACCCGTGACCTCCGGATCGATACCTCCATGTGCTTGCGCACTAGGCTAGCACACTTGCAGAAACCGCGATGGGTAAACTTTTTATAGTCACGCCCAAGACCTCAATCGTAAACCCCGGCGATTTTTTGGCTAATCTGCTCAATCGTCTATCGAGCGCATACACGGGTTTACCCTCCGGACATCGCCGTTGAACTTTCGCACATATTCGTGGGAGTATTCGCGCTTCGAATCGAACCCGACCTCCGATTGATACCTCCATGCTTGCCACTAGGGCTAGCACACTCTGAAACCGTGATGGGTAAACTTTTTATAGTTGCCGCCACGCCCAAGACCCCCTCATCGTAAACCCCGGCGATTTTTGGCGAATCTGCTCAATCGTCTATCGAGCGCATACTGCTTACCCTCGACACCGCCGCTGAACTTTCCGCACATATTCGCGGGAGTTGTACAATTTCGCAATTTTTGGAATCGAACCCGTGACCTCCGATTGGATACCTCCATGTGCTTGCCACTAGGGCTAGCACACTTCGGTAAAAAACTATGATGGGTAAACTTTTTATAGTTGCCGCCGCCGGGCCCGAAGACCCCCCCTCATCAGAAACCCCGAAGGATTTTTGGGCGAACGGTTCAACTGTCCTATCAGAGCGTACACGGGTTTATCCTCCGGACACTGCTCGTTGAACTTTCCGCACATATTCGTGGGAGTTGCAATTTCTGCAGCCCTTTGGGATCGAACCCGTGACCTCCGATTGGATACCTCCATGTGTTTGCCACTAGGGCTAGCGCACTTCGGTGTTAAATCCCTCACGGCGACTTGGTGGCGCGTCTTCCTGATTTACCCTTGTGGGCCGGTGGAGACTCTTCGAAGGCCGTGGGGCAGGGCCGGTTCGCCAAGTGGACTAGTCGGGCAAAGCTTGGATACCACTTGTAAATCAAAAAAAAAAAAAAAAAAAAAAAAAATTAAGGCTGTAATAGTTTTTATTTCCGATGCTATGATATAAGCTATGATTAGTTTTTATAATAATTAATTATACAACGTTATTAATATTGCAGTAGTTACTCAGTACATCTTATAATTGTGTAAATGATCCATCTCAAATTTGGAACGGCAATTTATCAAAGAATACACATGAAATTTAGAATTATCTAAACAATGTTTTATATTTTTATATTTATCAAAGGATACACCTTATTTCTTTTTTATCCTTCCCGTCAAATGTATATTTAATATTCAGATATTACATGCATCCGAACTACAATTGAAAATTCTGAACCATCCAAACGTGATGTTGGAAATTCAAATCACAGGACCACTGTATTCTTGGGAATATAATTTCTAATACCATCTTTTTTTATCTGATTTCTAATTTATATCGGTCTAATTTCTGAAATATTACTGTGAATATCTAATAAAACCTTGAATATCAAAAATTTTGACCACAGATACCCAGAGGAACACTATCCAAACTCAATGGACTTTGATTTGATCGAACAAGAGGTGAATAGAGTCATCAATGAGTTTTTATCAAAATTTATTGTTGGATCTAGACAAATCCAAAATCCGAAATCTTAACAAAGACTAAAATATCTCACAATATGAATTTTTGATATGTCGAGAAAACTTAGTTATAATCCTCCTACCTCTCAATTTTGACTGTGTGTCAAAAAAAAAAGATGATGCTGAGAATTAAATCTCAATACCATTGTGATGATGAAATTGTAAATCCCGACACCACAGTGGTGTTGCAAATCTCAGTCCCACAGTTGTAGTGTTGGTCCCAACATCCATTTGTGGTACTGGAAATTGCAATCTCAGTACCACAGTGGTGGTGTTGGAAATTGCAACACCAATATGGTGCTGAAAATTACAACATCACTGTGGTGCTGGAATTGCAAATCTCAACATCACGATTGCAGTGGATGTTGGGACTAGCACCACCACAGTATTGGTGCTGGGATTTGCAACACCACTGTGGTGTTGGATGCATGCAATATTTGACTATTAAATCCATATTTGATGGGAAGGATAAAAAGGAAATGAAGTGTGTCCTTTGATAAATATGAAATTATAGGACTATGTTTAGTCAATTTTAAATTTGAAGTGCATCCTTTGATAAATTGTTGTTTTGTAATAGTTATCTTAAGCAAGTAGTTGCTACAATCAATTTAAAGTAATTTTGACTAATCTAAAGTGATTTTGATGAAATTCAAATAATTTTAATTGAATGGGTAAAAAATATTTTGATACGATATGGTTCAAAATGTATGATTTAGAGTTTAAAGTTTTAGAATTTAGAATTAGAGTTGAGTTAAATAAGTGATTTTGACCAATTTTAATAAATTCGAAAAAAAAAAAATATTTTGATATAATAATATATATTTTGTGTATGATAATTTTAATCAGAGTGGAGTAGTCTATTTTTGCAATTATTAAGTGCTTTTATAATAATATTGATAATTTTGATATAAAATATTGTTTTAACTTTTCTTTTCTTTTTTTTAAATAAGAGTGATTTCCCTAAATATATTTAATATAAAATATTAAAAATTGAAAAGTTTACAAAACTTTTATGTAATAAAATAAATTGTATAAATGTATTCCACTAATATTGTCAATTAATAGTTGTATTTATTAATGAAAAAAAAACAATTCAAAAATATTCATGAGGATATATACTTACAGTGGGATAAAAGTTTTGGAAGTTTTCAAGGACTAATTAGGATGATAAATATATATAAAATTTATTTAAGAAAATAAGAGTCAATTTTTTATTTATGCAGAGCATCAATTCTTTATAAGATTTATCAATGAATTTTGAGATAAAGACTCTCGTAATTTAATTTTTTGCCCAAAGGATAAAAGGGAGAAATATTTCATTTTCAATATTAATTAGATTTATAAAAATCTAGATATATGTATTATCATCTTTATTTTCGAAAAACATCTTTCATAATTCTGGAATCACGAACAACCCTCACAAAAAATCACTGAATCAGACCGCTAGTAATGAAAAATTTCGAGTTACGGCCTCCTATTAAAAAATAGCCAATCGAAGTCTCCCTCTATCTATTGTAATTTATTTATTCTCGTATGTTTTTAATAAATTAAGAATCTCTCATATATTTTTTATTTATTTAAATTTAATACGATACTTATAGTTCCTGTGGAAGTCTATCCCTTATAATTATCTGCTCGTTATTAAAATATTAATGTGTCACACTTGGGTGACCATGACATTGATTTTTTATATTGTCATGGCTTTATTAGTAAAATACTTTACTTGAATTTATTTAAATATCTTTATTAACAAAATATTGAGAAAAACAGATTAATTATCAAATTATTAGCAAACGGAAAAAGATTTTATTATATATATATATATAACTGATCTCCTGCGCGTCAAAATTTTGCACGCCCGAGTGCTCCATGCGATCCACCGTCCGATCCATGCGATGTGTCATCGTCGTCGTCGTGACGTTCGACCACCGTCAATTGCCGGACCGAATGCGACTGGCGATCCGATGGGACTCGACTTTCGGCTAATTAACGCTCGGAATCCGACGTAAAATTATTGAAAATGACCAAATCACGTGACCGGCAGTGGTGTGACCATTGCTAGCCGCGATTGGGTCTGATTTCGACCGAATTACGATCGAAATCCTATGGCTGATGGATCGTTAGGGGCAGATTTGATTAAGATTCGATTCGATTTGATCGATTTCGAAAGTGTTGGGATTCAAAATTAATTCGGATTCCGATTATTAATTTAAGGATGAAAACTCTTAGTATGCTAATATGTCTATAAAATTATTTTACGAAAGAAAAAGCGAATAAGATCACCGATGCAATAGATGAATTTAGAAGCTCAAATTCGAGAAAGATATCTAGAACCGATTCGAAATCGATCAAGAATCGTTTTGAAATCGATTCGGAATCGATCCGGATTGAATTGATTTCAAAATTAAAACTTTAGAATCAGAATCGGTTCGAAATCGATTCCAACCGGTTCCAATATCGATAGATCCGAAACCGATTAAAATAGAATCGAAATCGATAAATTGATAAGCATCCCTATTTGAAGGTGTGCAGATCATCCATTTCAATGATTAACTTGATATTTATGGATAATTAATAACTGGAAAGCTACTCTGACCCACCTTATAATTGGACATGATTGCGAAGATCCAATATATCTCTCATTCCTTGGAAGCTAAAAAGTCAATGGTCATTTTCATTGGCATATATATATATCGGCCATACAATGCCATTATTTTTATCGTTTTCACTAATTTAATTTGCTTTCCTCGATAAACAATACTAGTTCCTCTGCTTGATTGGCAGTCGCGATCAAACATTCTCAGTATGCTTGAACAAAAAATGCAAGAAAGAAAGCAAGAGATGAAAGAGCAAGAGAGAGACGAGGAGGTGGATGACCTCCTCAGTTGGTGTCTAAAGCACTCAAATTTGTCCAAAGAACAGACCCTCGACCTTTTGCTCAGCCTACTATTTGCAGGTCATGAAACCTCATCGGTGGCCTTGGCTTCAGCTATATTCTTCTTGGAGAGCTGCCCGAAAGCTGTTCAAGAACTCCAGGTATAAGAACTCCAGGTCTTATTAATTATTACTTGTATAATAACTCTATATATATGCCTATATATATATATATATATATATATATTACTAGGAGGAGCACAATGAAATAGAACGTAAGAAGCTACAAAGAGAAGACTCGAGTTTAACTTGGGAAGACTACAAACAGATGGAGTTCACTCAATGTGTAAGCGTTTTCATCAGTTACTGGACTTTTTGAAATTAGTATTCCCTTTAAATTAATCTACTTAACGAATGAATAATTAGGTTATAAACGAGACCCTGCGACTCGGCAACATCGTAAAGTTCGTGCATAGAAAAGTTCTTCGAGATGTGGAATATAAAGGTAAACGACGCGATATTAATGATTATATTAATATATATATATACCCACGTCAATTTTGCTGATAATTAAGTATATGAATTGACGAGATTAATGATTATATTGCTTACCATCGCAAATCAAGGGTACAAGATTCCACGTGGATGGAAAATTCTACCTGTTTTTACTTCAGTTCACTTGGATTCTTCTCTGCATGATGATCCTCACCGGTTCAACCCCTGGAGGTGGCATGTGAGTCCTGATTAATTAATTTATTAATTAAATTTATGGCACCTACAATTACAAAGTTTGCGTGATTACTAATGTCAATACATTTGCCACGTAATATGATTTATATATTCCTGCAGCATTATTATTTAAGAGAAACATATACCTGTAAGAATAAAGAAAAAAAAATCTTTATTTTCAGTTCCCTCCCCTGATAATATAATTAAACTGTAATCTAAATGTCTTAAATTGAAGATTCGTAAACGACGAATTAGTGCTTCGATCCATGTCGTAGGAACGACAATTAACGTATATAAAAGATTATTTGCCTTTTTATGCATGTTTTGCGCTTGTCGAGTTGACGAACAAAACGACGAACACTTTGCGTGCAGAAAAACAGCGTGACGTCGACGACGACGACCAACTTCATGCCTTATGGCGGCGGGCCGCGTCTGTGTGCAGGCTCGGAGCTCGCGAAGCTCGAGCTGGCGGTCTTCTTGCACCACCTCGTGCTGAGCTACAGATGGGAGTTGGCTGAGCCGGATCAGCCGATTGCATTTCCCTTCGTTGAGTTCCCAAACGGACTCCCCATAAAAGTCTACCCCATTTGATCGAATATATATAAATGATCAGACAAAATAATTTAAAACTTATGTCATGGATCGATTTGTATATTTAATTTTGATGAAGTCGCTCGCCCTCATAATGTTTATGGGTCAGTAGATCTTAATTGTGTTCATCCTTGTCGGTGAATGCGAGTAAAAATATGTAAAATTATGACATTCTCATTTTAATAAAAAATGTGGAACCGTTACAGTAGCAATCTTTTACCATTGTCTCTACGTATGGAGGAGAATAAATCATATTTCAGATGGCTAACTTAGAAATACGAAATTATCGATAGTGTGACATTCTCATTTTAATAAATCATGGGACTTCCTTTTGTAAAAAATCATTAAATGGGTACATATATCCTATCAGAAAAGAACTGCCTAAAATTAATACTCTTAAATTGTCTCACAGATATTTTGTATTTCTGAATAGGATTTCAAGATTTGTAATTTAGGGATTAATTAAGGTCCTATTAAATAGTCGCTATTAATGAAGTGTTGATCTCCTAGTCATTACGATATAAGCATCGTGTAGGAACTAGTAAATAGTTACTACAATGTGTAAAAACTTAAGACATTTTAGATAATTTCTATTCAGTAGGTTGCCCATTTAATTATTTTTATAAAAAGTGCGGTCATTTGGAGACCATTTTTTTGTCCAATTTTAAAATTGTAAAAAATATCAATACGCCTAATTAATCAGATTTTTTGGAGTGTAGTGTGTAAATAGATATAGGCCAATGTACATATTGCTGTGCAACAAAAATTAAGCGGAAGAAAATACATACTAATAATATTGCTCTGTTTTATTTGGTTAATGCATTTGATGATTTTTATAAGCACGTATAATGTGTATTATGTTTTCTAGTTAAATGTCTGGCCAATTTGATGGATGAAGGATATGGAGGCAACTCGAAAAATAACACGAACAGCATAAAGATCGCTGGTTTTTAAAAAACAACAAAACAAAATTTATTTATTAAGTTTATAAATCCAAAATCCTTAATTTCTTCTACACAAACGACTTTGTACAAAAGGACCACGCTCGGTTCTTCCTGCATAAGGTTCCCACCAAGTCTTATTCGTTGACATTAGGCAAGAAGTATATATTGGCCATATCAACATATTCTTGTCATTTTTGTTCTTCCAGTTTTTCCATTCAAATGCGAACCCATGATAGACTATCATACCAAAGCTCAGCGCCAACAGTCATCCACCAAGTAAAATTATTAGATAAGTTAAACCCTCATTGAAGTCAAAGAAAAGATCGAATCGACAAAAATAAGGCATGTCAAAGCTTCACGTTCATCAAATTGAATACCAAATGCTTGCACTCGACAAATTTGAAACAAGATACCTAACCAACGATAATTCAGGCTGCAACAGCTTCTGCTTCGCCTTCCATCTGGACATCTTCAGAAGGTCTATCCAGCTTGACGCCCACATCTTCCTTGTAATCACCATGAACCTACAACACCCAGGAGCTTTGTGAATTAACTCAGTTCTTAAACAGTTCGATACATATTTTGGCAATTGACCTCGATGCCAAGCGACAGATTCAAAGGGTTGACTAACAAATCTAATTATTCTATAAAGAAAACGGGTAGGTGTACCTCCATAAGTTTTCCAAGATCAAACTTAGGGGCCTTCAGGATTTTAACTTTGCGAATGAAGACATTTTGCAAAGGGAAAATGCTGGTTGTTGCTTTCTCAATCTCCTTGCCGATGACTTCGGGAATGAATTTCTGCACCAAATCCTTCAAATCGCATGATGAAGCTTGATTAATCATGATTTCTGTCATCTTGCGACGGATCTGAAACAAGTTTGAAGCGACATGATTATCATCCATAAGATAAATGATTTCTGTATTCAGATTAAAACATTGTATTGGATAGAAAAAAATGAACATACCTGTCGAATCTGACTAGATTGGGCATAACAAGTACGCTTCACTTGATTCGGACGTCTCTTCGTGAAGGCAATACAAAACAAGCGCAAAGTGTAATTATCAGTGGTCTTAACATCGACATGCGCTTCTATGAGAGTTTGCCACTTCCGCACCAAGGATCTAAGCTTGTCGGTTGTGAAATTCATTCCCTGGGAACAAAAAAGGATATACCTGGTTAAACGCCAGGAGAGCATGATTCTCTAACACAGCTGTCAGAGACATACCCAGAAATTAGTCAAGACATTCTTTCCTTGTACATCCTCTGCACGAAGTCTTATCTTCCTGTAGGCCTGATCCTCATCGTTCTGAAGATCAGCTAAAGAAACCTCAAAAACTCTGTGCTTGAGTCCCTCAGAGGCAATCTGAAAACAAGGATACAAATAAATCATGATAAGCAACAAGCACGCAGGGGAAAAATATTTCTCTTCTGCAGATGTATCTAAAAGACAACTATAAAAGCATAGAGTAGGAGCTTGAAGATAACAATTTATCTTTACCTCAGAATTATCAAGCCATATGGAGATTAAATAAATAAATCAACAAATTGCTGAATGACAAAACTACTCCCACTCTGATAAATATACAACTTAGGTTAGATTTATTATTAACTTAAAAGTTGATGCTTATACTTGTTAATTTTAAAGTGTTTATGCTATTCTTGTCACTACAACTTATGTGCAAAATTTAGCAAATAACCCTCTTTTTTTTTTTTAAACAGGGGCATGATTTGAGTACTAATCCTCCTACTTTGGTAGTATATTAAAGTTGATTGACTAATAATCTATCCTAAAAACTTGAGCTGATAGGAAAAAAAACATCAACTTATATATTTATATTCTTTATAAGAAGAAAACTAACTTGGCCAGTCATTAAACAGTTCGAATATATATATGATCGACCTAATACCAAGGATTAGTTTAATGTATGCATGGAACAAACAACTGACAGTTCCAGCAATGTCTAAATCCTCATACAACATAAAACTCAGTAATGGAAAATAGTTATAGATATGAGGTTTTGAATTCAGCTAATACCAATAAAACGCATATCGAAGCATCTGTTTTACCCAGAACAAGACACTGTTTTTTCTTTCCCATAGATTTTTTAGCAGACTTTACCGTTTATAAATGACATCCAGAACACAAATTCACTAACAAAACTACCCAGAAATATTTCCTACGAAACAAGCAATAAGTTTGTGTGAGAGATGACTGTCCCAAGCAAGGGTTTTTGAAAGAATTGTAAAATAAGAAAGAACAAAGGGCCAAAAAATAAGTGGAAATAATTCTAGATGAACCAAGTCAAGCTGTCAATTAACTGGATAAACAAAACTAACCACTTAGAAAATAGGCATTTTCAGTTTTTTATAAAAAGAAATTGAAAGCTTAAATGATACTAGTGTCAGTTAAGAAAGTGAAATAGTTATAAAGTAACTTAAAAAAGAACTGCAGGGCATATAAAGCACTGAGTTTGTACTGGATTCCATCAAGAACCTCATCGGTCATCAAATCCTACTTCAGCCTCTAAAAATTTATATTTAAGCCCATCAAGGGTGCTCTAGGGTGGCAATCACGCTTCCACTATCTCTAGATCAGTATAAGGACATATTTTCTTCTCCATCCTGCCCAGTGTAGTGCATGGAATGAACAAGACAATCAAGGATGGGATAAAATAGGGAGCATAATTCTTTTTATTATCCTCATCCAGGACTGCAGGTATTAATTATGGCAAGGAGGGGTTTAACGTCAGGGTGGCCATCTGCCAGAAATGGACAGAAAACCATATCCAATGGATGTCCAATCATCCCTGAACAAAAAAACACCCAAAAAACTTCTGACTATTTTGGTTTGGATTCAGTTAACAAATGGAAAAAAAATACATATAACTTAATTGGATCTAGGGTCAGATATAAATATCCATTCTAAGTACCAATTAACCTGATATTGCTCAAGTTTCATTATATAAGTATGTAACTTATTATAAAGTTTATAGCATACATAGTAGATCACCCATTAGTCATCCCTATCGCTTATTAGAAGAAAGATTTTACTCCATGAAATCTGTATGTATTAATAAACTGTAATGACATTAATAGTAGTGAACGAATATCATAAAATTAAAAAAGCCTTATGATTTTAGCCTAGGAGTTAATGTTTCCTATATGAATATTATGTCTATATTTTATATGTTTGGATATTCTAAAATATCCTGAATCAAGTAAATCTTTTGATGTCTTTAATTATTGTTTTTTGACTTCTAATATTAAAATGAAAGTTTTGTGACATTAAGCTTTAGTATTAACATTAGAAAATGCTTTGATGGTGACTAGAAGATCGATAACTGACCTAATCCAATCTAAACCAATTCAGTTTCACTCAAATCTAACATACTGAATACAGTTTCGGATCAATTTTCCTTGCTCAGAAAATTTTGAATTGGGTTAAATTTTGGTCAAGAATAGACCTGACCCATGCTCAACCCTTCTATCTACTGAGCCAGGTCAATTGTTATTCTTGTCCTAAGATAGTCTCTTCCCATACAAAATTTACGAGTGTCCTAAAATTTTTTTTTTAAACAATAATTAGACAAATACCATTCCTTTATGGAAGGTAATAATGCAGCTAGTAGCAACGTTCCATTTTGTTTACTGACTAAACAATATGCTCAGATGTCGACTCCATGGTACTGTCAATGTTTATCCACTTAGCGAATGTAACTAAAAATTTACTCTTACTGAAGTCAACTCTCTCTAAAGAAAATTTCTCAAAGCAACATCATGTCAGCAAAAGATTGCACCACTGCTACAAAAACAAAAACGAATCAAGCTAGTACATATAAACTAAGCTAACATATAGGTCATAGAATCAAATAATATTTAACAGAAAAAAAAAAAACTTATCGTTGTTTCAGAGTAACATACCTTCGTCCCCTGTGTCCTAGAGACAAGGGTCTTCCCAACGTTCCTGACGCTGAAGACTGATGGAGCTTTGATGTCATACCAATCCTTCTTAGCGAAGGGATCTACACTGAATTAATCAATCGACCAGATGGTCCATATCAAACAGAAAATGGAAAAAAAACAACAACCACATTTGCACGAATTGATACAATCTAGACGCAAAAAAAAAAAAAAAAACAATAGCGACGAAGTTAAATTACGTCTTCTTCTTGCCACCCTTTTTCCCCTTGGAGATCCTCTTGTTTTTACTGCAAAAAACATTTCCAAAAAAGTGTCAAACTGAGAAATCTAAGGAAAAAATAACTCTCGAAAGGTGGAAAATAGCATCAAATCCTCACCCGACCGCCATGGCTGCAGCTCTTTGATGCTTTCCTGGCTCTGCTCGTTTCGGCGCGACGATTGACGGCGTCGGTTACCCTAATAACGTAATATATAGAACGGGTCGTTGATGAAATGGGTCGAACCCTAGTACAATCCATTTGATCCAATGAGATTAGTAGGAGCCATCTATGGAGGCCCGTTTAGCCCAATAAGTTCGGATTTGCTTGTCGGCAAAACTGCTGCTGTATCTTTTTTTTTTTTTTGTCCTGGTGCACTGCACTTTCTAATAAAAATTAAAATATTTCCCTTGCCTATCAATTGTCATCTGATTAGATTTTTTTTGATATTTTATGTGACTAATTTTTCGACTTTTTCCCATGAAAAATTCTCATATTGCTTCGCCCTGATAAATCGAAAGAGTGCAGAATCCGAAGAGTAATATTTAGAGGAGAGGTTGAATAGGATTGCATGATTCACCCTACCGTACTAACCGCGGGGGTAATTGTCATCTGATTAGACGTGTATACTGTTGGTACTCTGTTTGGGTCACCAATATCATCGTATGGGAGCCATCTATCAGATATGACTGCAAAGTGCCGGTGATAATATTTTTGTGCTTCTTATTTTTTTTAAAAGAGTCAAGTTATTTACATCCCATCTTTCACTAAATACATCCCATTTTTTAAATACATCTATCAATATTTTTTATCACAATTACTTTTTTAAATAAATCCCATAATATTTTTATTTTATCCTTTTTTTAAAATCAACTGTTCAAAACTACTGCCGATCGACATCACCACTGAGCGATTGAATTTCGATCGAATTTGCGATCGAAATCAATCGCGATTATGACCTTCAACGGTCATGGTGTTGGTGGCTACAATTTGATCAGATTCCAATCGTAATTCGATCGAAATCCTATTGTAGTATTGTCACATCGGAGTTCAATCGGATCACGGATAGATTGTAGCCTAAATTCGATCGATTTGTGATCGCTAGTGTCGTGGGCGCTAGTGGCCACAATCGCGATTGATTTTGACCGCAATTTGATTGGAATCCGGCCATGATCCGTGTTGAACTTTGATGTCAATCGGACCACGGTTGGATTCTAGCATATCGCGATCGGAATCGACGGTCAACGACTGCGATACTGGCGACCGCAATTCAATCGGATTCTGACAACAATTTAGTCGGAATCCAACCGCGATTTGATCGGATTCTGATAGCAATTCGGTTGGAATCCAACTATAGTTTGGTAGGTCGAATGGCGACGATGACTCCAATGGATTTAGGGTTGGTTATAATGATCGCCGAAGCAACGACGCGCGATGACGAAGCACTGTGCATTCTTGCACCGTTCAATCCAACTTGTCCGTCGAATAATACATTGCTACTTGTTCGCCTCCGTTGAATAACACATTGATGCTTGTTCGACTATATACTATCTCCTGAACACACTAGGATATATTCAGTCATGCTCTATTGAATGCAATATAATATGTTTGATTTCTATTTATCGAACGAAAAGAAAAAGGTAAAAAGAATATTTTAGACTTGTTATTTAAGGGTACTTTTGAGAAATGAATTAGGATTTATTTAGTAATTAGTGGGGTGTGGTAGTCGAACTCTTTTTAAAAATTGTTTGATGAAATGTGAATGAGCAATGAAATGATAGACGTCTTACTAATTATCACTGTGACCCCATCAAATTAAGAATTACAAAATGGATGATGAGGCTTAGGACTTAGCGTGATGGGTAGGATACATCCAATGTAAAATCAGAAATCTATGGTTCGAGCCTCTAGACCATTTACTACTCATACTTCCTGATTTTTTCAGGTGATTAATGGAAAATTTTCGTGAGATAATACTTAATGTCAATTTAAAAAATGGACGATGAGTTGACAGGTGTGTATGTGTTATAAAAGTATGCATGATTAAAAAGTCCTGAGAAATTTACGTGGGACCTAAATTCGATGTTTTAGCTTGGTCAGTCAGGAAATTTCGCTGCTCACCGTTGACCTGGAGGTTTCAATCATTCTAATTAACGCATTGGTAATTTGTTCTGACTAAATCAACACTTCTCCCATCGGATACTAATAGATGTAGAAGAGATATAGAATAAAGATGTTTGATAAACTAATCTTAACCCAACTATTTCCTAGGCATTCTTTGACGAAAAAACTTGAGAAAAAAAAAAAAAAGATAACGCAGAGACGTATAATCTTAAAATACACTCCTAAATTATGTTTTGGTCAAAAAGAGAACCACATCAGTTGAATCCGGCCGAGTTCCTAATTAATTTGAATGTGGATAAACAAAATGACCTTCCCACTATAACTAGTTATCTGTAAGAAAATAAAATCGCAGAATTTTTGTTCAAAAAGTCAACAATCTCCATTTCGCTCAGCATTGTTCTCAGAAAAACTCGATGATGCCTTGGAAATAATAAACAGTGATAAAATCATTAATTAAAAAGGAAAATGCGATGCAGTGAATGAGAAGCAAAGCCATGCAGGTGTTTGAGACCGAATAAACAGGAATGTCTCAGATAATATTTCTGAAACTTATCTTAAACATCTGCACTATTCAGACACATGCTCCAGAGCAAAGCTACTCCTAGTCATGTGAACTGCAAAATTGATCGATCAAAACCCTCAAACATGGGACCTTAGGGCAAATGCATCAAAATGAAACTAAATTCTCGTTTGTAAGTTGCTATCCAACTGAAAGCGACACATAGTGAATCATATATGAGGGATCCGAAACTGACGCTTACAGAGAGAAAGGAATAATAAAATAGAAACATAAGTATTTTTGTCTTGATTAACAACGACGGGACTAATTCAAATCTTCTGACAGATTTTTATTAGGGAATAATAAAATAGAAACTGACGCTCAGCATTATAAGATTTATATATTTTTATAATGGTATAATATTATTCATTTTAATTTAAACTCTTTATCTATTGAAGATATTTTTTATTTTATAAGCACTTAATTTTTTCTTTGTCTTACAAATATGAGACTTTGATTGTATTCTTAATACTCTCAACAATTTCTCCCTCAGGCGAAGGACTATATTGGACATCCCTTCAAGTCTATTCATTCTCAAAGAACTTTCTCTGTTTAATATCCGATTTTTAACCCTCTAAATCTTCTTGCCAACTGTCTGACCTAGCTAAATTTCTTATCCGTTGTCTGATTCTCCTGATCCAACTGGACTTCTGTCTGATATCTGATTCTCTTGATCGGAATATAGAAATCTCATTTTTTTCGTTCGAAGTGCATAGTTTGATATGAATTATGACTCTGATATCAATTATTAGTACAAATAATCTTCACAAAGATATATTATTATTCTCTATTTTGGATTTAAATATGATTTTATTTTTTGAATTTTATCTAAAAAACTTCATACTAATAAAAATATCTTTCATTTTATAAATACTACATAATTATTTTAATTGTATTCTCAATACTTTCATGAACATCAGCTCCCCTTTTCTGCTAAACTTCTTTATTTGCCTGACTCTCTACTGCCCTCTTTGTTTCACGCATCACCTTTTTTAACATTTATTTCATCTGTCCTTGTTTGCTTTGATTCTCTCCTTCCCTCTTGGTTTTATTCATCACCTTTCTAGCTTCCTAAACATGTATCGGAATCACCCAAGCCTTTGAAATTGGTCCAGCAGCAGCTGCACACCACGGCATGTCTCAAAGAATTTTGTGAAGACATGAGGCATAGTAACCTGAGCTGGCCACAGCAGCTCGGCCAAATCTTTAAAAATAGAAAGAAAAAAAAATCCATCCTGCACATCTGGGTCAACCCGGGGAAATTAAAGGTCAAGGTTGAATATCTCACTCCCCTCCACATGGACTCGCCAGCAAACTAAAATGAAGATGCATTACAAGCTTCAAATATGCCAATGGCCAGTGCGAAGCAATATTAGAAGCAACAGTATTATTCTTTAACTAAAAAAACTACAACAGTATCATCACAAAGCAACAGTGTGTTCATATATTTAATGCTATTTTTCCAACTTTTTAAATTAAAAATCTGCAAAATTATACTAAGTACCAGTTGCCATTTGCAAAGGTAATGTATGCTTTATTTAATCAATCTTCTAGCAGATGGTGGTTGGAATGCAATTACTTAAATGGATCAAAACATCACTAAGGTTAATTTCCAGGAAGGGTTTTATCTCTGCTCCGTCTGAGATCCACAATGTCGAGTTCAATAGGCAACTTAGCATTCACTTAAACAACTGGAATAGAAAATATACAAATACGATAACAAATAGAAACACAATCGAAATTGGATCCTAACATCTCAGTCTTACAATTATCATAATGATTTAAACAATAAGATAAGCGGATTTTGTTGACGAGCTCTCTATCTAATCAAGGAGACACGCCTTCATTCGAACTGGAATTGTGAGACGTACGATCTCAGACTGCCAAATCAAAAGCAAGCGTCCAAAAGACAACAGCAACAAAGCGCGGCCAAACTGCACCACCCAAGCAACCAATTTAAAGTGATTAAAAATGTTTCAGTTTAATAGATATAGTTCAATAAAATAGCTTCAGAGCTCCAGCAAAATTCAAAGATTAAATATGAGTTTTTTTTGAAAAATCGGACAGAGGAGCAAGATTCCCGTGGACAATTAGCAGCAGTCCATTTTTATTAAAGCTGGCCAAACCCGACAGCGATTGATGGGAAATAAAAACTAAGCGACGATCGACACGGCACTGACACCATCACACGCCACCCTAACCGCACCCGACCAGGCGCCCGATAGGGCGCATCCCCCATCGGCACCGTCACCACCTTTTTCGCCGTGGGACCACCGGGATCTGATCAAGATCGGCGCCCAGACGAGTCGGAGGCGGTGGTACGGCCGACTGAGAGGTGGATCTGGTGTTACTCGGGGAGATCCAAGAAAGATAAGCCTTGATCGATGCTTAAACGATGGCTGAAGATTTGAAACAAAACATCGAGATCATTACCATCCCTCCATGAAGGAAGGGCCACTGCTCTGCTGCTGGGGCGGCGGCTGAGAATAGGGCGGAGGATATCCTTGTGGCGGGTACCCTTGCTGCGGGTAGCCGGCAGGGGGGTAACCCTGCGGCGGGTAACCCGGCGGCGGATAGGCGTCTTTCGGGTATCCTTCAGGCGGGTAACCTACATATCCACAATCGAAAACAATAAGAATCACAATTCACAATCATCGTAAAACTGATTCCCAAACACTATCGTAAGATCTATATATGAATGGAGACGGATATCAACCTTGCGGAGGAGGAACGCCTACAGGGGGCTGCTGCTGGTTGTAGTAGCTCATGTCGTCGAGTTTCCGATTTGCGGCCGCGAGAGAGAGAGAGATGATACACCCACCGGTCTAGGTCGGAGGGCCTTCTTAAATAGCAGAGGGAATAGAACGGGCTAGGTAAGGCTGGTTAAACCTGTGTCCTGGGCTCTTTGCTAATTATCGGGCCTCAATGGCTTCTGGATGCTGCCGGCTGCCGCTAAAAAAAGACATTAAGGCATTTAAATTATGCATTCTATTTTTTTTTAAATCTTAAATTACCTAAATCAAACCGACTGATAACTCCTTAAACAGACTACCAAGGTGGTTATAAAATTACCACTAGACATTTAAACTAAATAATCGTGCGACCACGAACAATTTACTGTCAAATGGCTGCTTTCTTTAGCTCGGTTTAGATGGATAGATATTAACAAATTGATAAGATAAAAGAATAAACTTCCATTTTATCAAATCAACCCAGCGCATGCTTTCATGCAATCACATTACAATATATATTTTTTTAATAAAATAACGCCCATTCTATATATATTTTTTTTCAAACTATTCTCAACTTTTTAGAGTTTTGCTAAAATCCAAATGCTAAGCCTGTAGTGTATATACATTCGTGAAGTAATTTTTTCCCCAGTTTTACTTTTTACTAAAACGCATCATTTTCATTTTTATGGTTTTGCTATTTTGCTGAGTTCATTAATTCGGACGCAGGTCGATTTGTGTATAAAGTTTAGAGATCAAAGTGGAATGTTCGATATCATCAAATAAAATTAGTACTTATATATTTATACATATACATTTCAAGGAAATTTAGTGCAAATCACAGCGAATTAAACCGAGCATTAATTACATAGAAAATCTATCGCACTCAGCGCATCATCGTAAAGCGGAACAAGAGGAACATATATAAAACTTTCATCGTGAGGTTGTAGTTATTGTGTCTACTTATGAATTGACCACTATATTAATTAAAACTTTGTAGTCTCGGAAATGGTCTGCAAGTTTGGACTCCATTGACCTTGCTTTGTGCTTCTAAGGCAAATTTCACCCCCCGAGCATTGAAATCCTAATCCCTGCGTTCCCTCGTCTTCGTCCGCCACCTGACCATAACACAACTTATAATCAAATACTACATACTGTCGAAACTAAGAACATATAGAACACTCAATTCGTTGATGTGTCTTTGCTATTATCTGAAAGGATGCTCATTCGATCGTCATCAAACAGTTGAAATTGTGGAAAAACAGGTCGCTGTTTAGTTCAAAGTGATGGCGATGGTAAAGGGAGGGGGGAGAGCATGAATCGAACCGCGCGCGGAATGCCCAGTTTGCAATTCCACAATCAGATGAAACGACGATGAAATAACTGATCTACCCTTGCACGGTGAAAATATTATTACTCACCGACGACGAGGAGGCAGAAGCATTGGATTCGCCGCCGCACGACCTCTTGATGATCTCCTTCTTCGTTGCCTGCAGCTTACTCAGCCTTATTTGTCTCTTCCTCCCGAACTCACGCAGCACATCTACGAACATATGTATAAATGCCGATCAACGGTTCATCGTTTCGACTATATATTTAAAATCAACTAAACGAAACATCTGCTGATAATCGAATCAGATATACCTTCGAAGCTGACGAGGCGGTAGAAATGGCCAACTTGAAGTGGCTCTTCCGGGGCGAGCAGTTTGAGATAGCTAACCTCCTTCCCGCAAAGTTCGTAGGCTGTAGCAACTGCTGCGGAAGGCGAGCGGCTCTGTGCGACGACGGTGATGATGATAGCGACGTAGTGGCCGGGGTTCGCGGTCATGATGTGGCTGGCGGAGAGCGGGAAGCTTGCTTTCTGCGTCGTCCCGTCAGGATGCTGGATCACAACGGCCGCCACGTTAGTCGTCTGGCAATTCCCCATGAGCAAATTGAGTTCCCAGACGTACGTGCACTATGTGAATATAATGGATGTAAGAGTAGGCTGATGAGGAGCTGGAGATAGAGTTACATAACGGACACACTGGATCGGTGGGTATAGCGAGGACGATATAATCAAGAATTAAGATCCGAGAGAGCGTGTTGTGTGAGATGGAGGGAGCGTGAGGGCGACGAAGCCTGTACATGAATTGATGGAATAAAAAGTGGTCGAAAGGGATCAGGTCCAAAGGCACAAGGCGATCGACGTCGACCGCCCACGAGTCATATAATTGACGCTCGGGCATGGTTGCTGCTATCAATAGATATATATTGTGGATGCAGGGCAGACTTGTACTTTCAGTTCATATATCATTTTTGTTAACCGGTAGAAGCACATCTCGGCAAAAACCGAAATCCCAGGTCACGAAATCGTGCTTGTCTGCCTACCGTTGAACAAGCGATGCCTTCGTCGCAACTAACCGAACCAGCAAATTAATCAAAATTAAGAAAATCCTTTGGCACCGAAAGGAAAATAAATAAATAAAAAAAAGTCAGAGTTAATTTAGTTTATCCCGGGTTTGTAATCCAATTATTGAGAGATTTTTTTTTAAAAAAAAAGAAGATGGAAATTGTGGTGACGATCGATGCCGAAGTGTTACACACTTTGCATCGTTGCATGACCGTCGGAACGCGAGGACGAAAATGATCTAAATTGTGAAAACTTGAAGGGGGGTATATTGTTAACCCTGGATCGAGTTAGTTACGTCTTTAGTCTGTAGTTAAAACGCGGTTTGTCCTTCAACTTTAATTTTAGCAAAGTGATTTTGCCGCCGAACGAACATAGCAGATACGTTACGTTTTTATCGATTGCGATGCCATCGGTGACTTGTGAGATAGTCGCATTTTGATTGGCTGTGATATCAATGTCACCGGATATAATAAATAACTAATTGTGTGTACATGTGGATGCACCGAAGCTAAAAGCGACTGACTCCAGAATAAATAATGCTCCGTATTCTTTAATTATTTCTTAATTACCATCGAAGACACACAGAAGGTTTTTCCCACGAAACGATCCCCTAGTTTTAGTCCAGATTAATAAGGAGACTCCGATTCACATGGGGCCATATATGGTCTATTAATCAGCTTAGCCTACCCAGTCAACATGCATGGTCCATTTGAATCTTGGCTTACCTAGAGATTTCAACTCGTTCAAATCACTAGTTTTGTGGCATTAAGAAGCCGAAATTACTTCAAACATCCAATTTCACCATTTATCACAACCATGTGAGTTAAGGTTGTTCGAGCACCTAAATCGAACATAACCAAATAGAGGCATGTCTATCTTAATTAATATCCTTGCTTTGATTATTGCTAGAAGCTCAATTCTTTTGCATCTTTTGACATGAAACTTTCTGACCATGCATGCTAATCGCTGTCGTGTATATAATACTTTAGTTTGAGAACTGATCAGTTAGTAAAGATTGACATTTTTTTTTTTAACATAAGCATTTTTCATGCTTAATGACATGCCAGTAAATACATTTTATTTTGAATGTATTTTAGCACAGTGGTTCACGAAATACTGACTAAATATCGGAAAGTTCTAAATTAATGGTATTGATATCAATGCATTGGGCTTCTAAATCGGTGTTTTGAGGTACGGACTCGTCACCTACGTACTAGTACACCCATTTGAGATGACCCTGTTTAAATTCGTCTTTATTTTTTGTTAATTCAAGTATCCAGATCTGATTAAGCTTTGAAGGTGAATGATTCAGCCCCACGAAAGCATCCACTTAGCATCAAGTTTGATCGGAAAGTGCATGGGATTAGAGATAAATAATCGGTTAATAATTGAACCAATTAAATTAAAATCAAATAAATTAAACTTTTTTAATAAACCGAATCAATCAAATTTGTTAATAGAAATTTAACTGATAAAAAATTAATTAATTAGATTGAAAACCATATCAATCGAATTTTTTATTATTAGTCGATTGATTATGTCAAATTAATTGATGTAAAATATTAATATGATACAGTTGAAAGTTACGGAGAGAAAGTAAATGAAAATTAATTAAGACGAAATTGTAATTTTTATATTATAGTTCGGGACGTCAATCAATTGACATACCGATCGACTGATCCATTTATATTAGTTAATCAATTAGATTTCATCAATTGATTCGATGGATTATAATTAGATTTAATCAGTTTAATCAATTAATAGATTGTTTTGAGTTCGAGATCAAAATTTATCAAATAAATCAATTTTATTTTAAAATTGAATTTCTAAATAAATCAAATCGAGCTTTTCGATTTGATTATTTTATTTGATTTAATTAAATTTAACATTCTGAAATTTTTCGTTTCGATGAAAAAAAAATCTTTACGGTACGCTGTACGCTGCAGTTGAGGACTTGCCCACAGCCCAACCATCACATCTCATTTTGATGCTATTTATGTCAGTGTCTCATCTGCTCTCCTGGCAGGTTCCATGGTGATTCCACGTTGATCTGAGATTTTCACGAGCTGTATGCATTGAGTTCTAGTATTGGACTTCAGAGTGAATTGTAAATGTTTAATGGAACAAAACCGAATCCTTTTATGCTTACATTTTTTGGTTAATAATAAAATGGAATCACTTCCAGAGTTTCAGCCAAATCCAACCAAATCCTTCTAAGGAAGTCTGTAATTCAGCTACTTCGTACAATAATCGTGTGGGCACGAGTAGCTGCAGGATTTTCTAGTTCTGATTTAAGGTTCTAATGGAGAGGTTATACATGATATTCTGAAAAATTGTATTGTATTTTTCTCTCTCCAACTTTTGCGGAATGACTTGACAAATGGACTACCAACTTCTGCGGCAACCAGCTACTGTCTTCTGCGGTCTGCATGGTTACTGAAAATTCTAGCATCCTTTGTTATATTGCACAGAACTTGAGTTCCTTAAGGTTGAAAATTTCCTTGCAATAATTTTATTCACATGATTTTTCAGAGGTCACTGAGGACAACATCTGTCGTAGGAGCGACAGAGTCCAACCACGGTGGGGAAAATAAAATAAGTGGCACTCTTGCCTCTGCTGCTTTGATGTGCTGTATCCTTTCATTTTGGCACAGATCCTGGTGATCTCTTGTATTTCTTAAGAAGGTCTTACTTTCAATCATTTTATTTTTATTTTTCCTTATAAGATACCAGGCATTCGATTATGAATTGTGACTGAACTGCAGGGAGGTGAAATGGCAATGATTCTCAGTATATGTTGAACAGCAGGCATGACTAAAATTTGCCACAGTTTTAACTATGGAACTACATTGCGAACTGTACTAGGAAGTGCAGGTTAATTTTTAGTTCCCTTATGTTTTATTAATGCGCATATCATTATGTCCCTAGTCAATTAAATTCATTGGCACATTTTTTTTTTCCAATTGATTGACAAAATTATACCGTGTACTTTGGCACTGGCTAGTTTATTCTTCATTCTCGATGACAGTCATCTGAACACATGAGGAGCTGTTAACAGAAGTCGAGAACCAAAAGAAATTCCAACACGATTTTTGAACAATTTTTGCTTAGATTACTTAATTGTGCAAGACTTGATGATGTAAATAATTAGTGTATATATTAATATCTTACAGCTAGAGACCTCAATAATAAATGACAATGCCAAACATATAATTTCCATGCCTAGGAGGCAACTAACCAGGACCCCTGATCCTACACTTGGAAAAGAGTTGATCAGGTGTGAATATCGAGTTCCACCAACCATGTGCAGCAAATTAAAGCTTTCTGCCTTTAACTCCAAACCAAAGGACCACTGCACCAACAAACTTAAGCAAACGGCAGATAATTAAGTTGCAGCCTTGAACAGTCGCTTCCTACTCGCGGTCACACTTATTTCTCACCACCATAAGCTTTACACGAAATGAAATAAAGAAAAATTTAACAGGTACCATCCTAAGTGTGGTTTATCATATCAGTTTCGCGCATTGGCGTTAACTTGTTCTCCGACCTCCGCGATGCTCTCCAGAGCTGGCCTCCACTGTCCATGGCGTGCGGCTCCACTACTTGACATGTTGCTTCTCGTCATCATGTCTCGAACCACTTCCTCCAGCTCCTTGTCCACTTCTGCCTCGACTTTATGCTCTTCCGGTTGCTGGGAATGCATTTGCCAAATTCAATTAATTAGCAAAGATCATTTAAGAACATCACGCATTTTGAATCCCTATTGAAATGTGTATTTAATTTTGGGATCTGAAAATTAACCACGCACCGCTCTGACAGTGTCTGGGTCGGCCGTGCAGGCTTTGTATCCGTCTTCGCCTTTCGCAGCACTGGAGCTAGCTTTCTCCTCCTGTTCGGCGAGCAGCCGGCTGAGCCTGACGTGTCTCTTCGACGCGAACTCCCTCAACACCTCTGCCAGGAAATTTCTAAACGAGTTAGAAAGGAAGACCGATCAGGAAACGATCGGCGGAACGCATCGTCAGACCTTCGAAGCTGATGAGGCGGTAGACGTGGCCGATGAGGAGGGTTTCGTCGGGGCGAAGCAGTTTAAGGTACGTCACTGCCTTCCTTCGATGGTGATGGGAGGTGGAGGGAGATGGACGGCGAGCGTTGGAGGTGAGCATAACTGCGACGTAGTGGCCGGGGTTGGCGGCCATGACCTGGGTGGCGGGGAGAGACCAGCAGGCCTTCTCCAGTCTCCCGTCGCGGTGTTGAATCACCACTGTAGCTGCGTCGGCCGCTTGGCAATTCCCCATGACCGGAGGAAAGATGGGCAGACGGAATTCTGTCTTTTGTGAATCTACAGCTAGAAAACACTTCACGCCTGTAAGGACAAGGGAGGACGAGGAAGAATTTATTCGTGAGGGATGCTTCACACTGAAAATTACGATCCACATATATATTTTGATTCAATTGCAAGTTAACATGCATCAGTCCACAACTGAATATGCCCTGGAGGACCACAAAGATGAGTCAAGCCATCGTACCAATATATATATATAATATGAAAAAATTATCACACGAGTTACTTTAACCACTGTGCTATATATCCAATTTCGTGTTGATCGAGCAAGACTGGCAGGTGGATCGGAGAACACTATGCCCGACTGAACAACTGGTTAAGATGGTCTGATCGATCAACTTGATCATTTGGTCCAAAGCCACAAGTAGATCAAGTTAACTTGACACGACTGAGTATAGCCACTTTATTGATGTGATTCGACTGATTAGTGCTATTGGTCAATCTGGTCGTGTAGGTATGTAACTGAAAGTTAAGTCAGTTGGGATTGCCAATTCGAAAAAACAGTAGTCCGATCGCTGTCAAAATTTGGTTCATTCTATTGATAGCTTTTCATTCTTCCCCTTTTTCCCTCCTCCAAGTAAAGGCATTGATGTACGGCTAATAAACTAGCAGTTTGCAAATATTTTCCAAGTACCTGGAGTTTTTTTAAAGTTATAAACGCTGTGTCTGGGCAATTAATTAAACAAATTGTATTACCATATACGTATTAGACTCCTAATTATTTAATTCCTGACCGTAGCAGACAATAAGTTGTGGGTTTAGGGCATCTTTCCTATTCATACTCCTAGTTTTATGTCACGACTCACGAACCATGAGAAGAGCAGAATTAAAACTTGCTGCAGGTTGATCAAGTTATACTGGAAATGTTAAAATCACCAGAAGTGTCCAAGCCAGATGCAGACGCAATCAAAAAGCCAGTGTTATATATATATATATATATATATATATATATCATTTAGTTTCACCAAACGATCGACTCTTTTGAGTTTGTTAAATGTTTCTGCTGCCATTTCAATTACTTTTCCTGTTTAATTATGCTGCAAACTTCAGTACGTAGCTAGGAGCCATCAGGCGCAGAGCATGCATTAACTTAAATTTGCAGTCTTCCTTTCACCTCCGTTTCCTGGAGGGCAGTTAACCTAAAATATAGAAATTAACAAACTATACCACGAACGCAAATATAATGAGTTCGATCAATGCAAATCTATACCCGAGTCGTAGTGGATCTGAACTCGCGATTGCATGTTGTTTTAATTCCCGTGAGTAAGATTGCAGTCCGAGGAATTGTCAAATCATCCTTGCAAAACTACGCATGCAACCATTTTTGAAATGCAATTTGCTTTACTTTACCAACATTTTCTGACGCAGGAACTTTGTTTGCTAGTGTTCTTCCTCTTGTCGTTCTCTTTAACTCACCTACTCGACAATCTCGCTTGCGACGCATAGATATGGATCCGGTTTGCGATGACTAAGATATCTTGTAAATGAAGCCCAAAGATTTTGTGTCTCTCTTACACCAGTGTAATTTAACTAAGATTAAATCTATTTTATCAACGTCATTATTAATTTTGCCTCAGAAAAAGATTAACCTTTGGCTGGGGTGTAAAATCTAAAATTTTCAGGTTAATCAATTCTTTTTAACCTAGTCATTGATCGCTCCATAGCTCAAAGATTCAGAAATACAATAGCATGAGTATTTTTTACGCACGTCAACTAATTAATTAATATCCAAAAGAAAATATAACCAAAACAATATAATTAACGAAATTAAAAACAAATGCAATTATGCAAAAGCAAGAAGAAACTGTTAAATGACAACCATTGCGATACAATTGTGAACTAGAAATTAATGACACTGCATGCCTAGTTGGAGTGTCAATGCTTCCACTACTGTTACAGAGTCAGTCGAGGTGAGCGGTAGGTTACATTTGTGTCTTCCCAATTTGGCCCGTGCTTAGTTAGATTAATTAGGCACGACATGGACTTATGTTAAGCTAAACATATGGCTAATTTGCTTGAATCTAGACTGTGATCGAGGCACGACCTATATCGCTATATGGTCAGACCCTAAAATATCAGTTGTTGCTAATTTGTTTCTTTTAAAATATATCGGTATCAAGTATCCACTGAAACAAAAATTATGACTACTGATTCCTGATCAGTTGTCGCTATATTCAAGACCATCTAATAGATATCTATCTTCTGAAGTTATATTATTTTTAATTTATCCACTTTTCTTTTTTTCTTAGAAAAAATAATCAAAAGTAAGGAAATAGTGTCCCTATATATATAATAATTAACTCATTCTTACTCCTTTCCATATTGTCAAATAATTAACTTCCATGTCCGCCAATCAGCAAGTAATTAATAAATTAATTTCATGTTGACATGTATGAATTCATAAAATTCCAACTGTAATACAAACGATTCCTCATATTCAACTTCTCCTCGATCACGGTTTTTCATGTTGAATTAAGTTGGTCTTAATTGAGCTCCCCATCATGATTGTCTGACAATGTTTCAAAAAATAAACCATGCTCTCGAGATAGGATTTTTCTTACTAAATGAATTAGAACTTAATATAAACAACATAGCTTTCTACTATTTTAACCGAACCGAATTGGCTTCTTGATTCTAAACCCGGCCCAAATGATCACCCGAGACAACTAACCCGATTTCTACGACGGACTCTCTCCGCAACTGCCACCCCACCCGTGAGACTACTACGCACACGTGGAACCACCTTGTTCGTTAGTACAATATATAGCGTAACCGCCCCCGTCGTCGTCCGCTTCCAGAACTCACCTGCCTTCGTCGTCTCTGGCTCGCAAATTGTTATCTCGACAGCAATTTGCCCAATTCAGGAAATGAATTCCCTGTTTCCACAAGCAGTGTCACATAGGAAGCGATGGGATAACCATCCTTAGCCTCCACTGGCCGAAATTATAATCAATTTAATTATCCAAACAGAGCAAATAGCGGAATTTAGGCAAGCGTCGATGAGCGAGTAGAAAACGCCTTCCTTAATCGTGCCTGCACTGGTGTGCCACCCAGGACGCCTTAAAGTCTTTCTCAGTGTAATGCTCAATCGCCCCATGGGTGGTTTTGCTGCCACTTTCCTTCCGATGGCTCGTCGCCCCGCCAAGGCCTGCTCCTCCTCCTGCATCTCTCGCGTTCTCATCGTCTTCGCCGCTGCCGCCATCCTCCTCGTTGTTTTCTACGGCATTTACTCCTCTTTTTTGGCCAATTTCTCCTCCTCCGTCGTCGAACCACGTTCTCAAGTCCCCTTGCACCACCGCGACCGCCTTCCGGACGCTACCTTCTACGACGACCCATCTCTCTCCTACGTGATCGGCCGCCCGGTCGACGACTGGGACGCGAAGCGGCGGGAGTGGCGCCGCCTCAACCCCCACCTCGCCTGGGGCCGCGAGCGGATCTTGATGGTGAGCGGGTCCCAGGCGGGCCCGTGCCGCAACCCGGTGGGGGACCACCTCCTGCTGCGCTTGTTCAAGAACAAGGCCGATTACTGCCGCCGCCACGGCATCGAGCTGCTCTACAACACGGCGCTGCTCCACCCGAAAATGGGCTCCTATTGGGCCAAGATACCGGTGATCCGAGCGGCCATGCTGGCCCACCCTGAGGCGGAGTGGGTCTGGTGGGTCGACTCTGACGCCGCCTTCACGGACATGGACTTTGAGCTGCCCATGAGTCGGTATAGCTCCCACAACATGGTCGTCCACGGCTGGGCCCATCTGATCTACGAGGAGCGGAGCTGGGTCAGCCTCAACGCCGGCGTCTTCCTCATCCGCAACTGCCAGTGGTCGCTGGACTTCATGGCGGAGTGGGCCTCTATGGGCCCCACCTCCCCTGACTACGCTCGCTGGGGCAGGATCCTCAAGGAAGAGTTGAAGGACAAGGTATTGTAATTTTAATAGAAATTTAAAAGGAACAAATTTATAAAATAATCTTTGGCTGGACCAATCAGCTGTACAGCGAAGCGGATGACCAGTCGGTGCTCGTGTACATCCTCCTCAAGCAGAAGGAGCGGTGGGGCGACAAGATCTACCTCGAGAGCGAGTTCGACTTCGAGAGCTACTGGCTGGGGACGGTGGGGCGGCTGGAGGAGTTCGACCGGGCTTACACAGCGGTGGAGCAGCGGGAGGAAGCGCTGCGGCGGAGGCACGCGGAGGCGGCGAGCAGGGCGTACGGGCGGATGCGGGAGGAGCGCATGGGGGCGGAGAAGCGGCGACGCCCGCTGATCACTCACTTCACCGGCTGCCAGCCCTGCAGCGGGGACCACAACGAGATGTACACCGCGGAGAGCTGCTTCGAAGGGATGCAGCGCGCGCTGCATTTCGCCGACAACCAGGTGCTCCGCGACTACGGCTTCCGCCACGCCGACTTCCTCAGCGCCGACGTCGTCCCGCTGCCATTCGATTACCCTGCCACGGACTAAAAAAAAAAATGTGGCACAGGCGAGACAGATGTTTGCTTTACGGATTGACCGAGAATGTTCGTACGTGGTTTATAATTCTTGATCGCGCCTCGACTGTTCTAACTTCCAACCGATTTTATATTTTAAATATTAAAAGTGGAAGAAGATGGAAGACGGAAACTCGCCCGATGGCCGGTTCCGATCGCGTCGCGTCGTTTCAGTCTGCGCGCGCGTGGGACAATTTCTCGAAACGGCCACATGACAGACAGTAATGTCAGTGCCGTACCGTACCGTACGACCTTCCCCTGTGGACACTCGGACCGTCGCTGAAGCATGAAAGCGGTTTGGTGCGAACAGATCTTGCTCGAGCTCAGTGACTCGGGCGGAGTTCAAATTTTAGGTTGGCACTTCTGATAGTCAAGAGCTGGGGCCAACCAATTCAACTTTCTGCCATATTGATTGTGTCGCTTGTTAGTCAATCTAATTTGGTATTATGCCGAGCTTACTCTGCGTCCGTTCCATCCATCCTGTTAATTACCGTGTCAGCTCTACCAAGTGTGGCTTGATTCAACCCAATGTTCTGTTTAATTCTACCCATCAATTGTTCAAATGCAAACACAAGTCGAAACCTGCTAAATTGGGTCTTTGAAATGGTCGAGAAACAATATAAATTTGCTTAAACTAAAAATGGATATATGGGCCATTTTTTAACCGCGGCCCAACAAGTTAACTCGAGATGGAAGGTCGAATCGGTCGCAACGAATTATTCACGAACGATTTCTACACAATGTTTTTTTAGAGAAAAAAAAAAAAGAAATTAAAATTAATTTATTATATTAATTTTAGAGTGTAATATGTTTAAAAATTAAATTGTGTCTTCACCGCGACGCAAATTGAGTTAGGATCTAATTAGTATGCGATCGGATAATTAAAATGTTTTCCCTCTTTTAATCGACTACAAATTAATTTATTAAGATGGCGCATCAATTAATACGGCAAGGACGCAGATCCAAAACCTGCATATGACTCGTGTCCAATTTAATAAACGGCAAATACCAATCAATTTTGATAGTTGACAATCACATTTTCCTAAGTTTTTGATATTTCGTAGATACTTAATTAGAAAGCCTTTATAAATAATAGAATTATAGGTGTCTTAAGTCCATATATATGGATGTGATTCAGTGGTAAAAAATGCAAAGTATTTAGATGAACAAATAAGAATATCATAATTCAAATATCAATAAGAATAAATATTTTAGAAGTCGACTTCTAAATATGTATAAATTATTCTTTGAATTAAAGAGAAATACTAGTCTATTCCTAAAATTTTTCAGTCGAAATATAGACACTTAGATTATAAAAAAAAAAGGTACTTTAAAATATTTAGATGGCATCGTATTGTAATATTGTATTGTTTTTATACATATCTTATAAGGAATTTAGTCTATTTTTCCTTGTATCTCAGATTTTGTTAAGACTTTGGAATTACAATATATAATTGTAGGAAATTAATTGATGGTACATATTTTGTCCATTAGAAAAGAGAGTTAGTAAAATGACGCTGATCTGACTTTTTGGTTTGACACTTGCCTTTGATAAAGAATTCTTTTAAAAGTTTCTTCTTCATTAGTTGATTTAAGATTGCCCTTTGGATTTTTTTTTTTTTGGCAGGAAAGAAATCTTCCTCCAAAGATAGAGAAGCATATATTGAAATTAAATAATGGCCTTTTTATCATTTTTTTGTTGTTGTGTAGTTTCTTCATTACCTTTGCAATCATTCAACTTTATTTATTCAGTTATAAAATAATTTCTATTGAAAAAAAGTGATCTTATGTTGTTGTTTATTTAATTTTCAACTCCTTTATTCTTAACAAACCAAAAAAGGTGTCTTTTTGTGTTTGATATATTTTTTATTATTTTGGGCTCGTGAAGATTTTGAGATTTGTTAGAAATTATTATTACGTGTGAGTAGAAAGCTTTAGGTTGCTATATATGTTAATGTCTAAATTGACTTTTTAGATCGGTGTGAAAGGTGCTTCATTAGTTTTCAGTGTCCTCGTCAATTGATTTCACAATCGGTATGAAAAAAATAAATCATAAAAAATATATTATCCGACTTAGGATTAATGGGATAGGAAGATAAATATTCCGAAAAATTTAGAGTCTCTAGAGATTGATCCTCATTTATTGATGTAACTCTATTATCGTGCTAGCCACAAGACCCTTCTATGGGGACAAATTGACTCTTTAGATTGATGGTACTATACGAGGATAAATACGAATATAAATTAAAATAATATAGTTTAAAGATAACAACCTACAAATTGCATGATGAATTATACTAAGGATTACTTAATTTACAATATTGTTCGTAGATATGATTTTTGAAAAGACAATATTACTCTTTAAAATTATTATCGAAGATAAATAAAAATTGAATGAATTTAAATTCAGAATTATCTAATATATTGAAATGGATTTGAACTTCACGTCGAGAGGATTGAGTCATTAGAAAGATTAACTTGTTAGGTAAGATCAAGCTATCGAGTGGCCAAGTCATTGAGTGAAAAATCAGATAATATTTTTGTGCTTACATTGCTTTTTCCCACTCGCTTGAACTGAAACATCGACAAACTGATTATTAACCATTCAAAGTTGGACTATCAATGTGAGCGAGAGTCTTTCATTTATATATGATCATAATATAAAAAATTATGATTAAATATAAATCAATTATAATATCCCAAAACTCTCGATAACTAAACTCATTCAAAGTTTAAGTTCATTTTCAATTTACTCTTCAACATGAATTACAATATTAGATTGAATCTAAAATTATAATAATTCAATCAAATATTAATTACTTTTCAATATTTATCTAAAAGTGAAATATATTAGTAACATCCATATTTTGATTTTACATTAAAAAAAAACAAATTATTTGATTTTTAACATTCATAATTAACTTTAAAAAATAATTTGGTAGATGCTTTTAATTACACTAGCATGATTAGCTTTAAGATGAAGGACGTATAGTTAATTATAATAGTACAGAAGTTACTAGAATAGATAAGAATCGAATCTCGATGTGAAATTTAAAATCTTTATTCAGACTCATAAACTCTCCGTTATTCTGACCAACTATTCAAGAGACATAGTCTTTTCGTGATTTATCTCATTTAATTCGTTTTGACTATGAAATTGACTAGCAGAGTATTTCACCGGATCGATATGTAATCTTTAATTACAAAGATTATTATATTATTTTATTTAGTGTCATTATTTTTTATAAGAAATATAATTTATATTGTTATAAAATGATAAAAATATCCTTATATAACTTCGTTCGAATATAATCAAAATCTTAATTGATTCTCCGTGATCGTCATCGCCATCGCCATCGTCGGCCCTCAGACATCGACGATCGTCGATCACCGATGGCTACCGACTCTTGGCCGTCGATCGCCGACGGTCGCTAGTCGTTGGTCGCCAATAGTTATCAATCGTCGATTTTCGATGGTCGGTTGTTTATCGGTCGTTGGCGGCCATTAGTTGTTGGCCGCGGACGACCATTGATCATCGATCGCCGATCGTCGGTCGCTAATTATCAATGACCATTGATCGTTAGTCGTCGATCGCCGATGGCCACTGATCACCGGTCATCGATCGTCGACGATCGCCAACAATCACCGGTCATCGACCGCTGACAACTGTCGATCACTAGCGACCGTCAATTGTCGACCAACGATCTCCAACTGCTAGTGATCGTCGACCGTCGATCGTCGGTTGTCGATCGTTGATTATTGATCACTGATTTGATCGAAAGAACAAGAGCTAAGATTAAAAGTATATTTGATATTTAAATTATTGATCTTGTAATGTAATAGAATTATATCGATTTTACTTTGTAATTCATATTACAATATTTTATTATCTTTTATAATCTGAATTATATTATATTAAAGTTTTAAAATTATAATAAATAAAATAATCCATTACAATTCGATTATATTATAAGATTGATTACTTTAAATACATATTTAGAGAATTTTAATTTTACCACTCTCATCTCAAATGGAAAATATAAAGCTAGATCAAATTGTAAGAACTAAAAAAATCTTATCGACCTGCGATGAAACATATCAGCTAATTAATACACATTGAAAAGAAAAAACATCAAGTCCTCTATCATGTATCCATATCAAGGATGTTCACGGATGAATGCAATAACAAAATACTCAGATAATAAATTAAAATATCAAAATTCGAATCCCTCTGAAAATAAATTTGAAGATCAGTCTTTGAATGTGCATTAATTATCTTATGAATTTACTAAGAGAGAAGATCAATTATCTTTAAAATTAATAGGGTAAAATCTGAATTTAATTAAAAAAAACAAATCATATAAGTTGGTTACTGGTGCATCAATATACGTACATATTCACATAGAAATGCAAGTATATACAGAAAGAGCCACATCCTTCGCCCTCGAATAGGTCCCATTGATGGAACCCATGCAAGCAAAGGACGCCTTCTCTGTGATGATTGCTGCACATGGCTTGAGCTGCCCTTGGTACATTTGCTAAAATATGGGCAAACTACTCACTCTTTAAAGCGCCTCTTCAATCAAAATTAATATATTATACAAGTCAAATCTTCGGATTGGTTAATACGATACAATATGACATGTAGAATCAACTCCTTCCGCTGTTCAACTCGAAGGAGAACAGTAACAGAGCAGAGCAGCAGATCAAATCAATGTATCATAAGAATAGATAGATATTGAATTCTAGTTAGTGTCACATAGCTACCTCGGCCTCCAAATGGATGGGGCATTTAATTTGATGATCCAAAACTGACTGGCTGGACTTCAACTTCAAGCAAGTTAAGAAGAATACAGCACAGCATCCAGGCCAATCTCCACGGCGTGCATGTGACCAGGTCATATCACAGGAGATGGAAGTGGAAGGAGGCGAGTGGTGCCGAGGTAAAGAATCATGGTCCCAAGCTCCGTTACGAGCGAGAGCAAAGAGATGGGCACGCACGCCATGGTCAACTGTGCATGTTCACGCATGTTTAGACTGAAAAATTAAGGATCCAGAGAGATTAGGTGGTTCTAATTAATTCACCACCCGATTCCGGGAAAATAATGATGACAACTAATTGAAATGTTTATTACGACATCTACATTCAGAAGAAATTGTGCTAAATTCAATGTAGGAAGTACCTTGCAGCTAGCAACTGAACCATAAATTAAATTTGCTAGGAATGCAATTTCATCCCCAGTAACCAGCTGCGTCTCGATCCAATTCACTCACACTGCCTCCTGTCATCTCAATGATGGGACGGGAACAGCCGCTCACTTTTTTTTTCATCATCTTTCCTTGTTTCCCGGAGGGAATAAATCACTCGGCCAACCAAGAGAAAAGTCTTCGGTCTTCTCTTAGCGAGTCATGCAAAATACACATAGCTTTAGTTCAATAGTTGACGCCACATTATATAACAGAGCCGTTTCAATTCCATGTTCCCCACCTTGTCTGATGAGTCACAAATTAAATCTACTACGAGAGAAGAAAGGAGTCTTATCTCTTTGATTGATTTGGGCATTTTGACAGTCTAGATTGGCCATTTAGGTGACTGATTGTTTTGCCGGTGTAGATCACAGTTTGCAGAAGAAATATATTTCCACTGTAGCCATTGCAGTGCAAATTAAAGCTCCGTAATAATTCACACTTGGTAGTTCGATGTCTGTCAGCAGCATTATTGGCTATGTTGATTGCAGGGCACCGAGTATGCATGTTCTTCAATATGTGCAGCTAAAACAAACGACTCCTCAATATTGATATATCTAAATTACTAATCCAGATATTAAATGAAGATTATACTAACTGAATTGCAAAAAAAAAAAAAAAAAAAACAATCTTCATATGAGACTAGATTTTGGAGTGAAATAATTAGTTCAGACAAGCGAATTGACTTGCAGCATGACACATGCTCTTTCATTACTCCATAACTCTGACCGGACTTGAAGTGTCAGGTTACACACGAGGGAAGTGATGAAAAGGAATTAGGAGGGAAAAAGAGTTTCACAGGTCTTAATTGGGCCTTCAATGACATGTTTTATGATGAATACTTATTTAAAAGAGTGATAGGATGAGCCGGTACAGATAGTAATAGGTAGCGTCTCTCCTCCACAACGCCAGTATTTGTTCCGTTCACGGGATTTTAAAGGCGAATAATGAAACCCGGCGTGGAGAGGTACGCTTTGCCTCGCTGTATTGCATGTGAGGCCGTTTTGGCTCCATTCCTTCTACGGGATGAGAGAGAAGCAAAGATTTCGATAGAAGCAGAGCATGAGATGAGACGAGATCAGAATGAGTATTCATGAGTGAGACACCCCCTTCTCTCTCTGTCCCTAAATCTATGTGGTATAGTGTTGTAGTCTCGCTCACTGTCCTTCAAGTCTAAGCTCACCAACAAAGCGTCCATTGCCCAACTGGCAGTTTTAATTTTTCATGTGCACCGAGGAAAGCAGGGTGGTGGGAAGAAAGAATGGCATGGGCATAAGGACAAAACTAGTCTCCGATTTGGTACTCATGTTCTTCATTCATCTTTTCCTCTGCTTCTCTTCTTCCAGTCTGCTTCCGACTGCTTCCCACCGCCACTCCTACGACACTGACGGGCGCATGATATAGAAACTGCAAATACTACTGGGTAGAGATCCAAATACCCGATCATGCTGGGAGAGGAGCTAGAAGTCAGCTCAGAGTGCAGCAGTGGATGCCAATCGGGTTGGACAGCTTACTTAGACCACTCCTCCTGTGGCTCCTCCCTGCCTCTAGAGTATAAGAAAGGTGACTCCTTGGAGGAGGAGGAAGAAGAGGACTTGTCCATGGTCTCTGATGCATCCTCTGGGCCTCCTCACTTGCCTGAACAGGATGAGCTCTCCCTCCGCTGTATCAACTCCCGCACTTGCTTCGAAGGAAATGGCTTGGCCAAGTGTGGCAGTGCCAAGAAGAGGCGAGTTGAGCCAGAACAACAATACCAGGAGCATTACTCTTCTCTGCTGGATGACACTGCCAGTTCACCTCTCCTCAGCCAACCCAAGGTATGTATGCAAATCTGGGTTATGTTCCACTTCGCTTGCCCTCATTGGTCACTGACCTCTTGGGGTTCACTCGTATTGCAGGCCATCTTCGCTGGCGAAGACAGCAGCAGCTACATGAAGACCCCCATGGAAGGCGATTTGGAGTTCTCTGGTGACTTCTCAGCTACCCATTTCAAGGTACATATTTCTTTCTCCCATAGCCATAAGCGCTTACTTGACATCTGCTGGTGTTGCTTTTTGTGTTCTAATTGGTAGTCGGATATTAAGCAGAGAAACAATACGACAGAAAAGCAAATGGGCTTCCTTCAATCCACTCCTCTAGTGAAGCCGAGACCTGCAAGACCAGTTAAGAGATTTCCATGCTTTGCATTGTCGCATGTTAATAATAAATAAATCGCGTTAAGTGTGTGGTGTGTGCTCCGACTCATTCTCGTTTGCTTTGGTTTGTCCGACTTCTATAGATGCCAAGGAAAGAAAGTGGAAAGAGGATTTCAAGAGAGTGATCCTATATCCCCTGCTCAGCAGAAGAAACAGAAGGATGAATCTAAGAGATCTCAAAGAGATCTTGCTTATTTTTTTTGTTGTCTCTCTCCGCGTCACCCCCTCTGTTATTTTTCTTGTGGCATGTCAATGTAGTTGGAAGCAAACAGTGGCATGTCAACGTAGTTGGAAGCAAGCACCCTAAGCAACACAGGAGGAAAAACAGAAATAAACAGTCTTCTGTTTTCTTTATTTTATTTTTTTTAACTTGATTTTTTTTTTTGTCATGAATGGAGGTAACCACATGAGGTTTGGAGGTTTTGTTCAGTTATGGATCCATACTTACCATGGTCTCGAAGGCACCACACCACGATCTTTCTCATTCAACCTCATCTCCAACTTTCCACGGGCACTCCAAGTAGAACATGCCCGATGGTGGATCCACAAACTTCCAGCCTGCCATCACGTGATCAGAAAAATATCAGTTAACTAATTTTTTTTAGCGCTACAATAATATAATAATACTCAGGCCAAAAATCCTTATCCAATCAGCAAACTTCCCTACTGCTACGATATCAGTATTCAGTAAGGGTCGACACCTTGACAACATACGAAATGGCGGACAAGAACAGTTACCATAGGATGTCACTTGTCAACAGAAGTTACACTCATAGTCACAGTCATAGTCGCTTTAATTATCAGCGTGACAGAGGAACAAAACACTTGCCTGTTGATGGGTGAGATTGAAGATTTAACTCCTGATGAATGATACGTATCACTCTCTTGCGAAAAATGGAAAAAGAGGAAAAAGTTGAACGTTTCCTGCGACCAGGACTGCCCGCTCCTTTGTATAGAAAAGGACGCATGCATGACAAATTTATCCATAGTAGGCTTGATCCAACAACAAAGGACAGGTGAAAGAGAAACATGGGTACCTTGTTTCGGCTTCAGTGCAATGCTTGTAGAATTCTTTTCCTGTTTCCCGAAGGGCCCAAATTCTTTGAATTTCTTTCATTTTCAAATTCTCTGAATTGATATCCAATTCAAAGCGACATGAATACTAAAGCCTGAGTTTATTTCTCATTTGAGCGATCCTTTCTCAGAGATGGAGAATACAGTGGTCTTTTCTTCCCAGTAGACAGTACAGGGATAAAACAATGTCTCTGTTTTTTAGGACAAAGTTCACAGGTGCTGAACCCTTTATTAGTCTAACCAAAGCCTAGGTTTACTTGGTTAATTTGAAGGAAAATTCCAAACAAGATGCCCTTGAGCAAGTGCCAGACCCATACGGGATACTTGTGAACTTTTAAATCTGAGATCCTTCCTCTAAATCTTCCATGCCCGGAGCATGTGGCCAATATAAATATAATGATCCCTCAACTCAATGAAGCTCAATATCTTCGTGTCTCCCAATTTTTTTTTTTTTTAGGTCTAGTGCCTCCAACACTGTCCCCCTTTGGAACTGTCTCTGGCCATGTGTCGTGCTAGTATATAATTAAATTAATTGTCCAGTCAATCATGCCCATGGAGCACTTGGAGTTTGGAATGTTCACCAATTTCCCCTGTTGTTCTCCTCAATTTCATTTAAAAATAATCTATTAGCGGAGAGAGTTCAGAAGACAACTAAACAAATGAGGCCCAGCCTTGTTGCAGTCACGTACGTTGGATGAGGAACTAGGAGGTATGGAATAAACATCCCATTGTTTCCAATCGCCCCAACCTTCTCTTTAAACTCTCTCCATCATAAATGGATTTGGTTGTGTTATTTAAGTTCTCACCAGAGATGGGTCTTTCATCGCTGCATAGCGAGGGTGTAACACTTGCCTTGCATGTGTGCCCAACCATCACACTAATCTTCATGTGAGCACGTGCACAGTTGCACAGGCACATACTCTCACATGCGCACATGTGCACGTGCAATTAATGCGGCTTTCGATGCTGGTCTCACCTCAAACACAGGCCTCATGTGCACTAGGTCTCAGGCTCTTAGCTCCATAGACTCTTAATCCAAGACATAAGCACAAGCGGAGTAACATGCTACCTTGGTAATCCCGATTACCTTCTCAGAGCGTGATAGTAGATTTACTGATTCTTGATCGACAGCAGGAACGCAAGGCAAATTCTTTGACCAGATTTATTCCATCCGAGACTGTTAAACCAGCAGTTCTTTGAGTTTGTTGCGTAGGAGATTCCCAGCCCCATGTAATCAACGAGCAAACCTGTTTAAAAAGCGAAAGTGAAGCTCTTGATGATCTATTCATCAGGGAGCAAATGAAAATTAAATAAAAACTACCATCTTGTAGTGACTTTAAGGAGGCGTTCCTACTCCAGAAATCTTAAAATCACTAAAAAAGAATCCCCAAAAAGGACGGTCAATCAAGGTCTGGGATAACTTATAAGAAGAGACATTATTAATGAAAACATCAACCCTTAAAAACAGTTTTCGAATTGACCATATAATCAATATAAAGTTTTTTTCCTATTGAGCGAACCGTTCACTCCATCCATTTAAAAAAAATGGAAATTTTTTCCCCACAATCTCTAGTTTGTCATGCAATAATTTAACAGACTTAACAATCTGACAAGCACAAAATATAAGGACAGGACAAAAGGGACCTAACTGCAGAAAGTAATAAGAATGTCTAAGCAAATGAAGTTCGCCACAAGGATGCTGCTTTTGACTTGGTCCATGAATTCCACAAGTTCAAACAAGACTGAAACTAAGCCACAAATATATGCGACATAAACCACAACGTCCCAACTTTATGACTGCTTTACTCATCATTATCCTCACCTTTATCAGCATCGCAGGCCACTCACCACGTGCTGCTTCTGGTCTCCATTAGATGAATTACTCTGATCAAAAGTGCGCGGGATAAACCACTTGTATTTTTCTCTACCGACCATTTAGCAGAATTCATCGCTGGCAAGGCAAGGCCATACTAAACATCTGAAAGCAATTACTTTCACTAAATTGATCTGGTCCAGGTTATTGATCGACAGGCCAATAAACCAATAGGAGAATTTTGGGGAAAGCAAGGGAGAAATACTAGCTTCTATTTGAACAGATACTTCGGTTTTAATTTCATACTTGCGGAACCATCTGACTTTCAAAGAGAGTCATGTTATGTCTTCTACTACATCAACTAAATAACTTGGGCTCCACATCAACAGTGAAAATTACGGTATGGATACATCCTAGGAGAAACTAATTTTTATTGAAAGAGTTGTGTAGGGAGTGAATCCACCAGGCGCTGAGGTATACGGAATCAAACTATATTATAGGAAGTGAACCAAGAGTTCTTCTACACCAAGTTTCAGTGGAACTATGTTTATAGTGGGAAAATCTGTGAATACATATGTAATTTTTTTCCCACCAATAAGTAAATAACTCTTCTCTTTTATTTTCTTCCAAAAAGAATAGAGTCTCTTCTCTAAACAAATCATAAGTGGTTAACTAGTACGTGTGCACTAGGTATTCCAAAAGTAGCAATCCTGGCATATATTTTTCCCTTGATTTATGCACCTGGGAAATTAACTGAAGAACAACTAGGTAAGTGGTCGTTTTTGTCTTTGATGATTGTGACATGGCTCTGATGACCACTCCAAGTAAACTTTTGGACAATGACAAGTGTTGGTCATCCAATTCTCCAAGGTTTTGTTGGAAGGAATGGGACTTCTAGCCAGGGTGGACCACCCTAACTAAGCAGGACAATTGAGGGACAACCTTAAGTTTTCCTTCAGTTCTGAGCTCTAACGCCTCATATCTGGACAGGATTCAATGCGTAATAACTGCTACAATGTCCTAATATACAGATCAGAGTTCAAAACAATAATCAGAATATGTAAACAATTTGCAAAGGCCAATGAGTACTTTAGATTTCCAAAGCGTGATTAGCTATAAAATAAAATAAAATAATTCAAAATGCTAAGGTTGTTAAGAATTTAGATTAAAAGTTCCGATGCAAACAAATAGTATGTTTTGATGTTCAAACCAATACAAGTAATCCAAAACTGGTCAGGGCTCCCACAACATTGAATTCTCATGGTTGATTGACATAATCAGATATTTTGACCATGCAGGCCAAGGGGACAAAGATATTGCCAATACCCACCAAATGAAGACATGAATCAAGAAGCTCAAACTCTATCTACCCAGTGAAAAAAAAAAATGGAAGCTGAAGAAAGTAGCACAACAAAGATGCAAGATCTCTAAATATTTGTGTACTACCTGGATATAATGCAAGCTCAATGCAGGAACAGAATTTGTCTCTGAATCACAAAGGTCCATCAGCATCCTAAGAGAACTCTAGTTTCGGATCATATTCTGACTATTTACTCATTTCTGAAGTACAACTTATATAAACAAACCAATGTTTATTCTTCAAAACTAAGAATAATCATAGTCCATTTTCATTTTTGAAGAAATATCTAGTTTCTCTCTGAAATTGCCAGGGCGGGAAGTCATATTACTTCATTTGACTGAAGTATATATAGAATTGGTTCAGTTAGCAGATTGCGATCAAGGAATGGAAGCACCCTACAAACATAACTAAAGTCTGGTTCAGTGCAAATCCTATAATTAAAGATAATATGTAAACAATAAAACTGTCGGAACTTTCAATGAGAAAAATACTCCAATGTGAATCCAAATGAACGAGAAGTGTGTTTTTTGTTTCTTACATTTCCAATTTTGACAAGGAACTATCACATCTTAACATTGTGAAACATGCTTTCAAGTTAATTATGGTCGTTTTCTTACACCAAGATTAAGGGCGGTTAGTACTTCTTGCATAAAAGTAAATTTTAACAGCATAGAATTTGACTATCTCATAATTTGAAGTTTCCATGTCTTAATCTTTCTGATAGACCAATTAATCAACTCTTAGGAAGCCAAAACAATAACTGTTTGTGTTCGTGATAGAGGGGCTAGAAATAGTATACTTAATGAAAAAGTGATTTCCTCTTGATTTTTTAGTGTTGGTTTACATATATAAAGCAAACATCATTAAGCCATACACTTGCAAGAAGCAAAAGTTGGTATGCTGCTTTTAAAGTTGAAGATTACGTGCAATTAATTGCATAGAATACCGATAGGAAAAGATGAATAATAGGAACTCCATCTGCCAGAATGGCTTCACGTAGCCACAGTTGTTGTAACAGTGATGCAAGATGTGATCTTAAGGCAACAAAAATGCATGGAAGGAAGAATGCATGGAAAGAAGAATGAACGACAGAACACTGGAAACTAGTGTTGAATATGAAGAAAGATATATAGTTACAGATAGAAGATAGCAAAAGAATTAGAAAAGGAACAGTAAATTAACTGAGAAGGAACAGTAATAACTGATTTCTTTTTCCCTAATTGTTTTGAATGACTATCGGCCGAGGTGATACTAATAGAAAATTGACTTTCATATTACTATTTCTTTTATACAATTTCTTGTAATACCGTCCTACCATGATAGCAGAATGTATAAAAATTTGAAATCTTTCTCATGGCTGCTACTAAGAGGACGCCAAGGGCATTCAAAGAATTGCCATTATAACGGTACCTCAAAAACTAGGAAAATTTTTCAAATTATAACTGATGTTGGGCGTCATATTGAATTTGGTTGAAAAAAAACTTAGTAATTGCCATGTTTTGCTTTCTAATTCCATCGCAAACAAACCAATCTCTGATCTACATGGTGTTCTTCAACTATAACTGAATTCTCATTGTTGAAGGGACCTTGTAAGATGACTCTATGTTCCAGACAGACCACATATTCGCATAATATCAAGTTGAATAATGATGATTTATTAAATTCCCCCATGGACCAAAGTGGATTTATAATATGGTGAAGTATTTTTTATGCAGGTTGTATTGACTGTAAAAGATGGCAAAGTTGCCTACTGAGGACAAAATGAAGGCAGGAACGTAAGTTTGTCAAATCATATCCCTGGTTTTTCCCATTCTTTTATTGGCGGAATGTTTTTTCCTTATTCTCCTTGCAAGCTGACCAAATGGCTAGTTGGCTACTACATAAATTCTGACTTCCCTACTGCAAAAGGACAATCTACTGTATCACTCATTAAAGTTTCAACAAAAAAGATCAAAGATAAGCTGTATTGCCACTCTTGTGGCATTGAAGGAAAGTAAGACACTGTTCATGTTATCACGGGCCGCCTTGATTGGCTTGCAAATGTTGGTAGAACAAAAAGTTACGTTTACTCTTTAAATGTAAACTACCACCTCGTCAAGGGATCTACCATTGTAGTCACATACTCACATCAATGTTAGGGCAGTATATATACTATAGAGCATCAGGAAGAAAAACACACTCTTTTGACTTCAAGTATGGAAGAAGCCATACCCAAATACCCAATCCGATCTCTTCGTCTCCTCCAAACCATCCACATCCGAGCTGTTCCAGCTGAGGTCGATCCCACCAGGTTACCTGGTCAACGTTCACGAGATAGTGGATCAATCCTGCTTTGGATAAAGAAAGTAGCCAGGCCTAAATACATTCAAGAGTAATGTACATAAATAGACATGTACGATGGTATTTGTGGACTCATCGAGGTTAATTAAAGAATTAAAGAAGGAAAACGGTGCGGAGGAATGCGGCTACTAAACCTTAAACTGCCTCCCCAAGAGGAATACGGGAGAAGTATTAGCAGTAGCTTGGGGGAGGTGCTTACGAAAAAAATTACTCTCACTAAATCCGCCATGGCCCCGCTCCAATTCAGCGCTGGTGCGTGCAGACCTCTCGGCTTTCTCAACGCCAACCAAACAACAACTTCAACAACGACACATATTGGGCGGTCACCGTTCGCCATGGGCGAGAGCAGCGATTAAAAGTCTGACCGAGAGCGCGCCCACTCCCTCCACTTCCCTCCATCCCTCCCGGCTCCCTCCCCTCTCACTTCAGCGGCAGAACGGCCAGCGATGTCGCTGCTGCTGCTGCTGCTCCTCCTCCCGCCGCTACCGCCCATTCCCCCCCTCGCGGTGCCGCCGGAGATCCGCCGGATGGTGAGGCTCACTTACCCGACCGCCGTCACCACCCTCATCGGCTACGGAATCTTTTTCGCCTTCGGCCTCCTCCGCGACCTCTTCCGCAAGCTCCTCAACTGGTCCAAGTCCGACGACTCCCAGGTGTTTGCGCTTTCTCCTTTACCGCCAGACTTATCGCCGATTGCATCCGGGTTAACGGATACGGGTTTTGCTTGCTGGCAGGGTTATGCGCCCATATGTCCGGCGTTTGAGGATTTCTACACCCGTCGCATCTACCACCGCATCCAGGTCGGTCCAATTTCTTTTTGGCATTTTCCTCTTCTACATCTTCTTCTTCTTCTTCTTCTTCTTCAGAATTGTTCGTTCGGATCTTTGCGCTTCGGTGGAGTGCTTCTCTTAGTTGGATAAAGGGAATTTTTGTCTAGTCAGATCGAAAAGTCGAATTTCTTAAATGGTTCAACTCTCGGACTCCGAGCCCCACAAATGCCCGAACCCGGTTCAATTATTCTTCCCGGAAAACGCCAGTAGATGCTGCTTCCTAAGCGCCGCCGCCGCCGCCCCTTGCGTTTGTTCATTTTTCCACCGAGGAGGCGGGGGGCCAGCGGTGGAGAAACGAGACGCTTCCGAAGGCAAAAAGGAAGAGTAGCAAAAGGACGTAGTGTTTTTTTTTTTTGTTTATCTTCATCATTCAGGGTGGATCATCTGCGTCCAGTTTCATTCGGCTCGGATTGGTCAATGATTCAATTTCTAGCGGGTCTGCAAATGACCTTGCAGATCAAATGACATCGATGCCCAGGATTTCGTAACCTATATACGCTACCTTTTTACGTGTTGCAATTTTCTCTTGAATGCGTACTGGGTTGTAGAATAAACTCTTTGCTCGGGTCAATGAAGATTTTTTTTTTTTAATGAACGGAATTGATGTGGGAAAAAAGCTTTGTCTAGCTTGTGCTCAACACGTCCTTCTTGCAACTAGGGTAGGCTTCTTTTGGGAGAGGGAGTCTTCTTGCATCAAGTTGACAGTTAGCTTGATCGGCATATGGTATTTGGTTTTCTGGTTCGTGATTGGAGATCTACTATTTTATAGCGTTAGAGAATCTTCATAATTGTAATCCATGGCATTTTTTATTGTTTTCAGTAATATTTGTTTATGTTGCTATTATCTTTCTTTTTTGGGATTTGTTTGGGAGGTAGGTCTTGCAATGGTTCTCTGGAACCAATTACTGGCTTCAGTCCTAGTATGTATTCTCCCAGTTCATTACTAGGGAAATAGTAAAAGATTTGACACATGCAGCGGTTGTATACATGAGGTTGTGACTGAGTTTAAATTGTCTTTGATGAAGAAGTCGTGGAATAGTTAACTTGAATTAGTGGGAGTTAGGTGGGTGACAAACGGATGTAGAGGTGCCTCAGTAGCAGGGCTTTGAGCCTTTGATGCAGAAAGATTTAGCTAACATGATGGTGTTTCAGATGATAAATGAACTATATGTGTTTGATATGGCAGGATTGTTTTGGTCGCCCAATCTCGAGTGCACCGGATGCTTGGATCAGTGTGGTCGAGCGTTACTCCAATGATAATAACAAGACTCTACAGTATGTTAATTTTGCATCGATGTCAATCTCATCTTGATTTTTTTTTTTTTTTTTAAGAAGAAGAAAGATATTGGTTGGTTTATGGAAGCTCTTCCAGACCAAGAGGAGTTATTGATCGCAATCCGTTCATGTATGCAGCCGAACTACAAACACAACAAGATGCCTCAACCTCGGATCATACAACTATCTTGGTTTTGCTGCAGGAGACGAGTACTGCACCCCTCGTGTGATCGAATCTCTCAAGAGTTATGCTCCTACTACTTGTAGCTCGCGGGGAGATGCAGGTATGTAGAGTTTTTCTCCTTGAAATGTCTAAAGATTTTTTTTTTTTCCCTAAAGAGTTTGGGCTTCTGCTCGATATGATTATGACAAGGGACCACTAAGTTGCATACTGAACTTGAGGAGTTGATAGCACGATTTGTGGGAAAACCAGCGGCTATTACTTTTGGCATGGGATATGTGACAAATTCTTCCATAATTCCTGCTTTAGTCGGAGAGGTTCATACTCAATTTTAACTTCTTTTTTTTTTCTTCACATGTTCATGCAATTTGGTATCCAAGATGAAATTATGTGAGTGCTAATTCACACTCTTGTACTTAAACAGGGCGGTCTAATTATTAGTGATTCATTCAATCATAATTCCATCGTCAATGGTGCTCGAGCTTCCGGTGCCACAGTTCTGGTTTTCCAACACAACAGTAAGCTCTGCACATTGAGCGCGACATTGAGCTTTTCTCAATTTGATTGTTGTTGAAGATTTGATGTTACTGAGCTCCTCGTAATTTTATCAAAGGTTTATTTTGGATAACAGGTCCGTCTCAATTGGAAGAGTTACTGAGAAAGCAGATAGTTAAGGGGCAGCCTGGCACTGGCAAACCATGGAAGAAGATAATGGTCATTGTGGAAGGAATATACAGTATGGAAGGAGAGTTCTCTAAGCTGCCTGAGATAGTAGTTATCTGCAAGAAGTACAAGGTTTGTCAAAGTCCCATGTTGAGAATCTACTCTAATACATATTCACCATTTTCTATCCCCTTAACCACATTTATTTAGCAAATAAATTTGATGCTTTTCCTACATGTATGAAGTTTCTCTTCGTGCAGTAACAGCTATTGTCTGTCTGGGTCAGGCTTACATATATTTGGACGAGGCACACAGCATAGGTGCTGTTGGAAAATCTGGCAGAGGTGTATGTGAGCTCCTTGGGGTGGATCCAGCTGATGTTGATATTATGATGGGAACTTTTACCAAGTCATTTGGGTCCTGTGGAGGCTATATTGCAGCTTCAGAGGTTTACCTCTTTAATCTTGATCATCTCTATCCTTCAAGTAATAACTTAATGTCAAATTATCCCCTTAATTAAGATCGGAGTTCTTTGAGCATGTCTTAATGTGATGTATCTCTGTACTAAGGCGTGTTTATAGAAAAGAGCCATTTTGTTTCTCAGGACATCATTCAGTACCTCAAGTATGCTTGCCCAGCACATCTCTATGCCACGTCCATGTCGTCACCAGCAGTTCAACAAGTTATATCTGCAATCAAGGTCGTTCTTGGAGAAGATGGATCAAACAGAGGTGAGAGTTGCAGCCACAGCAATCCCCTGGTCATTTTGTAATGGCACCTAAGTACAAATTGATCTGTGGTTAAACCAGGAGCCAAGAAACTTGCACAGATTCGCGAGAGCAGCAACTACTTCCGGTCAGAACTTAAGAAGACGGGCTTTGTGGTTCTTGGTGACAATGACTCGCCGGTCATGTCTATTATGCTATACAACTTAGCTAAACTCCCTGCTTTTTCTCGTGAATGTTTAAGGCAGAATGTAAGCATGTGGCCAGGCAGTGTTGCCATATATATTTTATGCTACAAAATAAGATCATGTGCGTTGCTAGTTCTATTCAATAATTGATCCTTCTTGTAGGTTGCGGTTGTGATTGTAGCATACCCTGCAACCCCGGTTTTGCTTGCCAGGGCCAGGATCTGCATATCCGCCTCCCATACCAGGGAAGACCTGATAAGAGGCTTGAAGGTAAAGAAAACTGTGTAAAGATTGCCGATTAATTTGCATCATTAACATGTTGAATGACTTTTCCAAACTTTGATTCTTCTATCTTGAGCTGTTTGGAACGAGACCAATCTATGTATGTTTAGTCTAACAAGATAGATTTATATCAGATTTTTTTTTTTTTCAATCCTTGTTTAATCCTTTTCAGGTCATCAGCGAAGTTGGTGACCTTGTAGGGGCCAAGTGCCTCCCTGCCGAACCAGAGAAGATAAAGTTGGATTGAGATAAAGACAGAATAAGAGGCATTAATCACACTGAAACAAAGATAAATACATGTTACCTACATATTTAATTCTGTTACTTCCTTTTCATCATCCAAGATGGATGACTTGTTTGGGCAAAGCCTTGTTCATATATTATTTGATATTTATCAGAAGCGAACATTTTGTAATTCTCTGACTGCTGTTTATATAATTAATTCTTTTTATTAGCAAAATTCTATGTAAACGGTGCGAATAATTAGGCTATAGCTTCCAAATAATTTTAATCATCACATGAACTAGAGTTTTGAGATTTTAATTGACCAAGTGAATGTTAAAGGAGCGCCTTTTTTTCACTGTCAGTAGTTCATGGCATCTCGTCTGAAGCGCTTTGCATATAGCGCTATCTTGGTCAAAGCTCTAAATAAGTTATAAACAAATTATAAAGTAACAAATAATAGAAAAGAAAATAATTGAGCTTAAAAGTAAAAAAAAAATAGAAGATATGAAATATAAATTTAAAAAGTAAATAATTTTAGTTAAAAATTGTCATATAGCAATTTACTTTCAACGTAGAAAGTAAATTTATTTATTTTGATTAAACATTATTATGTACATAAGCATTTAGAGTACATTTATTTATTAGATTTGAAAATTCAACATAAAATAGATATGTAGCAGATAATTATTCTACTTTTTTCTTCAATGAGGGTACTTGGGCATGACCGTCTAGCGGAGTTAATACTAAAGTCAACGAGGATATTTAATACTCGACTTATCGGTAGATACGTGTCCAAATCTATGCGCTGATCTTGTTAAATTGTCACATTCAATGTCGGCTTCTTTAAACGGAATTAATTCCGCAAAATCAATGCGCAAAGAATTGTCGAGATGATTGAAATCATCACTGTTCGAAATCTACACACCTTATGATTTCCAAATGACTGACCCCAACTTCACAAGTAGTCTGTAGCAATAAATTATTATTATTATTAGGTTTGATCAATTAATTTTGAAGATATCGATTCAATCTTACAAAAAAATTTTATCGACTATCAAAATTAATCCGAAAAGTATTCACAATCCGATAGCAAAGTTTGACCTCGATCACAACGTCCCTACAAATCGTTCAATATTGAAATCATATTTTGCTTATGAAAATAATTTTTCAGACTCAATACTCAGTATACAAGTTCAACAATTTTAGAGTCATCAAATATAAGTTTTATATATTCACTATTAAATATTCTAGTAAAAAATTGAATTATGTCCGAGTGTGAAATGTCATTGCCTCTTACTTTTTAAAAAACAATTATAAATATAAAAAATAAAAGCAAAAAAATATTTTGAGAGAATTATATTATATTAAATTTAATAATTTAAAAGTAAAAAAAAATTCTTTATTAAAAATTTTAAGACAATAAAATTAAAAAAAAAAAATAGATTGGTAGTAAAAATTAAAAAAAATATATAAATAAATTTATATTGAATCATACAATTAATATTATTATATAAAAAAATATTGTTAAAAAGTAAAATATATTAAAATAAATAATATTTTAAAAATATTAATCAGCCTGTCCATGATTCAATTATAAACCGATGACTGATGAATTGACTAATAATAATTTTGGAAAGCAAATATCAACTGCGTGATAATTAGTAGTGACCATAAGGAAAATAATCTTTCTGGGCAAGAAAATAAATATAGAAAAAAATTAAAATAAGTAAATAAAAATATAAAGAAATTTTTTTTCTTCTGGTTTCTATCCTTGTATTAGTGTTTCTTTTTTACTTAAATATTTTTGGGAAATATTATTCGTCTCATATTTCAAAATATTTAAATTAAATCCACTAATCACTCATGACTTTGGCGTCGTTGAACCCTTCATCAATATAATTTTCCTGAATTATGAAAATGAAATTTCCTTAGTTAACCGCATGCCAACAACCATTAATCGTGACAAGGGAATCTTAATAAATGATTCTTAATGCTAGCTTATTTTTTTCGATCTATTATTCTTTTTTTTTAAAAAAAAAAGGTTGACTTAGACTTAATATGCCAGCTAATATATATATATATATATATAAAATAATATGCTATGTACCTTACACTGCGCGACTCGTGCACGACAACATCTCAACCGTCGGATCAAAATCGCGATTGCAGAAACGCACAGTGTTTTTTTCGTCGTTGTCGCCGTTGATTCACCGTCGATCGACAGGATCACGGTCGGTTTCCGATCGGATTGCAGTCGAATTGAGACCGAAATCCGGCCTTCCGACGACGAGATCGACGACATTCACGCGCGGTTATTGTGCGTCGCGCACAGTTAGACAGAGAAACGAAGCTCAGTATATCAAGTTTATATATAGGAAAATGATATGTTACGTATCTTATGCCGTAATCGCGACCGTTTTCGACCGTAATCCAGTCGGAAATCGATTGGGATTCGGTCGGCACCGGAGTCCGGACGAATCTCGATCGATTTTCAACCAGAAACAACCGCGATTGTGACCGCGATTGCGACCGTCAGTGGTCCGGCCACGATTGTGACCATTTCCGATTGCAATTCGGTCGGAAATCGATCGGGATCTGGCCGAACTCCGGTGTCGATTGAATCTTGGCCGGGGTGCCGATCGGATCCTGGCCGATTGTCGGTCGGAATCCGACCGATCGACAGTGAATCGACAACGACAAGAGTGAAAATCACACGGAAAAAATAGTAATAGTGATTTTAATCTGACGTCTGAGACATTATCGCGCACGAGTCGTGCAATATAAGATACATAGCGTATCATTTTCCTATATATATATATATATATATATAGTTTCCGAATTATCTTTTATGCAATTTCATCTTTAAAAAAAAAATCCCACGAACCAAGCAAATCCTAAGTTTTAAGTTATTTATATAATGAATTTATAAAGATAACCAAAATTATTATTTAGTAAAAAAGATGATACATTCCTCTAGATGAAAAAAAAGAAATCATAATTAACTTTTGACTATATTAATGTATGATTCAGGACAGAATAGATACTATGTGAATGCAGGAATAACCAAAATCATTACCTAGGTAGTCTTAATTCGATTCGTGCAATTTAATTAAATGAGATTAAGTACGGCTAGCATTGGACCATTAGCTGTTTAGGTACAAGTCAAATTAAGATTTCGTAGAATCAGGCATGCATTATTTTTTATCGAGGCTTTTTTTAATTCACACTATATTTTAAGTCTTTAAATTAATTAATTTTGAGAATGATAAGTTTATAAAAAAAAATTATTAGTCATCGAAAATAAATTTAAAAAGTATTCGATGAAACTCAATTTTTATAATCGTATTATCTTCGTAAAATTATTTAATAACGAAATTATATTTTATCCATGAAGATAAATTTCATTTAATCAATGCCATTAAATATATATTTTTTATATTCATTATTAAATATATTTTTATAAAAAAAATAAATTATACCATTCTATAAAAATATCTCTCTCTTCTAAAATATTTCTGTTGCACTTGCACTTGTTCTTTATTCTGGAAGGCTTTATCCATATCTTTTTGTCCTACGCTGGGGGTAATGATTTGCATGGCGTGTATCCAATGTCGTTCATGAATTAAGCGTCGATAGTGACAGTAGGTGCTTTTATTTTGGGTCCCATCAATTTCACTCACCCGTTCAACATCAATTCCGTAGCGACACGTGTCAGTAATCAGGCAGATTAATGGTAATTGAGACCCAAATGAATCGACGGGCCGTTTGATCTAGAAATGAGAGGACGGAATAATAGTATATAAAGTGGTTGGTTAATAAATTTAAAAATTAAAAAAAAAATAAAATTATTCTTAATTATTTAGAAATGAAAAAAAAAAATCAAAAATAATATGTTTAAGATTTATTTCCATCGGCTCTTGATCCCATCTATTTTCTCTCTATTTGTTGCTCCTCTGTCATTGTTGTCTTCGTCATAGTCACCACTGTTGCCTCAGCCATCGTCGTCCCTGACCATCAATGTCGCTCATCATCCCCTCCAATCGTCATCACTAGACTTGACAAATCGGATAATGGATCGGATTCGTGTCTTGACACGATCTAGACACGATCTGAAAACATTAATCCATATCCAATCCGTTTAATTTTTCGTGTCAATGGGTTCAATCCGAACACGAATCGCTTAATTTTGGATAGACACGATACGATCCATTAGACACGAAAAAAAGACATGTAAAACGAATTGCAAGATACGATCCGAATCAATAGACACAAAACAACCCATAATTATACGAAAATATAATAACTTAAACAAAGTATAAAATAGATTACTAGACATGATCTACACTAATAGATACAAAAAGACCCATAAGTACATCCACTGTCGGCTATCATTGTCCATTGATCGTCGCCTCCGTCGACCACTTGTCATCACCGATCGTCGATCGCTCGCCTTGGATCATCCGTCGTCATTACCTGTCGTTATCGCTCATCTGTTGTCGACCGTCATTGCCCTTGCCCATCGACTATCGTCGCTTGTCTGTTATCAGATGTCACCGCCCATTGTCAACTATCAATCGCCCCCGTTAATTGTCGATCGTCGTTGATCGTCGATCGTCGATCGTCGCCGCCCACCAGTCGACCACTATCGCTTGCTCATCATCGTCGTCGCATGTCCATTGTCTTCGCCGTTGTTTGCCCGCCACTCGTTCATTGTCATCGTCTCCAACGTCCAGATAATAATATTAATAATCATATTTAATTTTAATTTATAAATCGAATAATAGTTTTGAAATGATTACATTCTAACCGACTATTAAACTCATTTCCATCTGCACTCAAATCAAATGCAGGTTTTCTTTGAGGAAGGATTTAATATCGCATCTGCATTTCAAAGAAATAAAATCACTCGCCAGGTGAGCAGCTACTTGGCCCAACTAACGTTGGGCTCGAGTTTACGTAACAAAAGAGTTGTTTTTTCAGGGCTTTGGATTTCACAAAACGAGTTTTAACTTGTTCTAATTTATATATCCTTATAATTATAATTTAATAAAACATTATTTTAATTCACGGACCACATACTATTTTCTTATTTTTAATACATCATGAATAATTTAATATTATTAAAAAATTCAATTCGGTGTATAAAAATTGAAAATAAAATTATTTATGAATGTCTTCTAACTAAATTTAATATATATATATATATATATATATATATATATATATATATATATAGAGAGAGAGAGAAATCACTATTCACACAAGTCATAAACAGTGAAACCGCTAAATTAGGCACCTAGTTGATCAGTGGTGTATATATATATATATATATATATATATATATAGAGAGAGAGAGAGAGAGAGAGAGAGATCTTCTCCTGCGCGACCATCTCGTGCGAGCTCGTGTGCTTCACGCGTGAGCCACACGCGTTGCCGCCGTGGCCGTCGCATCGTCGGGCCATCGTCGATCGCGGGACCGAGCGCGATCGATGCACAACTCATCGGCGGTCCAGTGGGACTCAAATTCCGATTGGTTAGCATCCGGAATCCGATGCAAATCGACAGGAAACGACCAAAACACACGACCAACAGTAGTGTGACCACTGCCGACTGTGATCTGGACGGATTCCGATCGAATCACGGTCGGAATCCGACGCTGGACAGATCGATAGTCGACGCCGGTTCGTCTGGTACACTCAACCGACCGCGTCCTGTATACTCGACCGGCCGTGTGTTTCAGTGGTTTTCGGTTGATTTGTGTCGGATTCAGAGCGCAAACCGATCGGAATTCGAGCCCCGCCGGACCTCCTGCGAGTTGCGTGTCGATCGCACTCGGTCCGACGGTCGGTGATGGTCAGACGGCGACGACGACAACGTGCGTTGGTCGGCATGGAGCAGACGAGCGCGGAGAATTTCGTTGCGCAGGCGAAGAAATTCTTATATATAGAGAGAGAGAATTTTCTTCTCCTACGCGACGATCTCGTGCGTGTCCATGCACTCCACACGTAACCCATGCGCGTTGCCGTCGTCGTCGCCACGTCGTCCGGCCATCGGCAGCCTCTAGATCGGGCGCGATCGATGCGCAACTCGTCAGCGGTCCGACGGGCTCGAATTCCGGCCGGTTAGCACCCGAAATCCAACGCAAACCGATCGGAAATGACCAAAACACACGGTCGATAGTGGCGCGACCACTGTCGACCGTGATCGGACTAGATTCTGGTCGAATCACGGTCATAATTCGATGCCGGACAGACCGACAGCCGACGCTGGTCCGTCTGGTATACTCGGCTGCCAAAATTAGACGGTCAATTTTGGTCGCGATCGGACCGGATTCTGATTGAATTACGGTTGGATTCGGCGGTGGACGGACTGATAGCTAACGTTGGCCCGTCCGACATCGGATTCCATGCGCAATTCGGCCGGAATCCGGTCCGATCGCGGCCGACAGTGGTGTGCGGATTTCGGGCGCTAACTGGCCGAAACCCGAGCCCTGCCGTACCGCCAACGAGTTGCGCGTCGATCGCGCCCGGTCCGACAGCGGGCGGACGGTGCGTCGGCGACGGTGGCAATGGCCATTAGTCGGCATGGAGCGGACGGGCACGCATAAATTGATCGCGCAACCACATGATGTCGGAGCACTCCATGTGATGCCCAACCACCCTCTACCATTCAACTTCATTGTTGAACGATTAGAATATGATGAATTATTGTTGCTAGTGAGTGGATGGAATTCATCGAATTGTTGCCGCTAGCATCATGACAATTGGCGGTCCCAATCACAACCAATTTTGATTAGAATTCGATCGGACTCCTGTGCCAATCGAATTGTGGTCGGATACTATTAAACAGTCTCTAGCATCACATACGTTGGGTATGCAATTGAGTCGGATTCTAATATCGAGCGGATCACGGTCGAATTTTGACCCGATTATAGTCGGATCGCGGTCGAATTCTGGCCAAATTATGGTCGCCAATGGCCGTGACACCGACGATCAAATTCTGATTGAAATTCGATCGGAATTTAACTGTGATTCGATCACTCGGTCGACTGGATGACGACCCCAGCGGATTCAGAGATTCACTATAGTGCTCAGTGGAGAAGAACACAGGCAGGTGCACTGTACATTTCTCATTTACCATGCAATTCCATGAATTGGATGGAGATCGGACGACTTGCAGCGCGCCGCGTACGGGTGCGCACCAACCATCATCTCGGATAACAATCCTTTATATATATATATATATATACAACTCATCCGTGATCATTCATGAATATCTTTATTATCCATCGTCTGATCAGGTAAGCACCATATTTACGTTGCGTGACTCGTACATGATAATAGAAAATGTACAATAATTCCGTCGTCGCCCAAGGCAAGCACAGTAGTAGAGAATGGACAATAACTCTTCCCTATTGGATTGTCGTCGTCCTTGACCACTTGACAATGTTGTGAGTCATCCGACCTCTATCCAATTCATAGGATTGCACAGTAAATAGGAAATATACAATACTCCTGCCCGTGACTTTTTTCTCTGATGAGCGCTATAGCCAACTCCTGAACTAATTGGGGTCGCCGACATTATCGTCCGACCTACCTGTTGACCTTAACTGTAGTTAGATTTCGATCGGAATCCAACCACAATTGCGGCCACTAGCAGTCGCAACAACCCTAATGTCGCTATCCGATTGATATGTCGACCAAACTGAGGGTCAAATTTTGATAGGAATATGGTCGAATTTCAACCACAAGGGCCACAACCGTTGGTGATTGTAATCGCGATTCGATCGCAACTGACGCATTAGAGACCATTGATGCTAGCGTACCGCAATCACAATTTATTTTGGTCAAAGTCTATGTCGATCCAACCAAACTTCAGTCCCGATCGGATCGCGATCAGATTCTGGCTCGATTGCGGCTGGACTTGGTCACGATTGTCGCTGCCAGCAGCCACGACTCTGGTGGTCGAATTCAGCTGGATTCTGACCACAATTCGATCATAATCTGACCATTCGTGGTGATGCTGGGCGACTAGGGGGCGCCGATAGTTCGATAGGGAAAAGTTACTGTGCATTCTCCGTTACTGTACTTACTCAAGCAACAATGGAATTACTGTACATTCTCTGTTATCGTGCACGAGTCATACAATGTATGGCACGCATATTATTTATATATATTGCGCAATGTATCAATATGCGTCGCATCGTTTGATCCATTGTGATTGCACAGTAAACAAGAAATATACAGTACTCTACCCATGACTCTTCTTCTCAGGTGAACGGTATAGTCAACCCCTAAATCCGTCGGAATCGTCGCTCTTGTCCGACCGACTAGACTACGGTCGGATTGAAATCGAATTATGACCAAAATCCGATCGAATTGTGCCCGCCAGTGTCGTAGTTGCTGGTGATCGCAATCGTGTCTGATTTCGGTCGCAATCTAATCGAAATCTGACCGAACGATGACTGCAATTGCAACGAACGCCCGATGAAGAAATACTGTGTATTTTTCATTACTGTGCAATGCGACCAGGTGCACAAAAATAGGCACTTAGGATATCCTATGCGACGACTTTGTTCGTGCCCCATGCATGACCATGATGCACAGTAATGGAGAAAGAACAGTGCTTTCCTTGTGCATTGTTGGAGCACCTATGTGTCGTTTGAACGATGAATACTATAGCTTATCCCTTGAACTTGTCGAGATCATCTCCGTCGTCCTATCTTGCAGATTGCAATTAGAATCTGATCGAATTACTGTCGTCAGCGACCCTAATTCAAACTCCGATCGGACCGTTGCCGGATTCCAATCTGATCAAGGATAGATTTTGACCGGAATTAGAGTTCGGTCGGACTGCGATCGAAATTCGACTACGATTCGATCGGACTTTGAGTTCGATCGAACCATGATCGGATTCCAATCTGATCGTGATCGGAATCCGACCGCTTGCTGGCGATGCCGAGCAACAAGACCGATCATGGTGAGTTACTATGCTTGCTCGAGTTCTTACGAATGCACAGATTTCCATCGCCTAAGAAATCTCGTGCACCTTATCATGTGCATCCGTGTGCAATTGCTCGATCCACACCCCTGATTCGCCCGCATTGTCCCTCTCGTTGCACGACATCCCAGTCGAATATGCGCTAGTCTTATTTCTAAACCTAGTCGGGTCCCCTGCGCCATGTCCCTCTCCGCAATTGCGACATTGATCGGTTGTGATGCAACAACGATTCACCCACAATACGATGGCGATTTCGGCACGATGTTGCGATCACGATCAAGTCGAAATCCAACCGCACCCCCACTGGGATCCGACCGCGATCCGTGTGATGTCGAGGGCGAGTAGCCGTGATATGTACGATAGCGAACGCCGATGGTAAAGACACTGTGCATTGCTCGTTCGCGTATAGACGTGCAAGATACCATCATCCAAGATATTAAAAGTATATATATATATATATATGACCGATCGGATTTCAGTCGGATTTCGATCAAATTGCAACTGAAATCCGATCGAATTGCAACCGCTAGTGTTGCAGTCGTTGGCGACGATAATTGTGGTTGATTCTGGCCACAATCCGATTGGATTTTGATGTTGGTCGGATTGTGGTCGGAATTCGACTGTGGTCTGATTGGACTCCGACTGCGGTTCGATCGAACTTTGACATCGGTCGGACTGTGATTGGATTTCGTCCGAAATTCGATGGACGGTAGTAGCTTCTTTGCATGATAAAAAAATATTGTACATTTTTTATTTACTATGCATCGTAGATGGGTCTAAAAAAAGATGTTTATGATATCAAATTCGTATGTATATATTGTTAGAAGTATGACGAATACAATCAAAATCTCACATTAGTAAGACAAGAAAAAATTCATATGCTTATAAGATGAAAAAAAATCTCTATTGGTACGAGACATTTTGGGTAAAGTCCAAAAATAAAACCATGAGGGCTTAGACCCAAAGTCGACAATAGCATGTCATTGTGGAGATATATGAATCTCAGGGCCGTAACTTTCAAGAGGCCAAAGAGGCAACCGCCTCAGGCCCCGACTTAGAAAGGGGCCCATAGAAAAAAATTTTAAAGACTTAATCGTAATTTTTAAAATATTATAGAGTTTTTTATAATATTATAAAAAATAATTAAAGTATATAGTAAACCTACTCACTTTCACAACCGATTAAAAAACTTTCACTTTTTATGGAAAAAATATTTTAAAGGGCTTAATCATAATTTTTAAAATATTGTGAGGGTTTTTTATAATATTATAAAAAAATTAAAAGGTACAGACTGATCTCTTCCTCCTCATTCATACTTCGTAATATCTTTTTCCGTCGACCTCTTTAATTTTTCTCTCTATTTTTAATCCTAAATTTTTTATTAAATTCTAATTCATCTCCCTATCAATTTTTTATCGTCGTCGTCATTGTTAGTATCATCACCGTCGCAGACATTGCTTATCGTTGTACAATTGGACCGTGATTGCTAGCATCGTCATCGTCTCACTTCATATTAAATTGATCATTGAGAATTTGAGGTGGAGTTAATCTTGAACGATAATTTATTTTACAGAAGAAATATGACTTTGTTAATTATGTTATTCTTAATCCTAATTCCTAAAAATATATTTTACATTTAAATAATTCAAATAGAATCGATATTCTTAATCTAATTCCTAAGAATCTATACATTCAACTTTCTCAATTTTAAGTAGAATACTTCATCCGTATCATCCTGCTAATAAATAAATTTCTTTGATAACTAAATTTAACTTTAGAATTTATAGAACCATCCTGCTAATAAATAAATTTCTTTGATAGCTAAATTTAACTTTAAAATTTATAGAAAATTAGTTATTTAATTAAAAAAATTGATCGAGTGACTTGTTTGATTTCAAAGTGTAAGAGAGAAATTGAAAGTCAATGACATAATTTATAAGTAGGTTTAATTTTAAAGAGCACTTGAAAATGATTTTATAGATATTATCTGGAGTAAATTATCATTATTAATTTTAAATTACTCTTTTTTTTATTATCATAAAATTATTATTATTTTACAATGCAATGTGCATTTAAGGATTAATGTTATTTTATACCCAAATGATTCTTAATTTATTTTTTTACAAAAATATGCAAAAATATATTAGCAAGAGCCAAAATTGAATTTATTTGATTTTAAGAAATGATATTTTATTTTTATTTTTAATAATTCAAATATTCAAGAGACAAAGGAAAGGAAGAAAAGTCTATGAAAGCGACTAGTATTTATATAATTATTTTAAATATTTATTAACTTTTTATTGATGTAATATATTATTTCTAATTTATTTATGTATTTATTATATTTGTTATTTATAAATTAAATTTTATAGTAATTTATCATAATAAAAGGGTCTATTTTTTTATTATTCGCTTCAGGTCCCGTTTAACACAGGTACGGCTCTGATGAATCTTATAGGCATTAACAATTAGTATCAGAGTCATGGTCCATGTCAAGTCATGAACTTTGAATGAAGTGGAGCTCTCATGTTCGGATCAAAAGAATCAGATACTAGACATGAAGTCCAGTTGGATCGGGAGGATCAAACAATTGACAGGAAGATTCAGTTGAGCCAGAAGGGTTGGATAACTGGCAGAAAGTTCAACTGGGTCAAGAGGACCTGACAGTTGATAGAAAATTCTGGTGGATTGAGGATCGGACATAAAACAGAGGAAGTCATTCGATAACAGATAGACTTGAAGGGGACTAAATGTGGTTCTTCGTTTGAGGAGAAATTATTGAGAGTATGAGAAATACAATCAAAGTCTCATATTGATAAGATATGAAAAAGATTATACATATGCTTATAAAATAAAAAGATAATTTTATTGGTATGAGACATTTTAGATAAAACTCAAAAATAAAATTATAAGATCTTAAATTAAAAATGAACAATATCTTACCATTATAAAAATATATAATTTTTATATACACTAATATATATATAAAGTCAGTTCCCACTTAACACTCGTTCTTGCGACCTTCGGGCCACTTATCTATTATTATTCTTCCTAACGAGTTAGCCGTCGATGTTACGTACCTACAGTGCTACAAACCGGATTAGCATGGTCTACTGCGGTTGCCTATATTTCTTGGCAATTTGCGCGTGTCACGGGAAAGTAAGAAATAAGTCATGCCGCTCAATGCAACGCCAAGACATAACGGGTGGAGCCACGTACGTACAAGATTATCCGGACTTTAGTCCAGGATTTTTTATTTTTTATTTTTTTATTTATTTTCACTGTAACACAATTAATTTTTTTTTTCACATTTAGTCTGAATTTAGTCTGGGATAAAATAGTTAATCCGACGATTAAGGGCTGGCTTCGCCGCTGTAGACAAAACGATCATTTTGTACCTCATCTGGTTGTGATGTTTTCTAGCTAGCTAGTTTCCCTCGGCATGGGTTTTTCAGCTTCCAACAGATTCGTGTTTTTTAGACAAGAACGCCATCTATTCTTTGTTTTCATCCTTTTATTTCCTTAACTATTAGTGATAGCGGTGGCAATTATAGCATGACCTTGATTCTTGTAGTTATGAACATATATATAGATCGAGAAACAGATGTAACGGAGAAAAAATATCACCATCGATCAACAGTTGATAATGGAACGTGAAGAATGACTAAATATATATAAGTCGAGCCTTTTTTTTTCCCCTCCTTGCATTCCTTTAAATGCAAATGGACCATTTTTTTGGCGAGACGAATTAATGAGAATTTCCCGGCCAGCTAGAACACTATTTTGTCCCAGATCAAACGTGTCCTAGTGCCATTAAAGCACGCGGCACTGTTCTTTATTCTGATAGGAAACTTCGTGGTACTTTACCTTAACACTGTAACGCCCATTCGTTTGGTCTCCATTCTGTTATTAATTAATCGATCTCCATGAATTTAATTTATTTTTGCTGACTGATAAATCAACGTATTGTACTGCCTCCGACCTCGAAGTAAGTACATCTTATCTCTTCCCTCGTTTTCAGTTTCTTAATTCCTCGCCACAACTTAATGCTTATTTTTATGTTTTCTTTTGAGGGGAACGTCCAGATCAACATCAATATCTTTTCTCTCATTTATTAATTGTCTGTTAAACGAATTAAAGTTAATACGTACTGTAGTTAGCTAGAGATCTAGCTAGCTTTGAATTGATCCAAGGATTTGACTGGAAAAGGCTAGCTGTGCGAAGTGCATGCTGGCCTCTCCCATCCTCTAAAACGCACTTCAACGGGTCCCTTCGATTTCATTGTCAATCAAATTAATACAGTAATTGATGGTTTGACCACGCTCTCACCGAAGGCATGATCATGAGATTAATTTACGTAATTAATATAATGCCGACGAGAATGAGACTGGAAATTTATGGAGACATGACGCCAACTCAAAGTGAAAAAAATGAAAGAAAATTAAAACAAGCTTGACAGGGAACTAATTAATCCAGCAGCCACGCGATGAGAAATCAGTCGTCACCGAACAAGTGAGAATATTAATTAATCGACTCTGCTGGTTTCTTATATGGTAAGCAATATGTTTGTCGTCGTAAAACAAGTGTACCTGTTCTAGTGAATTGGTAAAAATTTGATTTAGTCGAAGTCAAATGCAAAAGGAAAATGCTAATTGGTTTTGCACCTCTGTTCATTCCGAGCTACTGATGGCGAAGCAATGACCACGTCTTGTGATTATCGACTTATCGTAGTTCAGGGAAAAGCTTGTGATTGCCGTGTTAAAGTTATTGCTGATGTCCATCTTTCGAGTTAAAATTATTGAGACATGAACCTTTAGCAGTTAATGTACGGTATCGGTAAAAAACGCTGTAAAAAGAATCCAAATTTATCGGAAGCGACCAATTTTTTCTATTTAAAAAAAAATAAAAAAGATTTAAAGCGAACTTTTGACTTTGGTTCCTCGAAGAGAAGGTGGTCCGGGCCCCTGCCAATTCCACCTCCCGGGCCCCACTTGCTCGAGACGGCACCGTCACAAGTTTATTGGCATATCAGGCTAAAATTGCCATATGACATCACGGTCGGGCAACTGGAAACGACGCGTAGCGGTGATTGAAGGCGGGCAGAGCTGGGACGGTAACGAACGCCGTTATTAACGTGTTTTTAAAATAGATAACTGAAAGATTTAACGATACGTGAGCCCGCTGCCCGTCTAGCACTGTCGGTAGAGCGAAAGGCTCTTAAGTCTTAACCTGTGCTGGATTTGAATCCGACGGTTGTCGTTTATATCGCCCACGGTTTTGATGCCCACGGCTTTCTGTGAAAACGATCGCATAATGCTGTATTTGAGTATTTCCACCCGTAAAAAAATATAAGCAAATAATACAATTTCACTGGGTTATCAAATAAAAATCAGTTGACTTAGTTTTTTCAGGACTGAGATTATCAGGAGCGTTCGATTGTTAGAAATTTTTTTATTTTTTATTTTTCATTTTATTTTTTTTAAATAGAAAATAATTTTTTATATTTTTTTAAAAAATACTCTTTTATTTTTTAGAAAACAAAAAATGATTTTTTATATTTTTTAATTTTTCAAAAAATACTCTTTTATTTTTTAAAAAATAAAAATTGAAAACGCCAATCAAATATCATTTCTTATATTTTCTTAAAAAATAAAAATGAAAAATAAAAAATAAAATTTTTTCTATGAAACAAATGCTCCCTTAACTTGCAACAGGAATAATTATTGTCAAGATAAATGAAACATTCTAGATTTTCTACACAGGATATATATTTTTATTTAATGAATGTCTAAAATAATTTTACTTATTAGTGATTTTTAAAATATAGATAATCGAAACGTTTTTGAATTTTTTTTATTTACGAAGAGAAAAAAAAGTCGCTTAAATAAAAAAATTGATTTAGGGGACATAAATCAGAAAAATAAAACCTTAAAAAAATTCGTGTATTTCTGCAACCCGGCTCTTTCAACCTGACGGCGGGACTTCCGCTCCGTACGTTGGCTTAATGACGGCGCTAAGTTTCCATGACGCACATAACGGTAACGTATCTCTGCGACGTCACCATTCTGAGGGGCAAAAGCGGCACGCCACGTCGATGACAGTGGCGTCCTTTAACCAGAGTGAGATTTAATTAACCTCGTGGTTAGTAGCTAGTGCATCATCCCTCGCCCGCCTCCTATAAATATCTTTAACCTGAGTGAGATTTAGTTAACCTCGGGTTAGTAGTGCATCATCCCTCGCCCGCCTCCTATAAATATCTCCGCTCACCTCCTCTCCCCTTTCGTTCCTTTCGCCGGTTGGAATTGGGATCGAGCGATGCGTGGCGCTGCCGGGTTAGATTTCATGATTCCTTGCCGTTCTCCTCGACTCTCAATGTCTTCTTCCACTCTTTTAGCTATCCTCTTGTCTCGGTGGAAAAACTGTCATTTCTTTACTGTCGTGTCACCTTGACGGGAATTTATTTGTTCTTACTTCGACCAAATCCTTTGTCACTTGTTAGGAATTTGGAATTTTGGTACTTTTTTTTGTTCGACAACGTTGTTTACCGAATCGTTCTTTGAGTTCATGAGAATGAGGCAATTGTACAAAATCCTACGGCTGGCTCTGTCGAGCTTTGTTTGTGGGTCTTGGTTCGGAATCGAGATTAATAGGTTATGTGGTGATATTTGTGGTTTGGGCGCAATTGTTGAATTTTTTTCTCTTTTGAGTATTATTTCATACTCCAGACATCGCTGAATGAAGCGTCTCGTTCATCGTATTTCCAACAGATTATGTTTTTTATTTTTCAACAAACATAGGTATGTGTGTGTGTACGCGCGCGCGTCCGCGTCCGCGTGTGGGCGGGCGTGGGTGTATCTGTGGGGGTGTGGTTGCAGGGTGGGTGCGTTGTGGTTCTGTGATTCTGTATCGCTCTTTGTTTTTGAATGAATTTTGTACAGTGGATCATGTCAACTCGTTCATTTACTTTATCTTTATAAAAAAAATAAAGGCGAACAAACTTAACCCAAACATTTAACTTTCTTCTTCAATTACTGCCCAGATTTCTCAAACAAGTATTGGCGGCGTTTCTCTTGTTTCCTCTATTTTGGTCTCTACTGATACTCTGTTATGCTTGGCAAGTATGAGAAGATTAGACGTGGATATTTATCTGTTGTCCTCAACGTCCTATCATTGTGTTATTTGCAGATCATTTGTTTGTCAGTCAATCAGCGTCCTGAATTTTTTTTCCTTTGCACTTATTTGTTTCCTTGAGCAAAAGATTTATTTCATTCTATACGCAACATATTGCCTTACTCGATCTTACCTTTGCCGAATCAGGGCTAACATGTGTCCTTTAGTGCCGGGCTCTGTTCTAGTGGGTACTAACATCGATTCAACGGACGAAGAAGCCATACGATTCTTGCTAGTGCTAGGAAGGCGAGCAGGAGATCCCATTCCGGAAAATGTCATCGCCGATGTTAATCCATTCGATGATGAACCATGGAATTTTCCTGGTAAGTTTTGGATTATCCCTGAGCTACCTATTTTATATCATTGTGATAGTTACTTTTAACGTTAAGGTATCAAATTATAAATTTTGGTCTGCAAAAATCCAGTCTTTCTCGTTCTCTGTGTTTTTATATGGGATGAGTTACTTGTTTCAACTATCACTTAAACTAGTCGTAGATGATCACTGGTTGCAGTGACATAGGAATGCAAATTATCTTCTACAATGATTATGTAGACTGTGGTTAGTAAATCTTATTCTCATCAGATGTCAAGCTCCTCTGTGATCTAACTAAAGAAAAATATTCAATACTCATAAGGATTTTCTTAAAAATTGTAAACTGTCTTATGAAATGGTTTGTCTTCTTTGTTTTCAACTTCAGCTTCCTACATAGCATTCAATTTTTCCTTCAAATCTAAATATCGTGCAAGAGTTAATGACTTGGAGGATATCTTGGAGGTCATGGGAATTAGTGAATGTTTGGGTTAATAAGGTAACTTTTCCCCCCCATATAACTAATGCTAGAAATATTAGAGACTAGCTTTTAAGATTCACAGTTTTCTTAGCTATGAATATTTGGAAATAAAAAAATTGACCAACTGTCAAGGAACTTGAGGCTTGCTTTTTCGGCAATGCAAACTTAGGTTATTAATCCATATCGTAAAACTTGAAGAATAATGATTTTCAACTCTTGGTTTAAAGTCAGGCGAGATGAGTAGGTGACATATATTAGCTGGTTATCCAATGCTTCAACTTTAGGCAAGTTTAGTCCCCACAGCTTATGCACCACTCTTAATTTTACAGACACCTCAGTATCAATTGATTGATAAGGAAATGATGCTATTTTCTTGTTTAGATGTTTCAAAATTATTGTTCTCATGAGGTTTTAGGTATCAAATATCATTTGTCTTTATCTAATAAAAACAATATCTTTTCCCCTTGCTTGATCACTCATCTAGAAAGAATGATGTAGTTGGGGTTTACTTGCTTGAGCCTGCATCCTAATTTGGTGCTTCTTGGGCAATCTATATCCAGTAGATCAATCTGTTAACATGCAAGTGAGAGATCAAGTTGACGCCATGCATCTTCCATATATGATTTTGCTAGTGCAATGGAAATCTATCTATAAAGATCATGTGGCAAGAATTTATAAGTTTGAAAGGAATGATAAGAAAGCATAATTATCACGACTTTAATCAGAAATTGACTTTGCTTGGGCTTTTAATGTGGTTCATCAATTTTCATACCCATGGAGAGAAACCAAGTGGCAGTTATATGGATCCAAGTTTATGAAATTTCTCAAAAGGTACATAATAAAGTACGATAAAATGTTTTTGGTATTTATTAGAAAAGGCATCTTTGAAGTCAGATTATTACATCAACTCATGAAATTTAAAAGCGAGCTGTTAAATTTATCAAAGAACCATATATTGTTATTTTCTGAGTCAAGGTTATGCCTGAACAACAAGCATCTTCTGTATCTAAACTTCCCTCTGCTTTCCTTTACTTTGTCCTCACTAGATATTTAACTGGACTAAAGAACTGTATGGTTGATATGTTATGCAGAAAACATATGGTTATTGTACAATTCAGAAGGCAGAATATCTCCCAAAGGGGACTGTGAATCAAAGGCAACTAAATCTGGATATTGGAGGCAAACAGGTGATTGCAGGATATTCACAAGCGGATACAATTTTAGTTGGAAAAAAACACTGGAATTTTATAAAGGCAAATCACCCATTGGAGAAAGAACTGGGTGGGTGATGCATGAATATCATGTAGAATCAAATTCATTGAACATGAATAATTTCTCAAAGGTACTCAACAAGTTGTACCCATACCAAATTTATATATGTATAACTTCATTAATATTTTAGAATTTTTCATTCCAAATTATATTTTTCAGGATTATAGTTCCTTGTATAGAGTCTTCTGTCAAAGTGATAAACGTGCAATTGACTGCAAAGAAAATTATTCTGCATATGCAGATGAGTTAGTTGGTGAGGATGTAGACCACATATCACCTTATAGAACAAGAAGAGAGAGAATGGATTTCCAGGAATTTCCCCACAATTCTCAGGTATGGTTGATTACATTCCCCTAGTTATGCTTCCTTTCTAACAGAGCTGTAAGTGCCTTTTTAGTTTTCATTGATTTCTTTTCTAAATGATACTCGGTAACATTTCTTTTTCTCTGAGACCTAGGAATCTGATCATAGTTTGGCAACTCTAATTCAGTTAGTTTTCATACGTCGTCTATTTAATCCAAACTATTTTTAGAAGTGTTTTGGACCTTGATTGCATTGGCCTAATGTTTTTGTTGAAGAAGCAATCAAATAATTAAAGATGAAGGGAGAGAAAATTCTTACAAATAAGAATTTTAAATATTTTAGATTTGTTATTCAACTAGAAGATATTGGGAAAATAAAGAAAGAACGATTAAATTGAAGAGAGCTTTTATTTTGTCTTATGTAAGTATCAACCCTCCTCAGACTAAAATAAAGTTCTAAAAAACTGCACAACCGACTGTGCTATTGGGAGTTACTAAACAACATTAAGATATTAAAATAGTGTACTAGATGACTGCACTAAGTTGTGCGTGATTACTAGATAAGATGATTTGCAAAAAGTAATACCATCCAGGAATAATTTAATAGCTTGAATAAATGATAAAATGAAAGAAGATACATTATGATATTAAAATGATGACCTTATTCAACTTCATGGAGGGGCAATAGATTTTGTAGTTAAACAAAGCAATATGATTAAGAAGGTTAAGGCGTTTTCAATGAAGATAAATTTAAATTTTACTATCCAAGAATTTATGTTACTAGATTTGAGAAAAAGTATCCTTACCCATGTCAAATAATCTCATTAATAGTGCATATGAATTTAAAAAATGAAGACATGGTAACTCAAAAAATGGTTTAAGTTAGGGTACAAGTATGAAGACACAATTAATCTTAAAAATATAAAGATAAATATTAATCTCATGTTGTGTTGTGTCAACATAGGTAGGGAGGGGCAACCGATGAGTCCAAGTATCAAAGCTAAGAATAATAGCTGTAACTTTGACCGTTATATGTTCAAGGATACTGTCATTTTTGTTGCATAGACCTAGTCTTTCAACTTTGCAAGGACTTGTTGTCATTGTTGTTGTATAGACCAGGTCATTGTTACCAGGTCCGGTCTATACAATAACGGTGACAATTACAGTTACTCCTTACCTATGTCTTTATTTAATAACTTCGCACACAAGATAACAGGGAAGGATCAGTGCAATCTCCACTTTAGCATACGGTCAGTGCATTTACATGAATCACTGCTGTATCCAACTTTGTGAACCACAAGATAGACTTACTACGTTTAGAAAGAAGGATCAATCATCAAAAATTGTTAAAAATATCATATGTAGGTCAGAACTGAAGAAATGAGATTTAGAGATGTTAGATTGATCAAGGGAGAGAAACAACTGGGACAAGTAATATTCCACTTCCAGATTGTCTCTTCATCCATTATGTGCTTACCACATCATAAATTGTGTGTGAAGACATCAAATACTGACGTAGGTAACGAAGGTTTTTGTTAAGAATGGTGATGGGGTTCTAAGAGAGATTATTCAGTAAGACAGGAGAAGGAAAAGGCAAATATGGCCTATAAATTGCCTGAAAGCAGTTGAATCAGAAAGGACTTTATGAATTTGGGCCTGATCTGGTTATAAAAATTTAGTACAAATGTAGATTTTGTGAGTCTCAATGGGCTGGTTGATCACCTTAGTGTGTTGGATCCTAATATCTGCCGCCAGAAGCTTTGTTCCTGTATTTCAAGAGAGAACGAGTTATTCCATCATAATGGTGATGCCTGCCTGTATGTTGTGCTAGCATACCATGATCCAAGCTTGCCACAAAACGGAAGACCTTATTACAAAACCGTAAGAGATTTATTTTTAAATTGATGAGTACTTACTTTCTTCCATTTGTCCTGATGCAGACTGTCGCTGATAAAGATCAAGGGGAATCAGCACTGTCTAGAAGAAGGCCTAATGAACTTGCATCCGTCATTTTTTCTGAAAATATGCTTGATTTTTCTGATTTTTCAAATGGAGAATACTTAGAACTGAATGATCTCTATAGTCCAGACACACATGCTAGTTCAGACGATTCCAGCATGATGTCAGGAAATTCTGATGATTTCTTCGATCCTGTTGCATTTTTAAAGGATATTGAGAATGGTCATGGGTTAGGAATACAAACAGAACGCACAAGATATGGCTTCAACATTTCTGTACCAATCAGATCCAACCAGGTGTTCATCGAGCCATCTCCACCAGGTATATTAATTTTATGTGGTTAATTATCTATTATTTTTAAGAGAAAATTCATGGCATTCATGGGTCTTGATCTTGGTCCTGTAATCTGCGAGGAATTTGCTTATATTTGCTTGTACATCTTCTTTGAGATATATATAATCTATCAATACCACTACTGTTTCAGACTTCATGGGCCTTTTTGTTTCTGATAACCTTGAATTGATATCGCATCCTAAAGATACGTTTTTCTACATTTCATCTTTAGTAATCCCAAGGATCAGTTTTTCTACATTTCAACTTTACTAATAGCATGTTATGGCATCCCAAGGATCAGTTTTTCTACATTTCATGTTTACTAGTAGCAAATTTGTGCATAACCTTGTACACATATAGAAAAGCTAATCCCAGCTTTCATGTTCACTTTTATTTTAACATTAGCACTTTGTTTCTGGTGCTTATACAGCAGAACTTATCATGATCACATCCTATTTGTCCATGGAACAGTTGTATTCTTGTTCACTTCCTAATGGATATAGACATGATTATTGATGCGGAAAAAATCTGCCACCTCATTTGAGATTGTTAATGATTTCTTCCGGTTGACTCTATGAGAAATAACACTCATTAGAGATTGGCTAAGAATTACTCCGGCAAGACTGCTTTGATAGTCATCATGGTGCCCAAATAGTAGAATGAAAAGGGCAAAAGTAGAGCGAGAGCGAGAGAGCTCCAGCCTATCCCAGAGTGAGAGAGAGAGCTAGCTTGCTTTCATGGAGCATATACCTATATTTATAGGCGCGAGAGCGCAAGATACCTTGGAGATTATGGGGAAGTGGGTACACATCATGGGAAAGCGAGAAGCACATCATGGGAAAGTGGGGATCAGGGCATCCACATTCCACTCCCATTATAACACCCTCCAACTTATTAAAAAATATGGGGTACATTGTCACATACTCATTATAATAACATATCTTTTTCATTCACATTCTTTTTAACATTAACATTCATTATTCTGAGTCCTCACTCAATCATCTTAAAATAGCCGTTAAAAAACTAACAATTTTATTCAATTTTTAATTTTAATAAATATAATAAAAAATTAAAAAAATAATACATGGGGTGAGCCCACCCCACATTTGCTTGAATGCATTCAATACTTTGAACCTTCAAGTGAAGGGGTGTTATAACACCCCTTTACAATGGTGTTAACATCAAGGGAGTGTTATAACACCCCATTAATGCATCCATTGTGGATGCTTTCATAGCCCCTATGACTTATCGAGCTCGGTCAAAAGAGTTCGGCCAGCCTAGGGGACTCAGCCCAATGACCGACCTGGAGTAACTGAGTAAGGCAGCAACTCAGCTCATCAACTCGGACTAGCTTAGCAAACCAACAGGTTGGTGGCTTGGACTAGGTCGGTAGGTCGACGATTTAAATTAGCTCGGCAGATTGATAGATTGGCTCAGCTAGGCAGTTTGGTATTTCGGATCAGCTCCGTAGGTTGGCAAGTCTCTTTAGCTAGGCAGCTTAGCTGGTTGACTCAGCTAGGCAGCTCGGATTAGCTCGACAAGTTGGTTTGGCTAGGCAGCTTGGCAGGTCGGGTCGGCTCAGCTTAGCTAGGCGGCTCTGCAACTTGAACCAACTCAGAGCATGATGACCTGGCTATCTCAAGGTGGAGCCACACAAAGGCATCCTGCCGATCTAGAGCAGGGCGGATACTGACGAGATCAATTATGTTTTACAATATATTAGGATGCATCATTGGTACAACGGATTTTGCAAGAGTTCTTTATTCAAATAGTTATTAGTTTTATGTTTATTAGGATCATGATTTACATTCTTACATGATTATCATTTGAGCAGTGTGTCACGTCTGCTGTCTGCTTTAGTACCAATTACTATTATATCGGATCAAACCTCTTCTTATGGAAAACATTTGAAGTCTTAGCAATCAACTTCATGTCAACTTTTAGGGTTCCTAATGCGCATGAAAAATCACAATAAAATAAAAACTTGAACAAGTCAAAAATAGTATTAACTGAAAGATAATAAAACACAGGATTCTAATCAGTTGAGGTGGGTTTTGGTTGAGGTGACCAAGGTTTGTGTCCGACATAGGCTTGCATTAATAGTGGTGGTGTAACAAGACAACCAAGAAGATGGAGAGCGAGTTTGTAAGCAACGCAGATGATGGCTGTCTGGGAAAAATCACATGAGCTTGTGGAGGGATATGATGCAGGGAAACAATAACTCCGTGGATTATAGGTTAGCGAATCGAATTGAACAAGAATTCTGCTTTGGAATCAGTTAATGCTATACAAAAATTAATATATAAAAAAATTTGAACATCTCAACTCCCTAAAGAGGAAAATATTATTAATTGAAAGATGATCAAATACAGACTCACCTCTTATAGACCACAACAATGAGAGCTTAGCTATTCCAACAATGTCACCAACAATGTGTCTTTAAAAAAATTAAACAATCTTCAAATTTCTCTTTATAAAAATATAATAAATTACAAAAATTCAATTGATTTAGACAATTCAGTAATTTAAAATCTACGTTCCCTATATATTAGATAGTTGTTTGAATTTAGATCTGCATTATACATCTCAACTCCACACCTTTGTTACATACATCTCAAGTTATGGTTCATCTGGTTTCTTTCATATGTTCAAAGCAAAATTTACATTTTTATCAATCTATATCTATCTATATGTATGCGAAGCCTACATATACAGATTTAAGCTTGTTTTTTGTATTCACAGTTGGTGATCTTGTTATCGAAGAGAGCAGTCCATCCAGTTGTCCGGATAGAAGGGAACTGACTTCAAACCGACCACTACCCTTACCAAGTGGCCAACAGCAAAATGTGAATGCTTCTACGTCTAGCAAATATAGAGGCAAAGAGGACGACCAAACTGCTGATACATCACATCGTCGTAGTACTTCAAAGGGCATTCATATTTCAAATGGGGGTGGCTCGAATTCAGTTAGGAAGATAGCAAAGATAGGGAAAAAATACTTCTGCTTTGCATCCTTTTGACCTTGCCCCTGATGTGATTCGCTCTATAGATCAATTAAGCGGTCCTGACGACAAGATTCTTGTAATTTGTCAAATTTAGATATTCCTGAGACCTAGAAGTGCAATGGTAGAAATTAATAGTTGGGAATGAGAATCCCATCTAAATCAATTGGCTGTTAGAAGTTCATACACATTTGGCGATTCTAAAGTTAATATGTTTACTGCCGCGGAATTGTCCATTTGCTTACTAAGGATACACACTGCTGTTTTATAAATTTTGTGAATATTTGTTTCATCATTAATATTCAGTAAATTATCTAACTGTGTAATCAAGTTTTTATAATATCCAATTTTCATATTTACCAATACACATAGTCATTTTCAATTATATCCTTGATTTACAAATAGTGACGGTTGGATTGATATATAACAGTTAAATTTATCAGTCGATTTTTTAATTTATTGTGTCCAATATATCATCAACAACAATCGATTGTTAAATTTTGTACGCTCCTTTTATATATTATGACAAAACATCTTAAAGTCGTATCAATTTAAGACATCAATAACTCTATCTATTATGCAATTCTTATTTTGTGAGCATGATTATATTCCAGATAATGTAAGATACACAATGAATTTGATTTGAAATATTTTTTAAGTGTCGAAGTGAATTTTAATTAAAATTCATTGATATTTTAAGAACATCAAAATCACTTTAAATTTGATTATTATATTCTCGGATGCCTTTTGAATGTAATCAAGCCCTCACACATGAATTTTACCGTCTAAATTGAAAGATGAATTTTTAAAATCTTCATGACCTTAAGATAATTTAACACATTTCAAAAATCTTCATCTTTCAAAGTATGAGAGCATCATTACACTCAAAAAGGCTCCTAGAAAATAATTCCAATGCTTCTAAAATCATCTTCATTGATGGTTCAACAACATTTATAATTTTAAAATCTTGATATAATTCGAACCAAAAGAGTTATAAAAACTCTTTGGTGATATTGATGAATAAGTACGACAAATAGAGATCATTTAATAAACGTATACTAAATTATTTTAAGATCATAAAAAATAAAATCTACTTGACCAAAACTAGTTGATGACCTTAAATATCTTTAAAAAAATTTTAAACCAAATTTATTGCACTCTTTGCATTATCCTAAATAGAATCACATTATTATACATGAATTACAAAACTTAAATAAATATCATATATTTTTTAAATTAGCACAATTTCGTAATGTTTTATTACAATATGTAATTAGAGCATAGAAAATTAATAGTCGACTACTAATCACATATTTAACGGAGTAAATTCAATAATCATTGATGAATTCAACTGTTACATAATAATTACTTATTAAGAATTATTAATTGACTTCTCGTAAAATAGAGAGTATAATTGAAAACAGAGTTACATGTATGAATAAATATAAAAATTGAATATACAATTTAGGTATTATAAAAATATAGCTACGTTACTGTTAATAATATGCAAGTGGTATATATATATATATAATTATATTTTTTTCCCATGGATGCATTTACTAATCCCATGTAATGTAATTCCTAAAAACAGTGTTCTTTTTGTTATTTCTCTTGTTTTTTTTTCTATCAATACATTGTGATCCAACATGACTCCGGGTGGACGGCACATTACGATTCCCTTCGTATCATCGTTGAGAATTTAACCACAAAAAAAAAAAAAAAGTGTCGTTACAATTTTAAAATTCCTGTATTAAATATTAGAAACTTCATTAGAATGTAAATTTTTTGTTCCATCCAACGTGTACAAACAATCCTTTTTTTTTTTGCCCTCCAAGAGATGGGATTATTTAGGACACTTTTGTAAAACTAAATCCCCTGCAATAACACTGACGGTGCATTTTAATTCAAATTATCATATATATAAAGTAATAACATAATCGAGATTATAAAAAATAAAAAATAATTTCATTTGTTAAATAATTTTGAAATCAAAGAAAATTTAGGATTCCATTTCTAATGCAATTTCACTGGAATCTGCTGAAGTTTATCGGAGTGAAATACTTCTTTAGCTTGTTTTTGAAGACTTTCATTCAATTTAATAATTTTTTCATCTCGATTCTCTAAAATTTAAAATAAAATAAATTACAAAAAATAATATCTATGAAAATAATTGATAAAATAATGAATGATCGCGATCCTTTGATCAAACATGTAAATCCAATTCACATTGAATGCTTCTTAATAATAAACAAATATGGCCCACAAGGATCTGCCTTTTTTTGCAAAAACATCCATTTTGAATGGGTGCTACGCTGGTGAAATTCGTGTACTGACTTTGCCCTCTGGACCAGTTCTGCTCGCACCTCCTATTTAACGCCGTAAGAGTGCCAAGAAATTCACAATTCAGCCAGTTTCCGGTGGCGTCTTCCTTCCCTTCCTCAATTCTTTCGACAATTCCTCCTAAAAGTTTAATTTTCAGCTTAAATTCGAGATGGGCTGTGGCATCAGCAGGAGGTCTCGCACGCCACCTATCCTCGCGGGCGGCGGAAATGTAACCAGTTCTCCGGCCACAAGTTCCTCTGTCAGCGAATTCGACATCTCCTCTGAGATGAGCTCCTACGAGGAGGCGTGCATCCTCGACCCGTAGCTCCTTACCTTCGACGCTACGCTGCAGCAGCGTATGAGTCGTGTCCTTTCCACCCTCGCCGTGGGCAGCCAGGTCCCTTCCCTGTCACTCGACAACCTGCAGCGGCCACCGCCAACCTCCTAGTCCTGGAGATGAACCAGGAGGCGTACCAACTCCTCCGGAAGGACAAGAAGGACGTCCTGAAGAACGCCGACCCCTTTGACTTCGTCGAGGACTACCTCGACCATTGCCTGCTGACCATCCACTTATGTGACACCCTCAAGAGCTGCCTCGAGAAAGCCTCCGAAAGGCAATCGATCATCCGCTTCGCCCTCCAGTGCTTCGTGGAAGATGAGGCACAAGAAGCAGATCAAGGTAGCAAGAAGAAATACGCAAGGACTTTGGTCGCATTGCGTCAATTTAAGGCGGCAGGCAATCCGATCACCAAAGAGTTCTCCCATCTATTGTTCCAAACACTTCGGGAGCAGCAGCTAACGATGCCGAGAAGCTCCAATTCAGAAGGGACAAGCTCAATAAGAAGTTGAAGACCTTGACAACGTGGAGGAGATTATCCAACATCATATTCGCGTCAGTTTTCGCAGCTGTAATAATTTGCTCGATTGTACTTGCGGTGGCCGCCGCGCTGCCGGTGGCCGCGGCATTGGGGGCGGCCGCGGCCATGCCGATCCCGATGGGCAAATGGATCGACTCCCTGTTGAAAGAATACCAAAAATCCTTGGAAGGGGAGAAAGAGATCGTGAATTCCGAAGAGCGCGGCCACACTGCAATGGACATGGATCGTATTCGGTCGCAGGTGGAGAGGTTGAATATGCATATCAAATCTATGTTGGAAAATGCCGATTTCGCGCTCAGAGACGAGGAAGCCGTGAGATTCGCGATGGAGGAGATCAGGGAAAAGCTGAAGCGGTTTTCGAAGGATGCGAGAGCATTGGCGAAGCAAGCAGAAAGATGCAGCAGGAATATTCCAAAGGCCCAAAGGGATCTTCTGCTGATGATAAATCAGGATCAGCATCCAAGACGAGCGTCAACGTCATCAAAATCCGACAACAAGTCCAAACGGCAATTTATCGGTCCAGCGGTTCAATGAGTTGAACCGGTTCGACGGCTCAATTGGATCTTCGTTTTAGCACTGTAATTTTTTAATTAAAAAGAAGAAAACGGAATTCTAACCCATTCCCGCGCATATGGGGAACCAGGAGCCTTTGATCCGACAGATGGACGGCCTCGATTGTTTTACTTTGGCGGGAAAACGGCGGTGGCAATGAATCGTCCCCGCCTCCACGAACTCGTTCGTGGCCGCGCGGTGCGGAACAAAAAGCCTTAAATGGTGGCGCAAGGAGAAGTTAACAGCGTTAAATGCATCGCCGTTGCTCCTTCGTTAACGGGTGCTATTGATCTTCCGTTACCGTTACGATATTTTCTCGTACCTCCCTTAATTGCCCTCGGGCTTTCCGACAGTTCACTTCCTCGTGGAAAATCTAAACGGGGCTCAATTTGTCTTCTCGGCTCGCTTCCGTTACTACCGTCAAGAGTCGTCGCCGTACGCTGCACATCGGGCTCGTGACTTGACCCTTCTAATGGACACGTGCCGGATTCCCGTTGGCCAGGCGTAGGACGTCGGGATTCAGAGCAGAGAAAGGATTACGATTAGGGAAGAGCAGAGCAGCGAACAAACACAGCGTAAGAAAAAGGAAAACAGAGACAAAGCACTCTGATCTACTCCCATTCAACGATTCCCCCCCTAATTTCCATTCCTTTTCGTTCAATTTCCCTTCTACACTGCATAATTTTGTGTGAAATTGTCTGATCCCTTGATTCTGTGGACTTTGCGCTATGTTTTGGTGGTAAATCTGGTTCAATGGAGTGGCTACGGGAGTGAAGAAATGCTGGCGGCCATGGAGGGCAGGATGAGTGGTGGATGCCAGCATAATTTCGGAGAGAGCAACGAGGAGGAGCTGGCCGTGCTCCCCCGGCACACTAAGGTAATCGTCACCGGCAACAACCGGACCAAATCGGTGCTCGTCGGCCTCCAGGGGGTCGTCAAGAAGGCTGTGGGTCTTGGAGGTTGGCACTGGCTGGTAATTGCCTTCGTCTATCTGAATTCCTGATGGAAAAGTGAGTTTTTTACTGAGTTACCATGTGGGTAGGGTTATGAATTCTTTTCGGAGAATTTGATTGTGTTTTCACCAGGAGATAGGGATTGTGTTTTTCAATTTGGTGGATAAATTTAAGTAGAGAATGTAGCCGAATTATCCGATTTTAGGTTTAACATGAAATGCTAGTTTCGTTTCATTGTCGTTCGCTTAATTCAGGAAAAATGCTGTTTTGGTTCTTATTCTTGGTGAAAAAGTTCCATACTCTCCCCATCCCTTACTAGAAGTCAAATTTTTTAGCTTCTAGTTGCCCGGTTCCATGACATGTGTTTTGCTAATACTCACTTGAAAGAGCGATATGGACAATTTCTCTTAGGGTTTCAATGGTAAGGCATTGGTTTATATCTGCTTTATACAGTTTTTTACTGCTGTAAATTTTAATTTGATGGTGGAAGCAAAATTCTGACACCAGTTACAATTCGTACTGATGCAGGATAAAATATTTGAATTGTTTTATCTTTGTGTTTGTCCGTTTGGGCTCCCATTAGTGATCCTTTTTCATTATCTTAATCTTTAGATGTTGCAAATTTAATTTCTAGTACATAAAATTTGGTATCTTGCATCATCCATGCTATTCTTCCATGTTTCATGGTCAGTTAATCAATCACCAGTGACAATTCTTCTGCATGTTTAACTCTTGGTGATCATTCTCTCTCTAAAAAAAATGCAAGCATTAGCTGCTTTTTTTTTTTTTGTGGATCAGGTTCTCAGATAATGCATGCACAAATGTGTGCATGATACAGGATAAAATAACTGAATTGTTTTACCTTTGTGTTTGTCCGTTTGGACTCCCATTAGTGATCCTTTTTCATGATTTTAATCTTTTCATGATCCATTACTGATGCAGGATAAAACTTGAATTGTTTTACCTTTTAATTTCTAGTACATAAAATTTCGTATCTTGCATCATCCATTCTATTCTTCCATGTTTCATGGTCAGTTAATCAATTACCAGTGACAATTCTTCTGCAGGCATGACCTGAAACTTAATTTTGGTGATTTCTCTCTCCCTAAAAAAAAAAAATGCGAGCATTAGCTGTTTTTTTGTAGGTCAGGTTCTCAGATAATGCATGCACAAATTTGACTGAACTAATACGATTTATATTAAAACTTCAGAATCAAAAATCATTTTTATTATTTGTCTGTTGCATCGCATGATTCCTTTTTGCTTGGTTTGACCAACCAACATTGATGTACGGACAAGCTAGAAATTAAAAATACAAGTTACTCTAGTTCTCTAGTACTAATGTTCCATGTGGATGATTTCTGCTTACATTGAAAATGATCTTTCCTTCTAAGTCCTTGTTCTTGATGAACTTAATAGGTTGCTTTAGCTGATAGTGTCATGATATTTGAACATTAAGATCCAACTATATGTTTCCATTCCCAACAGTATACCCTTGTAGTAAACATGTAAAGAATTACATGTGATCAGGTAAACTCTTCAAAAAAGAGAAGAGTGAGATTCCAACTCAATTGAAACTTAACAAGTATAAAATATTCCAATGCATCTAAAAAAGGCTAAAAAAGGATGATGATGATGTTTGGTGAAAACTACAAGAGTTTAAACCAGAGAAACATCATTTTGTCATGTTTGCTTCAGCTACTGTATGTTTTCTGTCAGTGAAATTCTTCGGTGTTCCTTTCTTCTGTTTTGGTTCTATGCCACAACATCAACTCTTCTACAATATAACTTAGTAACTGCTTATTCATGTAGCCAATACGAATTTAGTTATAATATCTCGAAATTTCAGGTTTTGACAAATGGAATAGAAGTGAAGCTGCAACGTAATGCACTAAGTGTGATTGAAGCCCCAACTGGCAATGAGGACGATGATGAGGTTGAATGTAACAATACACGCTGTAATGGCTTAGGTATGGATGGATGTTTCATCCTTTAAAAGTACAAATACTTGCCCTAGTCATTTCAGAATTTTGTACTTTTCTCCCTTGTGTTTCCAGCAGACACTCCATAGTAAACAGACACCAGGAAAATTTTCAATCTTTCTTATCCTATTTATATTCCTTCTAGTAATAACTGTTTATTCTACATATAATTGACTTGTTTGAGCATTTAAACAGTTATTGCTATTTAGTATTTCTTGTTTCCCTTTCTTTTCTGCTATTTCATTTTCAGTGAAAATGATAGTGTTTTATTAAACATCAAGGTGGAGTATCATAGCGAGTTGGATGGTGTTTAGATGACCTATAAATTAAATATCATTTTGTGTAATGCATTCTTTCTTTATGCTTTCATCATTTGTTCTTTATAGTATTTCTACTAAAACTTTTTTTTTTCTTCAGCTTCTGGATCTATACAATTACAAAAATCTCAAAGCTCAAGGAGCAGGCACCAAAAAGGATCTTCTGATAAATCTTGGAGCAGATCTAACTCCTTTGATTCCCAGTCTAAGGGATCTGTTTCCTCCACAATGAGCACGGTGAGATATATAATTCACTTCGCTTAGTTATGGTCTTGTAGGTAGTCCATTATTTTGATGAATCCATTCATTGAAATTTGCTGAAGTTCAATGCTGACTGACAATCTTTCGCAACCTTTTCTTTTACTCATCCGGGCTTAGGATTGACCACGACAGAGTTAACGTAGTCCATTATATATGTTAAATTTTAAAGTGGTTATTAGGCCCCTTTATGTTGCTTTTGTTGGTCGTTCATTTCATATACAGAATAGCATTCATCAGTGCTTTCTGATTCTGATGGCTGGAGCTCAATATTTGTTTGTGTAGAAGGTTGACCTGAGCAAGTTAGAGACAACAGCATTGCAGAGATATTATCGACACTTCAACCTTGTAAGTTGTACTCTTCTCAACTGTGAAATTAGTACCTGTTTTGTCTTTCCTAGACCTCTTTATTGCATAGTCATATTTTCTTGGATGGAACAGATGGATGCTAATCCCAATCCCTCCAAAGAGCAGTTGATTGAAGTTGTTCAAAGGCATTTCGTTTCTCAGGTAACTATTCATTTTTCTTTGCCCGAGTAAATGCATCCTTTACGCATGACCAAAGGAACATAACCCTATTGCTGGAACCCAATTGCTCATGATTTGGCCTGAAGCAATTGGATGAAATGCAGGTACTTGCCGGGTTCATGCAAGCTGCAAAGAGACTAAAGACCTTCTGCAAATGAATGGGGGAGGAATTGTCTAACGTAAGCTAGCAGAATGGCTGTAAGGCCTGCGTATTTAGTTACCTCATTGTTAATTTCGTGTAGATTATCTTTTCTTGAAAATATCACTTAGTTAAATGCCGTAAGTGGACTATATGGTATAGAAATGGGCAATATGTGTCAGAACTGAGCCTCTATATTAGCACCATGGTATTGATTTCCATAAGTAATGCGTTTTTTCTGATGCATAATGACAGGTCTTAAGTATTGGCTACGACTGAAACTGTGGAGCTTTGAGCAACTGAATGCTTATATCACTTGGAAGTTCCTATTATTCCATTTGCAAGCATACCATGTAAGTTTTATGTGAATCACGAGTCTATATGGAGCCAAGTGACCTAAATTTATAGGAGTTGGCCTTAGACCTTATAGTTGAGTTACTGGTGTGGGTTTCCCAACTTCTCTACAAATGGCCAATGGTTGAATGCTTCACATGTGACAAGTGGATGCCTTAAGGTCAATTCAATTATCTATCCAGCTTTGACTTTTCTTCGACTCAACATTCGAATTTCGGTTGTTTCAAATTGGACTCTAGGGTATGCTTCATGCTTTACTGGTGTTAGAATGTCATTAGCAATTACACTAATTTCCACCGCTCATCCAGTTGGCTTTTGTAACTTTTTTGCATCTTCATTTTTATTGAAACGCACTATTTTGTTTTCATTTTCTACCAAAATGTACCTTTAGCACTTTTGTTTCTCATCATAATTTTTTTTAATCAAAATTACCATCTCAAATATTTGATATTGTTTTTTTAAAAACCTTTTTCAATTGAAAATACTTAAGCGAATCGGCTAAGCTCATTAACTATACCAAAGGGAAAGAATAAAAAGACAATAGAAAGCCAATTAACACAAATATTTACTTTTGGAAGCATAAATCCTTGATAGAATAGTGAGGGTTTGGTGACAGAATTTCAACAGGTCAACGTGATGGCTAAGGATAAATGCACACGGATCAATATGCTACAAAGCTCTATTCTAGTGGGCAAACCATGAAAAGGAGAAAAAAAAAGAATGACAAGCCTTTGTCCAGTTGATTTGCCAAACCTTACAAACTTATACAGGCCAGCGCATAGAGAACAATAGACTGTCATCTTCTGTGATCTGACAACAGTACCAGCTTTCCTACTAGAAACGGCATCTTTTCCTGTTCAATTACAGTTTACAGAACAGGAACTGGACCGACTTATCTCCCAACGGAAAGGGAGCTTTTAAAGGGAGAAGAAGGTAAGAACAGAGAAGAGGCACAGAATTGCTTCTGGCACGTTGAAATTGAAGTTGGGCAACTACAAGGACTCGTCAACCTTCTCCTCTCACCATCCTCTATTTGAGAATCTAGGTCATGACGAACAACAGTTGTCTTTAGGGGCTCAGGCAGTAGGAAGTTACAGACGGAGCCTGCAGAGTAATTAGTCAATACAAGATCGATAGCTTTATATTGTTGTTGAATTTAAAAAAAAAAGAGCAGAAACTGATCCAAGATTTATGAGGATGTGCTGCATTACTAGCAGATGAAACGACAGACTAAAGATTCAGTGTTTAGATTCGTAAAAGCAAATCAATGATTAATGTTTTGATGTCAGGTTCAAGCTCTAGCCTCAGATAGCCAAGAGTAAGTTTCTTAACCGGAGCTATAACAAAAAAAAAGAAAAAAGAAAAGTGAACTATGTACAATTTTCCACTGATTTGTTTTTGTCTTTTTCCATAATAATATAAATTAGTAATGAAACATCTATGGCAAGACAAAGGAATAAAGAACCCACAATGGTTAAACAATTTTCTCCACAGGCAATGTTCTGTCATTATTGTCACAGGCTCTTTGGTTGATCTAAAAACATACAAGCAGCTCTGCAAACGTGGTATGCTGAATACACAGTTTGTCAAGCTTAACTTGAGTAAGAAATTAATTTGTACAGAGCACCTCAGCCTAGTTAGCAGAATCATCTAATTCCGAAGAGAAACTATAACTTTCAGCAAGATCAAGCTGATCTATGGGTGTTTACTAAAAAGCCAAGGCATAATGGTCCATTCGGACAGATATTTCCACGTAAAGCCTCAAAGTTGCAGGTAACATACCAGGTAAGACTGCCTTTTTAAGCAAAAAAGGCAAGCAGTGGAACTCACAATTAGCATTAACTGAATCATGAATGCTCGAAAGAACGACAATTGCTTATTATTGTTGACTAATGGAAAAAACTTGCTTTTTGATTGATCATTGAATTATCAAAATTCTCTCGGCCAACCATAGTAATACATCATGGTTAAGTAGTAGTCATTATGGTGTAAATTTCTTGATATTTCCTTATAATATGTTTTCTAAACTCACAATTAAACAAACGCTTTAATCCAGATTGCCAATGAAACAAATAGCAACCCTTACCAAGAGAAATGAAAATAGAACATGCAATAGCAGAATGAGTTGTTTATGCAAGACTTTGACATCTATAGCCCGTGGCAAGGAACCAAGGATAATGCAAAATTTGGAAGGTAATCAAAACATAGTGGGAAACCATAAAATAACATTTTAGCATGGGTGAATTGCCATGTAGCTAATGCCATTTCTTCTTGCGTTGAAAAACCAATCTGAAAAAATTCTACTCTGGCTCTATCTGGTCCAATCTTGGTTGATTATTGTAAAAATATGATTCATCTTAGTCATCCTAAGCAAAGGAACAGGACAAGACAGGAAATAAAGGACAAAGAAAAAAAAATCACAAGCAATGGAGACAGAGGAGATATGTCCACATATATATCCAATTTATCACCTTCATTCATAGAATGCACGTGTCTTGAGTTTCTGGAACTTCTTATGTATATAATGCTTCTGTTTACTGAGTTTCGTTTTATTTTATTTTATTTTCCAGCCATTGATAAATGATTGGGGGAAAATGATCAAACATTATTCCTTTTGAGACAATATGAAACCAAAATTTCCTCATCTTGCTTCAAAGATAATGCATTCAATTGTTCGAATAACATTTAAATTTGAAAGACTCTTTTCACCAATACTTCAAAGTCTCTTGTAATGCTTTTAACATAATCTTATAATTGTCTTAAGAAGGTGATTATTTGTGATGTATAAGAGGTTTTAGTCCTTTCCACAACAAGTTGCAGAGTCCAGTATCACCATAAGTACCTATTTCTGAAACATAGGAACAATACTATAAAAAGAAGAGAGGCATACCTATCCTAGCAAGTCTATTCACCCATTTAGGAATAGACTTACCAGTCAACTGGTAACAGATATCTTGGCAGAAATGATTGCAGTTCTTTGTGATCAAGTGGTAAGTGTCTCCATTGTAATTCGAAGATTGAATTTCCACAAACTCTCTGACCTGCAAGGGATCTAAATATGTTGTGCCCATCCATATTGATTTCCTAAACCTGAAGCCTGGACATTGACGAGGATCAACCTCAAAGATTCCACTTGTTGGATAATCATGTGCTCCAAATGCATATTCCACACCATGAACTACAAGAATATATTTATAGAGCAAGGGTAAATTTTATATTAGTAGATGACAAAAAAGAATGTTTTTAACTCAAAAATCCAAAAGAAGGCCAGGGAAATAACAGCGGCCCCACAAAACTCTAGATAATATTCCAATCAGAAACTAGGCAATAAAGAAGCAATCAAGCAGCAAAATTTCCTGTCAAATAACAGCAGTATGATTATGTTAAGTAACTTTCCTTATTATCCCTCAGAACAAATCCAGGATCTTCAATCAGACTAATGGTATTGATATCTGCAGTTGCATTGAGTAAGCTTTTGCAATTTTAAATTGAGGTATTCACAATTAAATTCTGTGATCTCTGGTCTAAGATTTGATAATCCTTGTTGTCAAAATATTACTAACATGCGCCCGTAGAATGATATGAGCTTAAAATTCCATGTGGCATATATAACTCACCTTCAACTGATAATCTGTGTCCATTTAACACCAAAGCAATGGTATTATAGGCCCTCTTGTTATGAAAGACAAGGAAAGAAAGTCTTACAATTGGACCTAAGTGGCTAAGCCAATACTACCTTTATCTGTTTGTCATTGAACAATTAGAATCTCTACACTACACATCTACAAGCAACTAATCTAATTAAAAGGTTCTTAAACAAATAATGCTGCAATATAGCAAGTTCAAAGCTTGATATTCCCTCTTCCTAGTTCAGGTAGGCTTGTTGAACCAGGTTTGTGTCATTCCAGCCAATGGAAATCAGCAGTCATCTGATGAGCAGCATGAATACAGAACTCTTATCCTTTTTTAGGTGCAGAGCACCAAATAAGATGTAGAATCAACCTAAAATTCTATAAACAAATGCCAAAGCAAATTCATCATTCTAGCTAGTCTTCAACAATATCATGTTCCGCAATTAATCAAGACTATCATAAGGCTTCCTATAAACGAGTCATTTACCCACTTAGTTAGGAGGGTCTTAAGAAGGTCAATGCTGACACAAGCTTGTGTCTCCAACTTATTAGTTAGTATCTACAGAAGAGCAGAAGTAGGCCTATTAGTTAACTGATGTAAACACTATGGTGGTATTGATTTCCACTATCTTTTCTTCTGAATGTGGCAACACCATGCTTAAGTCCCTAGTCCCTGCTGTAACACCGTATGCAAATCGATCTAAAGAATGCATGATTTAACTAAGGTAACACAAAAAAAAAAAAATTATCTTAGACAACTTGAGTTAATGGACATGATAGGATAGTTTCACAGATAAAAAGACTGCAATCAGTTGCATGTAACCATAGGAACTGTACCATGTTCTCCCATTAAAGGAGGAGGCATATTAGTATTTAGGCAGATTAAGAGTTTGTTAGATGGTTCAAGAATTTCTCCCCATTCATAATTTGACAATAAACAACTTAGTTATAGACTATTGCATTCCCAATGTTCTTCCAGGGTATAAGCCAAAAAAAAAAAAAAGTACCTTCAACGCCAGTGTGAAATATCCCAAGGCCTGCCCAGTACATATAGCCATTTATAGATGTCAAGTCATAAACATTGAGATAAACAGGAACATTTCCTGATGTTTTGCTGGCTGATCGAACTTTTAGGAACAAAGAAAAATGGCTCGAAGCTTTACTTATCCAAAAAGGCAAAAAGGATTTTTTCCCCTTCTTTAAACTTAGCGTCATATTCCTATATTTGAGGGAAAAAAGAGGAAAATTAAAATATAACTCCCAACTACAGTCGATACTTCGACTGCTGCTGATAATTGTAACAATTTAGGAAATAGACAAATCATTGAATCCAAAGGTTGAGAAAAAAGCATGCAGAAATCGATGAATCCAAAGGTTGAGAAAAAAGCATGCAGAAATATCCCAAAGTTATAGGCATGCTTGATCGGATGAAAATAAGACACCAGAAAGAAAAAAGAAATGAATTTGCTAATTTCTCAAGTAACATTTAGATGGAAAAAGATGAGAGGAGAAAGGATTTTGTTCAATTATTTTATTTTATTTCCGACCAAATCCGGAAGGAATGAAAGAGAACCCAAGTATATTTGAATATCTAACAAACAGATCATAATTACTTCCGGATAAACAAGATGGCTGGAAGTATAAAGACCATACTTTCCCCCTATTTCTCCCCTCCAAATAAGCACAGCATAACTCCAACGTGATCAAAAATTCAGAAAATAAAAAAAATGATAATAAAAATCTTTCTTCAAACTCAAAGACAGGGTTGAGCTATGCAATAAATAAATTAGTAATCGACGTCAACCCTCACCAACAGAAGAAAAACGCAGAACTTGAAGAAAAAGCAGAAACCAAATGGTTAGATTTTGCAAAGACTTAAAGCGTTTTCAACATAAGAAACCATTAACGAAGTGACAGCAGTTTTGAAACGTCAATGATGATTAAGGATAGTGATACTTTATCTACCAAGTCGACGAAAGTTAAAGCACGAACAAAATGCAATTTTCAACTTAAGCCGCCCAAAACCCCACGGAAAGAACAATCCTTTTTGGCAATTTCCCAAGGACCGAAGTTGCAAGAGAAAACACTTGCGACGAAAGGGGAAAAAAAATCAGAGAACAAATCGGCACACACCTTCGTCAAGGTAAGGCCGCCCAATCAAGTCATCGCTGAGCGTGCAACCCACAAGGAAAATACATCACTTTGGGAACTCGAGGGACGATGTGTGCCTACCCTCCGCGACACCCATGATGAAGGCACTCTGGGAAGTTTTGGAGTTGGAGAAAGATCCGCACTCCCGGTTTTGGCTTCGTATCGAGATGCGATATCTCTGTACCTGCCGCCGTGATCGATCGAAGGGAGAGAAGCAGAGAGAGAGAGAGGAGAGGGAGGAGGAGAAGGAGGGCGCCACAGGCTTGGTCCTGTGTGCGGCGGCGTGCCTGTCTACTGGAGAAACGGTAAAATAATGAAAAGACAAAGGCGCGCTCTTTTAATATTTTCTGCTGTCGACAATTTTTAAGAAGTGAATTAAAATAGACGTCAATTGTGAAATATTATATCAGTGAAATTTTAATGAAAATCAATATTTTTTAAAAAAATATTTTGCATTGATCAGCTAAACTAAAATTCTTATTTAACGTTCTTTATTAAAAAAATAAATTCGAATCAGTTCAGTTCGTATCAATGTCTTCCAAAAACTTGACTTCATCTATTCGATCCCACCACAAACCGTTGACATTAAACGACTTTTAATTAAAGTATTCAAAGATATTTTTAAATTCTAACAGAACAAGGGAACATGGGTAAAAATTGAAGGCTCTCCAGATTCGGAGTCCAAAGAAAATATTTTTTATATACTTTTATTTCATACTCGGTTTGAAACATAAACAATTAATACTTAATGTATATAATTAAATTCACTCAATTGGTTTGGGAAATAATATCTCGGATTTTTTTTAATTAAAAAGCTACTTTATCTGGTCGAATGCTAATCATGATTACAGGTCCGTCCAACATTACTTTTGGTCTTAATAATTTTGTTTATTACTTTAAATTTATGAATTGGTCCGAAACTAATTTATATTACGATCGACTACAGATTAAAAATCGTATTATTCATGTTGGACTCCGTCTGAAATTCTGCATCGCTAAACATTCCGATTAAAAGATATGGTCGAGCATTAAATTTGATTGATTATCCGAACTAGCAAATAACTGATAAAAATAGACCGTTAAGATTATCTCATTTCAGGAAATTAGTTTTAAATATGTGCAAACATTTCCGATATTTCAATGATAATGCGTCAAATGTCGACAGATTAAATACGATCGAGATGTTTCGAGTTAGAAAATAAATACGATGGAGATGTAGGAAGCTTTCGATACTTCTGGAACATGGAGTGTAGGTATCATTTTAGAATCAGCATGTCTATTGTCTGTACTTTCTACGGTTCAAAGATTTTTCTTTTTTACCTGAAAATTTCTTTGTTCAAGAAATCTAGATGATAATTCAATTTTCACACACACAAGCAAAGTTTAGTGTGTGTCCAAATAAAAATAAAATAAAATTATTCCCGGATTATATAGATACATTTAAGTTCTAATCGGATCTTGATCGTGTTGTTCAGAGTGATATTTGTATCGCTGATAATTTTGTGTAAAGTTCGCTTATTGAAAGTGTTTTTTTTTTGTCGAATCCTTGCGATTTTAACGTCGATCGAAACCCGTAAACACTGTCTTTTTCAATCCCAGGCATTCACACCTCTCAATGTTTTGCCAAAGCTAATCAGAAATTAAACCACAACTCTGATGAGATTAAATAACCAATTTATGCATAAATAGATTATCGTATGCGCTGATACATGCTCCTGGCTCACAATCAGAACCCGCCACTCAGAGAATTGAACTGATCCCAGGCCTCCTGAGAGAAAAAGAAAATAAAGAATGAATTGGGATTTCAACAGATTGGTTGGTTTGATTGCTCGAACAAATATGTCATTAGGATCCAGGGAATAATTGTGGCCAATTGGCTGCAAAAGTTCGGCGTTAGTCGTGAACAATTCCAAGTACCTGCAATATATCGAAAACCTTTTCTGCAATATATTTTTGGTGCTCAGCGGCGCCTCTCTGCTGTAGTTTATCTGGATGCAAACATAGTAGCGCCTTTTGGTAAGCCCTCTTCACTGAAGGTCCTTCAATTATGTCAACAAGTGGAACAGGCTTCCATCCGCTGCCCGACCAAAGAACCTGAATGATTTTGCGTCGTAAAATTAGACAATGGGAATATGCAAGAACAGATTGAAAAACAGTGCCTCCGACAATATACATGATCGTGATCGCAGCAAATTCACAAGATAGAATAGTCAAGAATGGCAGATTGATGGATTAATCAAACAAGAAACCTGGAGATGCCAGGTCAGAAACTAGGAGAAAAAAGAGTTTGGTAGTTGAATTTGCGATTATGAAAATGGAACTCACATATTGAAGAGTGGACAGCAATGATCGAATATTTCCTTCTTTTCCTTTTGACCACTCCTGTATTTTACGGTTAGCAATCTGGAAAGAGAAAGCTGGTCGAGTTAATGTGAACAGTCATTTACCAATTTCCTTTTAATGGAATAAACTTATATTTACTTCTATCTCTTCCCGTTGTAAAGCAGATTGTTGATTTTCGAATGGTTTTTGAGTTAACTCTTCCACCTGCATATGGACAATCATTTTTTATCATTTGGTATTTCAAGGAAAATTAAAAAACTTTGGGAGAAATGTAGATTGAAATCCTAGTATTAGCTTCAATTATGGAATAGTTGAGCATGTTAGGTTTTATTAAACAACACAAAGTGCAAACCAAGGACATACAATATCTTTTGCTTGTTCTAAGTAGACCTAGAGATTTTACAGGGCTTAGGATTCTTCATTTGAGAGGATAAATAGGAGGGGAAGTGTAAGGGAGGGAAAATAGTGATACAAAGTGAGTACATTCAAAGATGGAGAAACTAAACCCAATTAAGATGAGTCAATTAAAAGTATGGTTTGAGCAGAGGAAGAGGAAGAGGAAGGTTTGAGTTTCTTTTTCTTCTTTTTTAACCAATAACAAGACAAAAAAAATATTTGAGTGTCAAAGTTGCACTGAAGAAAGCCAACGGAAGATCCATCTAGCCAACTACCACACTTACGAGTTGTGACATTAAGGCAGATTCACCTTGATGGATAATTAGGAGGGGAAAGTTGATGACTAAGGCAATATAATAATGTATATAAGTGATCCGTAATAGATATTGTAGAACATCCTCTTTTCGTTTTTTTTTTGGTGAATTAAGTTGGGCTTGAATAAATTGTCAATCCCATTAAGTTAGTGGTTTAATTCTGGCATCGGGCTGTACTTGGATCAGCAAAAAGGAAGGGTAAGAACTGCCAGTATAGGTAGAACATTCTCTTTTCATTATTTTTATTGATACCCAAATAATTACTCTGTTACTATTTTGGTCCATTCACGCCCTGTAAGTTCCTTAATTGTTGCAAGAGTGCCCTTGGTCGACCCAAATGCCTACATTGATCATTCAAACAACATTGTTTGCAAGAACAATTCAACAGGCCTGTCTAGTGTCTGCCACTACGAAGTAACTTATTAGGCAGAAAGTTTTAATAAAGCATGAAACCTTGAAGGCATAGAAAATATCTAAAAAACAAAAAATTATGTTACTAATATTGGAATATTCTGCAAGCTATATAGAAGTTGCATCCCTACAAACAGCACACAATCAAATCATACCCATTATGTATGTCACAATTGCTTGCCCTCACTAGTATCAAAATATTGGAACCTAAAAGGTGGCATAGTTTTCAAACGAAATGATACTTGAAATTAGGTATTGCTGCTCTACAAATCCTTCATGCACTTCTAGTTATGCCCTATAACTACAAAAGAGTAAAAAAAACATCATACCAAACATCCTTCAAGATCTTCAAAGTGAGATTCTTCAACATTATAAGCAGAAACATTATTGCTTTCTTGAGTTGCAGCTGAATAAAAAGGAACAACAATCAGAAGAGGACAAAGTTATAATCATGACTGAAACAGAATAGACAGAGATTATAATACAGTGAAGGCTAAAGCATCTTGCTGTGTTCAATATGAACAGCCAGACCATTTTTGTGGCAAATGAAATAATTTTTGATTTTGTATGTGGCCTCTTCCAGAGCTGTTACATGTGTATAAAATGAATCTCAGCTACTCATTAGAATTTATTTCGACTGATTACACTCTTAATTAGACAGCTCTGAATGCCTTCACGAAAAACCATGGTGAAAACCCTCTCCACTATGGGTTTTCCGGCAAAGCAGCCTAATGAAGTTCTGTTTCTTCTTGTTGCCTTATTATAGAATAAACGTATCTTTAGCATACATATATTCACAATTGAGCCATGCTGAACTATAACAAAAGATTTTTTAGTGGAGTCTTTGCATATGTAGGTGATTACAAATTTATAAAGAATGTAGGCAATCAACTAAAGCAAATAAACCTAAAGTAGCTTCAGCAGTAACTTGCAAGGATAGCATAAGGTGGAAATATGCCAGCATATTACAATTGTTGCAGACCTGAAGTAGGAAAGAATTTGTAACGAGTTTTAAAGCAACTGATTAAAATCAACAGTGAACAGATGCTCAACTGATTAATTACAGATAAAATATATCTGAAATCTCACAGATTTTTTTCCAGAAAAGAGAAAAAAACTTACTGGGCTTTAGTCCTGAAGTGTTATTCCTTTCTGGAGAAGGATCTTTGGTAAGAGGATCATTTGAGTTCGTATAGGGGGTAGAAATCCCTTCATTATTTAACATTTCATTCACCTAAAAGGTTGTCAATATGTAATGGAGTTAAATGCATTAAGGTAATTCAACATCACAAAATTATGAGAAGCATAATTATTTAGGCATATCAGTAACATCTACAGAGTAAATTCCAAAAGTTCCTACATTATGTGAAGGGACAGCTTTCGCTTTGTCATTTGCTTCTGCAGCAGGTGAACTAACTCGAATTTCTGCTTCAGTTTTCACTCCATCTTTTTCTTTGGACTTTGTATCCCCAGATTCAAATATGCCTTTGCGTTTTGGGGAGCCTTCTATGTTGAATATTTTAATGAAATCCTTAACCCTTCCTCTTCTACTGTGCGTCTTTTCTTCCAAAGATACTGGGATATCTTTCGTTTTAGGGTTATTTGTGCCAACATCCTCAGAGTTTTTTCTTTGCTTTTGTTGTTTAATTTTAAAGCCATCAGTTGCATCTTTCTGTCCTCCATCTTCCTTTTCGTGTTCATTCAAGGGCTTGGATCCTGAATAGACAAAGAAACGATATAGAACCATAAAACCAATCATAAGATCAATTTGTGTGAATGTGTTGCCATTTTGCAATTATTATCCTGAAAGAGTTGATAAAGATCTTTTGCGTCATATTTTCATTATCATTTTTTAATGCAGGGCTCTTTCTGGTATTATAATCTTTATCAAAAAGAAATGCCATAGATAGCCTGTTATTACTGACATTTTTTTATTTTTAGTTTCTTTAACTTCTAAAAACTAGCAGTATTATTACTGCAGTGATTAAATAACATAGGTGTAGAGAACACATACCTGCATTTCCAGTATAAGATTTGCTCGAGTAATTTGGATCAGGCTCAGACAAGTTGTACTCACGAAATGACAAATCTGCTCCGTGCTTGCTCTCTGAAAGGATATCATTTATTACCTTGCTTTTGTGGTTTTCAGTTTGATTGTTGGATATTCCAGGTGAAGCAGACATATAATCATCATCATCGGATGGATATTCAACAGATTGTATGACCACTTCAGGTAATCTATTATATCTACCAGCAACATTAGTTTCCTCTGAAAGAGAAGAAAGACTGAGTGACACTCCTTTGCCAGCCCATCTGTACATAGAGAAGTGAAATTTATTCTTGTTGATATAACCCTCTAAGCTGGTTGCGTATCTTTCAGACTGACTTCCCTTGTCGAAAGTTTCTGATGATTTAATGGTGCCATGAGAGAGTTGACTAGCTAAAGGGCTTTGCCGATAAAATGCATGACCAAAACTTCTCAGGTCATCATTAACGGGGACTGCTCTGGAAGCATTTGGTGAATGTGGAAAACTAAAAGTCTCAAAATTGTCATCCTCAATCTTGGATGGAGGGCGATGTGTTGGCGAACCAAATGGTGGATGTTCTACTCCTTTTGCCAACTTCGTCGTGGGGAAGCTGGAATACCCATGCTTGTTAAACCAACAGAAATATAGGCACGAATTACATCATAAAAAAAAAACAATGAAGTTGATGTAGATTGTTTTTTTTAAAACTAAGTTGAGTATTTTATTCAGTAAAAGATGGTAACAATACCACAAATTTAACACCTTTAAAATTAAACATCAATCTGTTCTACTTTCTAAACCTAGGTGGGTATCAGGAATCGACTCGATCCGAAAAGAGCGAACAAAAAGGATCGAACCTGAGATGCGGCGGCAGCGACGAACCTCCAACGAAAACATGCCGATTAGGGCTGACAATTCTTGAACTAGGCGAGGAAGGGAAAGGGTCTCGATCGAGCTTCCCCGGCGTGGAGAAGTCGGACTCGCTGCTAGGGAATATGTCGTCGTAGAAATCACCACCAAGAAGCCGCCTTCGGGGCGGGCTGCCGAGCTCCCCGAAGGCGGGCTTATCGGCGGAGGGCGGCCGAGGGCGTGCATCGAGTGATTCCCCCCGGCTGCGTCGTCTCTCGTAGAAGGACCGCCTTGGGGGGCCGCCGAACACGTCGGCGAAGTCGACGTCGGAATTGCGGTGGTACTGCGGCTGCTGCTGCTGCTGGTCGCCGAAGGGATCGTGGTAGGTGTGCCCGAGCAGGACGTGGTCCCTCTCCCCGAGATTCGCCATAGCTCCCGAGAAATGCTAGTGCGAGGGCATTTTCTTTGATCAATCGAAGAGGGAATGCAGATAGGACAGGGATGGAGACGATACAAGAGAAGAAAAGGGGGGATTGGGCCAGTGGAGCGGAGAAGAATGAAGAAGGATGGGAGTTGTGGTTGCGGTTGCGAAGGGCGAACGCACAGCTAGAGCTCGCGCCAATCGTGGCTGCTAGTTTTGTATGGGGAGAAGTTCCGAGTGGGAGACTCCACCCGGGAACGAACGAATGGAGAGGAGACGATAAATGGCGACTGGTGGGGCCGACGAGGGGGCGGCAACCGATCAGGTGGGGCCCGCAAAAATGGAAGGAATTATTATTTGAAAAAAAAAAAAAACTAAAGTACAATTTGAAGTTCAACAGATTAAATCGAATAAACTTATTCAGTTTGCTCTCCGACTTTTCATTAAAAAAAAAAAAAAATGGGCCAAAGTAAATGTCAGATGATGGGCCGAAGTAAGTCCAGCCCGTTAATATCGCTAACAGGTAGTAGAAACCGCTAGCTAGTTCGAGGCAAGCAAGTGTGCCTGAGCGAGACATGACACCGTAGGGATAACTCTCAAGTCTCCTCATCTCAGGTCAAATAGATTACTCAAGCTCCGACTTTTGTTTACCAAATACCAATTAGCACCGAAAGTACCTAAATCAGCGTAACAAAGGTCTTGACCAATGCTCTTCTTTACAGTGATCTTTTGCACCTGTTAAAATTATACTGGTTCAAACCGGATATTTCCATCTTTCCACCGTACCGAAACCGAAGCGAACTGCACGCACATTTCCGAGTCACGGAGCCAAAAACACCTACAGGGCATCGGCGACGTTCATAGATGTGACATCCCATCCCAATGGTCAAAAATCATAATGATGTTTTTGAATTCTTTTATAAAGGCAAGCCGTCATCTCTAGTATCACCATTAATTATTTCGTTCATCCTGATTTTAATTTAAGATGAAAATATAATGATGTGATTAAATTTCTTTTGATTGTACTATTATAAGATTTGAACCCCACAAAAACTCATTTATTATCAGATTAAACATGCACTTATAATGATTTTCACCGGTACCGCTTAGTTTGCTGCAATTATATCTAATTGGCATCGTATTTTTTTTTCTTTCTATTTCTTTATTCTTTTGAATTCATTGGACGCAGGCTCTGCGCATGTGGCCGGACTAATTAATCTATAGCTTGACAATCCACCTACAAACACAGAGCTATCACATGATCAATAGTAGCCCGGCAAGGCACTATTCAGTGCTCCTGTACCCACCGAATTCAATGCTTTGGGACAAATCGATCAGTCACTGGGTGAGTTCGGTACCTTCGCAAACCCATTTGCTTGCGTGCCAAATTTCTTAATCGCTACAAGTAAATAAGTACAAATTAGTACCTAGTTTGGGTCCACGTGAAAACAAAATTCTCGTTCCAATTACTACAAGATAAACCAAAGAGGTTTACAGACATTCGAAATATAATTTCTGGATTTTTTTTTGCTGGCAGCGGTGTGAATAAATACTGATGAATTGATGAGTGTGCCAGTATCATGTCCTCATCATCATGCGTTGACCAAACATTGATGAATTGAGTTTGGGCAGCAACAGTAGTTATGATGGAAACACAGAATTATCAAATATATATCCTCGGAGGGTTGGGCCTGGTTCCTGGTTCTCCATTTTATGCCAACTCTTTAAAGCTTCGTCAGTTCGTCAAGACCAATTATTCAATCTTCAGCACCCAAAACATGTATTTTCAGTCTGCATGAGGATCACTCTCCCACCGTAAGATTTTTGAAGATAAAAGAGAGAGAGAGAGAGAGAGAGAGAGAGAGAGAGGCTAATCTCGTGTGAGCGAGACGTGGAACTGGCTGTGAGCACCTTCAGTGGCTGTCACCGATAGTGTGGTGTCTAAACTTGTGATTTCAGAAGCCTGTTTTGGCCGTATAGGGGAGGGGCACATATAGTAAAGCTCATTTTGACTACAGTGGTACACCAGCCTCTTTAACACTCGCGTGGTCCTTGTCCGCTCCTATTCAAATAACCTAACCATCGTCTTCGCCAATTATTTTACCCAATCACTTCTACTTGCATAAATTGAACAAGTCTATCCATTTAAGGCTGTTGATATTACGATGGAAATGTAGGAGACTGATGTTACGTATCACAGTATTTCTTCTATTGTGATCTTTCGCTTGTTGTATCCCTGCATGCCCGGCCGGAAGTCCAAGCCAAACGCAGGAAACCAAAGTGGACGTGGTAGGGGAGTGTTATGTGTCTCCTAAACTGAGTAGTAGTTTTGTACAGAACCATTACGAGTAGCGGTAGCCAACAAGCTAAGGCAGAAGTAGATCAGTTATTTATTTATTTTTCATTTTTATGGGGCATTAGAGTAGAAAGA